>JARHVA010007999.1:325000-372500 GCA_037957365.1 Torreya grandis | reverse complement strand
AGAAAATAAGTTATCAACTCATCAATAATATGATAATAAAATAATATCTCATCATGATGTCCTCTAAATACTTATCCTATATGAACACAACCATATCTTAATAGATCCTATGAGATTCATACATGTCTCTATCTAACTAGTCAATCGATGGTAATGTTTTCCCATCCCAAAACCTAGAGAAAAGTAAAAGCACCAATAATCCATCTTCCTTAGTAGGACATGATGTGTAAGTATCTATAAACATGGTCGAGTAATATTGTCCCCAAATTAAATATGGTGGTATCATCTATCATGGAGAAGATCACTCCACCTAGGCCTATGTGAAAGAATCATCCACTCTTATCATGCATCGATATGTTGTTAATAATATCCATGAGAACAATAACCTCTCTATCAATTAGTGATTATGGTGATGGGTCATCTAATAATAGGTTATTGAGATGAATGTTAGTGTAGTTCTCTATTATATTAGTGTCAACCTTCCCATAGACCATGAGAATATCCCTATAGCTAGTTAACTCATCTAACACCACTTATTTCTTTCCCAACTCTATCCAAAATAAGCTCAAGCATCTCATATGTAACTTGAGTCTATTCTAGGTATCCTAAAGTGTCACTATCACCTCTCCCATCAATAGATTGAATGTATAAGTCTCTAAGTGTCATCGATCCACAAGTGCACTTAGATAATCTTGATATACTTTGATCATGAGTATCCATGTTATGTCATGTGAATCCAAAATGTGTAGAAAGGCCACCATGTATTTAGTCTAGATATGTGGAATTCATAAGTAATGAGAGTGCACTCCCACATCATTAGTGACTCAAACCACTACTATAATAATAGATAGCTCTGCATTAGCCTAAACTACTATATAACTAGTACCAATCCTATTGCCTATGTGATTTAGGGTTTTCCTAATTGGAATTTTTTATGAATTCATCATTTTCTAAGGAAATTTGGTGAATTTACCATTTTTATTTAATAATAAAACAATGACTTCCCTAAAAATATATTAAGTCATTGATTTGTCATTTTCTAAGGAAAACTAGTGAAGTCACCATTATAATTCTACATGAAAATTATGACTTCACCTATTTTTGGTGAAATCATTAAATCAGTGATTTACATGATATTTGAATAAAGTTTTAAAAAAATAGAGGGTGAAGCTACCATTTTAATTTCCATCCAAATGTAAAAATTTTCATTTTCCCTAAATAACCTAACATTAATACACCATAAATGATCAAAAGATTTAGATAAGGTGACTTATTGATGGTGCATTATGTGGTGATCACTTGTGCTCCATCATGCAATCACTGACATGCTTGTATCCTTGTCCATGTGTCATTTTTCACTACATCTCTCTCTAAGTTAGATTTCTAATTTGAAAATGGTTTGGGTGAAAATGAAAAAAATTCACCCCATGGGGTGAATTTATAGCCTAAAAAACTAATTTTTCACCCCTCTAACGCCTAAAGTTACCTCTCATTCATTATAAGAGGTCTTATTTTTTATTGTCACCTATTTTTCATGTTTTTCATTACTAATTTCATTATTTTTCAACTATTTTATCATTAGACCATGTTATTGGGCATTTTATAGACCTATTTAACAACACTATCTTCTGGCCATACCATGTGTTGGTTTGAATGTGCATCTTTGTACTATTTAGTCCTTTAAATTTGTGTTTCTATTCTATGATATATCATCAATCATCCATAATTAAAATTATTACATGAACTATCCTATGTTAATTTTCCTAGATGTGGAAAATTACTTTAACTAATTAATGATATATTCTTCCTTATTATGGACAAATGAATTTTATTACATGAGTAATCACCTTGTTGGGGTAAATAATTAAGTTAATGATTATTACTAAATTTGGAAAAATAATTATTTCGATCCATCTACCCTAAATGGGAAAATAAATGTGCCACTGATTATAAATACCTTTGGGTAAATTAGTATTTTAACCCCCATTACCAATAGACCATTTTTTCTTATTTTTGAGGGCCCATTTGATGATACTAATTTACTACCTAATCCCTCAAGGGAGAATCTAGAGCTAATCAACTTCCCTTTGGGGAATTAACCAAAATATAATGACTTTTTCATCATTTTAGAAGATGTTATTGTGCCCGTGTCTTACAATTCCTACTCAAATAGGGGAAGGACATAGAGACTCCTTTTTGGTCACATTCATGTATAAAATGGACCTTATACTCATGTCTACCAAACTATGCAAATTAAGCCTAAAAATAAATAAACATCCCAAATTCATCTTCACATTAGACACAAGTTACTAAAATTGTATCAAAGTATCACTATTGGGGTATTAACTTATATCCAATGATAACTTATTATGGATTCATCCCCTTTCAAGGTGCATGCTAATAAACTAACATTTTTTAACCAATTAAGTAGGGAACTTGATAAAATTATTGAAATGAACAAATGCATAATCATAATTAATTAAACAAGAAAATAAAATTAAATACTTAGTTAAATAATCCATGTTAAATTAGTGAAAATATAATTTCAAAAAATCAAAATTCAGAACATATCAAAGGGAATTGAGGTCATGATGATATCATCATCCTCAAAGTTAATAATTTCAAAATATCAACATAAATTCCTTACTAATCATAAATTTTGATACATACCTCCACAAATTCATAGTTAAGGACATTATTTATTGTATTTAGACTCCCAAATCTAACCCTAGGTTAGCCTAGACATAATCATATCTAGGTTAGGGTTAGTTTGAAACCTATAAATACAAGGTCTCACACTCACTTATAACAAGATTTTTTGTCCAAATTTATTATGTAGAATTTATAAGAGAATATTCATAGACCAATAAATACCAAGGTGAAAACCATAGTGTACAAAAGGGAGGTGCTACCCATAAAGCAAGAGGACCAATGAAGACTTCAATTTGAACACAAGCCGAGTAAGAAAAATCCCATTTAAACAAGTGATTTAGAGCTACAAGGAAGGTGAAAGTGATTTGTTTTTTTTCATTCTAATTTGTGTTGTGTTTTTTCTTTCTATTATCAAGTTCCCCCTAGTATCTGGGTTTGGGAATGATTTTTATTAATCTTTTTATTTTGGATGTTTGATTCTACTAATAAGTGACTAATGCATCTTTTCCCTTGGATTCTTATTTCCTATAACCTCAATCCCTTTGGGGTAATAAGATTAAAGAAATTAGATAAACCATTAGGATACATTTTATTTACAAGTTGGATGACTTTAAGGAACTGTACACTTATATTGGGTCAGGACACTAACATTGTCACTAGTTTCTATTTTGAACATTAGTGTCTAAGGAGTAGGAAAGTAGGTAAAGGTTTAGAACTTGTAGATATTGAAGATAAGTATAGTTTAAGCATTTTATTCAATATATAAGGTTTTTATTCTCAACATAAGACTCATTTGATTAGGAGATATAGGCCAAGGGGCACAAGATAGAATATATGTAAGACTTGCGTAAGTGGGAAAGGACTATAACTGAGAAGAATAACAAAGGCCTATGTTTTTAAAGTGTACAATATTGAGGTGATATATAATCCATAAATATCATCTAAATTTATTCCCCCCTTTAAATTAGTAATAATATTTAAAATTGAAAGGAAAGGAATGAATATTTAGGTGTTTATGCACATCTTGTCTTTGTGTGTGCCCAACTTAAGTACTTTGTTGATGACTAACCTAAAAACAATATCATGTTAGAGTGTATAATTAATTCACATAATATACAATTTTAAAGTATTTAAATTGAAAGAGTAAGGTTTGGGATTACACATGTGTGTCGATGTAACCACTTTTCTTATTAGGAAGTTGATTTGAAAAGGATGTATCATTGTAAGGCTATAAAATGAAGATTAGAAAAATTTATAGATAAATGTATAAATTTTATATATCCAATGAGATATAGAGATAGATATAAATTGGAAGGCCCATGTCCCCAACCTTGGATAAAAGGTGAGTTACCACCTTGCAATTAAGATTAGCTCAACTGTGCAACCTAATGATACTTATTACTTAGTGAGGTTGGATAAAATAATAAATTAAAACCTAAAACATGGAAATATTGAATGATTTCATCACCTCAACCATACCAAAAATAAAATTAACTACTATAGTAGATTGGCTCAATAAAGTCTAAAAAAGTTTGCAAGGTATTAGTATGAAAAGTTTGTGATGTGGTAATAGTCCATTAAAGAGTATTAAAAACCTAAAACTTATTTGGATGTTAAAATATTAGGCAAATTTGCATAGTATATTCACCTTATATATATATCATGCTAAAATTATATATATAAATGGTACTAATGTATAAAATTATGCCATAATTATGAATCTAAATCATATAAGTCTTTGATTAATCCAAATTTTAAAAATTATGTAAGTGTGGAGAAAATGTTTCTAAACTATGGCCCCAATATATATGGATAAATATGAAATTTTATATAAGTACCAATGTGTAGAACATGTTTCCAAAACATGCCCCCACTATAAACTGGGAATGTTGAATATTGAGCAAGTATGGAGAATATGCTTCCAAAACATGCCCCAACTAAATATGAGAATTATGAATGTGTGGAAGCCATGACCACATGACATGCCCACACTAAATATAAAAACTAATATAATTACCATATACTAGATGAGTGTGGATAACATGTTTTCAAAGCATGCCCCCATTTAATCTAAAATTGTACCAAATATGGATAGCATGCCTCTATGGAATTCCCCCATTAATATTCCCCTCTTATGAGGTGAGGGAAAGATATGAACTCATATTTACCTCACCTAAAAAGGATAAGACATATATGTAATATGTGAATGGAACATTGTAGCATATATAATGAACATGTTTATGCATATATATCATTTAAATGCATAGAGCCAATGTGATCACCTAAAGGTCTAAGATGCATGATAAATATCATGAAAATGTCTAGATAGTAACATTAAAAGATCAAAAATAAAATAAGAAAACACACAAGATCACTCAAAATCAAGTGAAAATGAAATGGTCTAAGGAGACCAAAAACAAAGGGCATGTTCAAATGTCACATAATTAAAGGGACATGACTTAGTCAAATGTATGTAAAGGCAAGGATGACATATTCAAATGTATATAAAAAACACAATGACATATGTAAATGTCAGTGAAATCATACATGAGCATGGGGGTCATAAGCAAAGGAGATTATTAAAATTATTGAAAAATTAAGACAACATGAAGGTAAAACATTCAAGTAAGTGCATAAAGTAAAGCATAAGCAACAAACATAAACATGTCATAGTATCCCATGGATCAAATGTGTTAGGAAGAAATGCCAATTGTATAACATATCAAGTACCCTATGTAATATATGATCATGGATAAAATCATGTGTAAGTACATATGTAAGCTAAAAAATGAGAATGAAATGTGATCAACAAACCATATAACTTGTGTGTATCAATATCAAAGAGGCAAATTCACTCAATGTCTACATGCCATGAGTAGAGGGAAGGTCCAACATCTGAAATAGATCATGTATCTATGTATGCATGTATAAAACTCAAGTAAAAGTGTGAAACATATGTGTGTATGTAAGAATAACTAAATATTCCATCTACTGACTCTGGTCCTTCCATTTCTTGTGTTTTGTTTCTGTGTCTGTTGTTTCTCAGCTAGTATCATCGTCTCTTTGAAGACATATTTTGTTTGATTGCCTTCTTGTCTTTTTTTCTCTGTGAAGGGTTCGGCCCCTAGTTTTCTACCTTACCTTATCAAAAACATGGAACTAACACAAAGATACCAAGCCAATAGAACATGTAGGTGCCAAAAATGCTTTTGTATTTTTGAATTTTTTTATTTTTTTGGTATTTTTAAAATTTTTAAAAGGAAAGATCATACTATGATTAAATCCAATGGATGGTCATATATGTCTCTATAATTTTAACCTAGTGTAGTAATCCATTTACATTTCCAAGGATAATGTATAGGTGCAATATCTATCACTGTGGTATCAATGGTGCTCTACATATGTAAAATATGACTCTATGGTCATGAAACAATAGTAAGAGTAAATATATTAGGGGTTATTAGAATCCATTATTGAGTGTTTATTTATTTCTTTGGCATGTCATTAATATCTATAGTTTGGAGGTGTTCTATATAAATAAACATGGCATGTAGTAGAAGATGGGGATTATGTGGAATCCACTATATATCTCTAATGTAATGGTCTCTTAAGTAATGGATACCTAGTAAATGGGATTTCCTATTGCTTATCCTTTTATGATGAATTAGAATTAGTAGGATTGATAATTAATTATATGGATATAAGTTTCTCTTATATAATAGGATGTTCATATGGAATTTTAGAAACTAGAACTACCTGATTTGCATGAATGTATTTAACATACCTATGCATTATAGAGTGTACTACTCAAAGTGTATGGATCCAAGGATTTCCAAATAATATATCAAACATGCCCATGTAAGGTCTAAATAAAAAGGTAGTAACCATTTGTGTGGGAATAAACTGTAAAGGTAAGTTAATCTCACCAAGAACCTTTTGGGAGGTCCCATTGAATACTCTAACTGATCTGATAGAGGGGTTTAAATAATCATAAGCATAACCCAAGTGCATAAATAATGTTATGGTGCAAAAAAAATTCCATTTCACCATTATCAATCATAACATTTTATATGAGGTGTTTATTAAGATATGCTTGAATGAATAGAGAATGAATATTAGAGTCATCATCCTTAATTTCATTATCATCAAATTAAATAGAAGGTATAAATGGTTTTATCCAAAATTTTATATAAAATCAATGGATTATGGAAATACTCTCTTGTTAAATTAAATAAGAGGTATCTAAATAATAAGAGGTATATGCCATGTGTAAGTACCAATAGTCCCATTCAATGGGTTTTCATCATGTGATGGAGGAGGAAGTACATTATATTCCATTTCAAATTTTCATTCCTTCTTAGAATGTTCTTGTAAAGGATTGTTAATTTTTTTGTTTATCATGATTTCTAGGTTGTGAACTTGATTCATTTATAGGATCCTAAAATATATGTTTTTGGTCATCAATAATGTCTTTTATCTTATGCTTCAAGTAAAAAAATATGTTCATAGAATGCCCTAGTCCTTGATGATTATCATAATAAGCATTCACATCATATCCTTTGAGTAGAGTTAAACACATAAAAAATTATATAGGATGAGAGGGAGATATAATTTGACACTCTATTAATTGTAAGAATAATGAGCTCAAAGATTTAGGTAAAAATAAGAACTATCTCCTCAATGTATTAGATAAGACAGGTCAATTATGTTATTGTAAAACTATGTTAACTATAGTGGTTGTTTCCTTTTTAGGCTTAGGATTTTTTACCTTATAACTTGGTTTTATTGTAAATTTGGTACTAGATGTAGATGTAACTAGTGTGTTTAATAAATAATTGAGCTTATTCAACGAAATAAACTACATTTAATGATCCTATAGAACATGGCATAGGTCATCAAAATATTTGAACTTCTTAAAAATAGTGGAATCATGTAAATTAACAATAAAAATTTTCTTTAATTTGTATTTAAACTCCATATCTATCATAATATTGGTCACTTTAGTTAGAATGATCTTATATCTAAAGACATTCATTTATAGGTTCATTAGTTCCTCGTTTGATTTTGGCAATTTATGCATAGGAAACCTTTTCTAAAATATTCATGGGGATGTGTGCTAAAAATTTGTCTATAAGAGGTTTGAATGATTTTACATATTGGATAAGTAAATCATAGAACCACCAAAAATCATAGTCCTTGAGGCTTCTTGCAAATAATTTGGTCAAAAGTTTATCATTGGAGGCATAGTCAAGACATGCCACATGAAAGACCAAAGATGTTGCTCAGGATCATCCTTGCCATCATAAAATGGAAACCTAGGTGTAAAAAAACTAATTATTAAAGGGTGCAAGGATATATTAATCACAAGAGGGTTATGTAACACATCTTGTGAATCCATAACATGAGGGTATTTTAAAGAATTTTGTTCAATGTTTGTAACCTTGTCCTCAAATATCTTTGTAATTATAAGGAGTGATTGGACTATATACCCAATGGGATTTAGATTATCAAGTTGAGTAGTCACCAAAGGGGATGTAAACATGGTTTGAGTAGTAACAAGTATTGAAGCAAGTATTTATGTTGAAATAGTTGGTAATTCCATGATAGATGTATCAATAGTATATTTAGGAAATAAAGCTTTAAAAACATAACCCATGTCCCCACTAAATGTATAATGTTGTAATGTATTCAAAGGGAGGGATATTTGAACTTTAGTTTTTGAACTTTTTGTTTCAATTATAGTTTGTAGGATTTGATCAAGATCTTTAGTGTTTTGATGAATATGCTCATGAAATAATATAATTGATTATACATGATCATGGTATTTGTTCTTATTTTCATTTATTTCATGGTTTTCATTATCATAATATTCTTCTATGATAATTTTATCAATATGTTTTACATTGTCAACATGGGTATCATCATGATCTAAAGTATGAGACCCATCATTGGTTTGAGACATATTAGATGATGGGAGGGGAGGATCAATGTCTTTGATAGGTACACCTCCCAATATAGGGATATACCTAAGTTACATGAAAAATAATAAAAGTAGGAAATGAAAAAGTACAACAATCTAAATCCCTAGTTGAATGAAAAATCTAGGAATCATAAAATTTTGTATTCATATGAATTATGGATTAGAAATATAAAAATTATAGAAAACCTGAATGACTTGGGTTATAGTGCTCAAAGGTTAGGTTCACAAGATTTTTAACCCTAAAATAATCTAGGTGATTTTCTTATTATCCTTAGATTTTAATAAAGGGGTATATATAAATGAAATGGAACAAAGGTGACAATAAGATCTATAACATGCCAATTAGATGCTAAACTTAGATATAAGCATATGTTGAATCCATAAAACTAAGATAATATAAATATGGAAAGTAAAATTAAGATATGTATGGAAATTAAAAGTAATATACTTAGTTTATTCTGATGCTGACATAGTGCTAGATATGAAACAAGAAGGCAAAAGGATATAATGTAATTCTCGAAAAGTTGTTAGATTCTAGATTTGATAGTTATAGAGATCTAAACACTAATGTCATCCTAAATAATTGAATTGATGTTTCTATCTATGTTAGACATAAGTTTCTTATAATAAATACTTATCAAAAAGTGATGCAACCACATGGATGCTTCTAGGTTTTGCTTCACCTTCACTTTGATTCATTTAGATCTAAGTCATGGATTATCACTCCTTGGAAAATTAAAAAAACTCCAATTTTAAATCTTCATAGTGACCTTGGGGAAATATGGGTTCATGGTCACATAGTGTTGAGCTAATAGTAAATACCCCATTATCAGTGGGTGCTTCCTACATATCCAATCATTCAAAAGAGGGCCTTAGACTCATGTAGCTCTCCCCTATGTGAATGCTTGTGTGAACCATGCAATATGTGGAAAATAACTATAACAATGACCTAGCTTGTAACTTGGAAAATTGATCTCTTAGGATGTTAAAATTAATTTAGACTTGTAGATGTGTTGTACCTATAATTGGTATGGAAATAGGGAATTTTTATTCAATTGAATGCTTGATAGAGTGATTTTGATAAGCTACCCTTGTCTCCTTTATCTTTTTATAGGTGAGGAATGAATGATGGTTGATATTGTATTTATATTAATTCTTTTAGAGTAATAACACACATTAGAGAACTTAGGATAAACATTAGGATATAATTCATTTGTGAATTAGATGACATTTTGAAACTAGATACTTTCATCGGGTTAGAACACTAATGTTGACACTTGTGTTTATCTCAAACATTAGTGTCTAGGGAGCAGGAAAATAGGTACATGTTCATAAATTTTAGAGATTCAAGACAAGTACATTTTAAACATTTTAAAAAATATATAAGGTCTATATAATCAACATAAAAATGGACACATTAATAGATATAGGCCAAGGGGCACAAGATAGAGTAGATATGAGACTTGTAGAACTGGAAAAGGTCTAAAACTAAGAGGAACAACCAATATCAAAATTTTGTAAGTGTATAAGACTAAGGTACTATATAATCCATGAATATCATTTATAAGATCATTTCCTAGATTACTTTGATAGATTGTATGCCCATAAACCATGTTTTCTTATCCAAATGAAAGATAAAATATAGGTGTACATTTAGTACGCTCATCAATTTTAATTAACTATATGTGATTCAAAATATGGGCATATAAGTCGATATCTATGTAATTATAAGCTTCTCAATAAATTTCAAGAATAATGTTTAATGGCATAGGGATAAACACATTACTTAAATCAAAATTATCTACTAAAATCCTATCATTTCAAATTAAACCAAATACAATAATTAATTTAATGTAAGGATAAATTAATTTATATTAAATATCAATCTGTAGTAAAGGTATTTGATCACATATAATAAAGTATCACTTAAATTTTATGTTTAATTTTTATAATAATTCTTATAAGTATACTCACTCATCAAAACTTTTACATATAAAAAATAATCAAATATTTATGGACATTTACACATATAACCCTTATATAATATAACATTTTGAAAAGTATTGATGCCTCTATTAGTTTCAAATTTGGAGGTTTTTATTTTTTTTGGACCTTAGTTTATATTCCATTTGAATATGATATTTCCCCCTTGCCTTATATTATTTTAAATTATCAATTTTATTATTGAACATACTACTTATGCTATGACATCTAACGAAAAACATAATTATGGTTGATGCTAGTAATAATGGTGATAGAGATATATTATTAGGTCTCAAGGAAGATAAACTTGATAGAATGATTGGGAATTTCATTATAAAATTATAGGTTTAGGAATTCATCTTAATTTTACCATTTATTGGTTGGCTTAGGTTTACATTTAATTTATTGGTTTTTTATTCTTTCTTAATGCAAAAGGTTTAATTGGACAATCTAACTGATATAATTTATTCTCTATGAACATAACTGATGGAATAAATAATATTACAATATAGATTCCCCAAATCCCATAATGTGTTGATATGCATGTGACCTTAAAGACAACTTTATTATCCTAAAAACATCATCTTCTTAATATAATTTAAATAATATATCAATTTATTATGAAAAATATAGTAAAAGTATATTGCAGTGTGAAAGGGAAATACACATCCATTGTATTCACACAAAATTGATCCATATTTAACAAAATAGAATTTATATCCATTAACTAAATCTATGCTTCCATGGATGAAGAGTTTTATTTATATGTTTATTTGTTTGAGTTATACCATTCTCTTTTTATATTTTTGGGATTTAAGAATTTTTCTCCCCATATTAGATGTTGCTGAAATCTTTATTTTTGGTTTGCATTTTTGAGTCAATTTGTGTTACTTTTATTTATTAATATTATAAGAAAATTTTATTTTTTTATCTTATTAGTTTTATTTAATAATTTTTATCACTATAAATTAATATTATTATTTATACAATAATAATATTATCAACATATTTTTAAATAATTATATATATATCCATATCTCATAAATAATATATTAAATATATATAGATGTAAAATAAATGTATTAAATTGTCTAACAATGTGTAAATATAACATGACATAATGCTATTTAGAATGCTAATAATCTTAAATATATGTGTTTGAGTAAAAGAAATTAGTTTTTGGGTTCCTTATGGTGGCCTATTTACATGGGCCTCCATTATGCCATTCATCATTTTTAATTTTCATTAAAAATAAATAGATATTTATGTTGTAATGCCACTAAACATCAAGGATAAATTTAGCTTAAATATAATGGATGCATGCAAGGTTTAGGAGGATGAATTAATTCGTATTAACATTCTTGTCATGTTAAGCATAAAATGATGAACATATGTTAGGCATAAAATGATGAACATATCTACTATTTAGGTAGGCATAAATGTTGAATTGAATATGAATGCGATATTTCAATTTAATACCTATATAATTATGTTGTTGAATTTTATTTTCCTGAGTAAGCATGAAATTAATGCCAATTTTTCACACATATTCATCTCCTTCAACTATTTATTTCATATATGTTAACATTGGATTATTTTTCATCCATGAAATGAATCCATCCTCCACTCTAGATGTATTCTTGCTCTGATAATATGTTTTAAATTTAGATGTAGAGTACATAATAATTGTTTGTCACCATATCATTTTTGACATCATTTGATTTTAAATATTTGTCTTGGTCTATGGCTATTATTATAGTCTATCATTCTATAATAATTTAACCCTAAAATCCTAGATCTTGGTATGGACTTTTAATCATTAAAAAATTTGTATTTCTATTGAACATGAACAATAATTTGAAAATTTGAATAACTTGCTAGGGTTAAAGATACACATTAATATTTGACTGCCTTTGGTTCAAAATTTTCACTATTTATGATTAGGTAATAATTTTCATTCAAAAAATATAGATTACCATACATATGAATTAGATTGAATGACTTCAATACTTTGAAGACATGTTAAATTTTAGTGTTATGCTTGATATATTATGGTGATTACATATTAAATGAAGTCCTCTATTAAAAATTAAAGGTAGGATTTTTTTTGAATAAAATAATTAAAGTTAGAGGGATTACTAAATTAACAGGTTTAAAAATAACCTACTTATTTCATTAAGAACATATTAAGTATGAAAAATAACATATTTTAGGACCTCAAAAAGTTATTAAATATTGATGGACTACCAAAGTTGGCATAAAAGTGTAACACGATGAAATAAAGCATTCCACTTCCATTTAATTTAGTTGTGTGCATATGGAGTTGAGATAAAATGGTTACCATCACTCTTAATTTGTATTCAACCCAAAAGTACTATAAATAATCAAATTCCAAAAAATTTAAAGTTGTGTTGTTCTTCCAAGATTCAATATTCAATTGAAGCTATAATAGAGAACTATAAAGCTAGTTAAACAATGGAATTTTGGTTTCTATTATTTTTAAATCTTGAATCTTGATTGTGACTACATCTTGATGTTTTGAAACAAATAATTCATTTTAACAATGGTATAATAGAAATTTTATTTACTACTTATGAAATTTCTTATGTGTAATGTGGTTTCCTATAATGTGATGCTTTCATGGCTTTCATAGAATATGATTGAACACCATTTAAAAAGATGCCAAATAAAAATTTCATTTCATGGTTGTATAATATAATATTTTTTAGGTGATGTATTTTCATATTTTTATTATTAAAAATTAGACCTTATAAAATCATATGCACTAACAACAAGAGGCTTCTAAAATTTCAAAGTAAATTCATTTTCATTTTAATGCGATTTTATGATCTTTACCTAAAATACGTAAGGAATAGAAAAATAAAGTGTTTGAGAGTTTAAATTTAATGAATGTTTTTAAGTGTAATTATATCAACAAATATACCAAACTATTTATAAAATTCTAAGGGTTTCATAAATTTAAAATATCTGAAATCTATTATAAGTTGTGTAATTATCAACTTCAATGAGTTGTGATAAATAAAAGGTCTTTTGATTGGTGAGATATGGTTTATAATATTTTCAAATATTGAAACTTAATATAATAGTTGCCTGAGCATCCATGGAGTTTGGCATCTACCTGAGTAGATATGAAGTCTAAAAATTATGTGTTAGGTAGGTGAAAATTCTTAATTGAAAGTGAGAAACATATTATAATTTAATACATGTGTTATTGGGTTATTGAATTTAACTGCCTCAATAGGATCACAATTAATGCTAACATTTTAAACCATATCATCTTCATTACCTCTATATTTATTTAATTTTAATCCACATTATTTTTCAACCATAAAAGTCATTCATAATCCACTCCATACATATTATTTATTTGATAATATGTTTGGAATTCAAATGTCAAATACATAATTTATGTTTATCACCTTGTCTTTTGAAAATCATTTGGTTTCCAGTATTTATCTTGGTCTATGGTGGCTATTAAATTTATTATTTTATTATCTTAAGGAATATTAATCATTATAAACATTATATTGCCATAAAACATGAATGAAAATTTGAATAAATATCCAAGGTTAAGGATACACATTAGGGTTTGAACACCTTTGTTTTAAAGTTTGCATTATTATGATTAGATAATAATGTTCATTTGAACAATATGGATTGTCATAAATATTAATTATCTTGAATTAATTAAATACTTCAAATACATATTATATTTTGGCTATATGATCCATAAATTTTTGTTATTTCATATTAACAGACCTTTCCTTGCTTAGAGAATAAAGGTGGGAAAAGTTTTCACATAAAATGGATAAAATTAGTAGTATTACTAATATATAATGGTTTTAAAATAAAAAACTAATTTGGAATATATCTAGTATGGTATATAGCATATTTTGAGACATCACCCACTTTATAAATATAGATGGAATACTAAAGTTAGTGAAGTGCAATTTGGTGGAGTAAAGCACACCACTTACATTTAGTGTGGGACTTACATATGGAGTCAATATAAAATGGTTACCATCACTCTCATTTTTTATTAAACCTGTAAGCACTCTATAGAAGTGAAGCTCTGCAGTTTTAAAATTATATTTTTCTTCCAATCTTGAATATTTTATTCAATCATGAATTAAGGACCACTAAGTTGGTTAAACTATGGAATTTTGGTTTCTAATATTTTCAAATATTGAACCTTTCATTTAAAAAATGTCTTTGTGTCTTAAAATATATAATTCTAAGTTTAAAATAATTTTATGATGAATATTAAAAATAATTTATTTGAACTTATTTTATTGCATCTTGATAGGTGTCTTACAACTTGATACATATATTCAAGGAATTATTCATGACTATTATTATTCATATTATCATAAAAAAACTAATTAGGCTTGAATGTTTGATGAGATATGTCAAATTATCTTGTCATAGAGTCTAACATCTACCTAAATAGCCTTGGAGTTTGATAATTTCTTGAGTAGGCACAAAGTCTGAAAGCTGACTAAGCACCCATAAGACCTAATATGTGCCTACATATCCACAAAACCTAAAATAATGGGTGGTCATGCACTTAAAATTATTATTATTTTAAGTATAATAGATACAACCTTATCCATCATATTTGTACAATGCCTTAAATGGTTTATACGTTATGTTGAAATTCATTGTTTTGATGCATACCACCCAAGGTTAATATTAAATGTTAATTAATATTGAAAAATATATTAGAGTGGGTGTCCATATACAATAAGGGTAGACCATTTCTCACATGGTTGAAAAATAGTCAATCAACCTATTTGTATTATCCCTTCACTCTAAATGTAAAATTGTACTAGCAAGAAAGTGGCAATTGTCCTATGCATGCTAATAAATTAGTTGTATGTTATAAGTGAATACATTTTAATAAATATTTTAGAGTGTGTATCAAAAAAATTCAAATGAGAACCAAATATGGATACTAGAATAAATATTATAATTTCATCCTCTTTGCATAGTACATGAAATGGTTTATAAATTATAATTAATTTCATTATTATTCGGCCTAATAACCAAATTTTTAATTTAAAATGAGTTTATTATACATTTAGGAATAGTGACAATAAATAAAACATGAAAATTGATAGTTATTTTTGCTATGCATGTAGTGGTTCACAATCATTGCTAGGTCTCATAACAATGAAAATCAGAATAACTTGTAGTTCCTTTCAATGATCATGAAAATAGGATATGATTATTTTAAATATCCTTGAAATTGTTCTAATTTGAATTGTATGGACACCCAATGTAAGATATTTTATAGGATGAATAATTTAGAATGTGAATCTTAAGTATTAGTAGATGTAAGATAATGGGCACTTTTTTGTGAGGATTCACATTGAGAGTAAAAGCATAAGGAAAATATGTCAGTTGACACTCTAAATGTAAATGCTTATAAAAAAGTATTAATTTTAATATCATTAACAATACCTAGGATTTATATTCTAAATGTATTCATCTTAATAAATATCTTAGAGTTGGTAGCCACCAAATTCAAATGAGAACCATTGCAAGGATACTAAAAATAATCCTATTTATCCTATTTACACAATGCTTGAAATGGATTATAAGTTATGTTGAATTTCATTACTATGAGACCTTAAAAAATAGGATTTATATTAAAAATTATTTCATTCTAATAAGTCTATATTAAGAGTGGGTGTCTTCCCACTCTAAGAGCATTTTTAATATATAATTGGGAATACTTGTAAATAAGGGACACTTATCCTATTTATGCTAAGACTTAACTATGTTTTATATTCTAAGTGAATACATTTAAATAAACATTTTAGAATGATTAGTCACCTAATTTAAATGATAAAAATTATAATGATAGTGAAAAAATCCTATTAATCTTATTTTCATGGTATTTAAAATGGATTACAATTTATGTGACACCTAAAAACTATGGGTTTTATTAAAAATGGATTCATTCAGAGAAACATATATTAAGAGTGGAAGACATACTCATTTAATAGTGGTAAAATATCCACCCATTATAATATATTTCCTAGGATGAATTCATTATAAGCAATTTATATTAATAATGGGTGATCACCCACTCTAAGAGCTTTCATAGGATAAAAATGTGAATATTTAAAAATAAGGGCTACTTATCCTATTTATGTTGATACTTAACTAAGTTTATATTATAAATGAATTCATTTTAAGAAATATTTTAAATTGGGTAGCTTCCCACTTAAAATGAGAACCATTTTTGGGATAAATAAAAAAATCTTATTCATTTTATTTGAACGGTTCTTGAAATTACTTAAGAAATATGTGAAACCTAATAATTAGGCTTTATATTAAACATGAGTTCATTTTCTAGAAAGTTATATTAAGAATGGAAGGATGTACACTCTAAGAGTGGGTGACATTTCTTAGGAAGGATTAATTATGATAAATCTATATTAAGAGTAGGTGGATACCCATTATAAGAGTTTTTTTAGGATATAAATGTGAATCCTTGTAAATAAGGGCCACTTGTCCTATTCAAACTAATAATTAATTATGTTTAATATTATAAATGAATCATATTATGTATTCAATTATAATATTGGATTATGTCTTATTTTAGATAAGACAAGTGGAACTAGTTTTTATGGATTCACATATAGAGTTGAGGCATAATGCAAACAGGTCAAATAACACTTGTTTGCACTATGCATATAATGGTTAATGTTTGGAGTGGGTGGTCACCCACTCTAAATATATTGTTTATTAAAATGAATTAATTTTGATTATAAATCTTAGATACTAGGTATCATAACCACAAATATTACAATATCATAACCAAAAAAAAAAAAATGAATTACATGTTTCAAATCATATAAAAGTTATGATATTCAACAAAAAATAGTTAAATATTTTCAAATTGTATACTAACAAGGTAATAAAATGTTTTAGTTGTTTCAAAAACTTATTTGAATTTTTTATGTTGGGTTCATTAATATGGAAAAGGGATAAAAATAAATAAAAACTAAATATTAATCATTCTATATCATAGATCTTCTTTTGAAACATACAAAGTTCAAGATTTTAAAGAAAAAATTGGTATTCGATAAAAGTGAATATGGAAGTGAGCAAAAATTCAAAAAAAAATATCATTATACAGAGTACATGTTCTCACCTATAAAATAAAATATATAAATATAATAAATGAATAAGTATAAAAAACTAAAGTATATTACTCTAAATTTGTTATTGATGTTCAAGTACAAAATAAAATCTTTACCCAAATTTGTAACAAAATAGTTATAATTGCATACAACATAAAATAAATGAGTATTTTATAGGTAAGAATCAATCAAAATAAAATATCTGAGTTACATTTGTAATAAAATTATTATAAATACATAAAACATACTAAAAATGAAGCTTAGAAAAGAATAAAAAGATGATTGTGTAAATTCCCTATGAATAAAAGGTTTTAGAAGAATCTCTTCTTAGATAAAAGACCTCTGATAGAAATGGTCGAAAATATTGCATAAATTATTTATTAAACCTATATAAAATTATTTACAATCACTTACATTTTGAATATCATGACCTTACTCTTTTTATTTATTTTGTTGGGTGAATATTTTGTCATCAACTAACTGAAGGCAAAATAGGTATATCAACCACAACACAATGAGATTTATATGATAAAATGGGTGTGGTTACCATAGCCATTATGAGATAAATCTCTCCTTTCAATAAGGGGAGGTCCCCTATAAACTATAATATACTAATATAAACTAAAAATAGACTCAGGGATGAAATCATACCATCCATCTCTCTTTTTTTAGAGATGATGTTCACAAAATAAAGGAGAATTGTGCAATTACTAAAGGCATTTCTCTTCTTTCAGAAATGATGTTCAATAAATAGTAGGGATTATTTTTGGGTAGTAACTAGATCCACAAGAAACCCACGAAAGCACAAAGTCTTTCATTATTTCTCCTACTGATTTAGGACAAAGTAACACAGTGGAATGAAGTACAACACAAAGTCTCCACCAAAAACTACAATAGAGTAAAATATTATGAAGGATAAGGGGAGCTTAAATTCTCTCCAATATCTTTAAACATAAAACACACAGACTAAACACAATTATGGTAGCAGAAATTCTCACACATCTGAATTTAGGACATCTTTCAGATTATTTCCACTTGTTCTACTTATTTGATTAAATGGAAAAGACTGTATTTAGGAAAAAGACATAACAATGATTTCCTAGATAACACAAGCTATTTCAACACAAAGTCTGAAAGGTCACTTGATTTCTCATTCACTTGATAAAATATGATCAACAGTCTGAGCTCAAAGTCTCAGGAATGCCTTTCAATTTGGGTAGAGTTTTGCTTCTAATAACTAAGAGATCTCCCTGTTATAAACTGAGAGATTACAATATATAGCATCCAAAGAAAGACTTGGGTGCTTGTTCTCATGAAATGGCCCATGCTACATTAAATGCATTGAAAATTCTATGAAGGGGCCATGCTAAAATAGGTCATCGACCTTAACTTTTGGCATTATAAATCACCTCAAATGTCTCCTTCGAAGCATGGGTTGCCTAGTATTCTTTATGATGTTTACACAACTATCCACTCGTCTTTACTCAAATGAAGAAAAATACACCATGCCATTGAATACTTGTGCTCTTTGATATCCACCTGGAAGACTATTCCACCTACTAAAATAAATCTTCTACAAATATTTCTAGATTCTCTATTTGATTCTCTCTTTCCTTGTTATATCTTATCTCTTTTTGCTAATCCGAGCTCTTGAGGCTATCTTCTCATCTTTTACTAGCTTCTTCGGCTCCTTTCTTAGTGGATAGATGAGTTTGTCTTTGGGTCTGTGTTATTTTAAAATCAACAGTTAATCCACTACCCTAAATTTTATGTCCATAGGGATGTCACTGGTTGCTTGAAACACTTTGATCCTTGAACCTTTGAACCTTTTAGAGTTCAATAGTTTAAGGTTAAATGGTTCAAAGTTAAATTAGTTAGGTAATTTTGTGGTTCAGTTTTTTGTAAAGAGACACATTCAATTAGTCTTCTTTATGAGTTCAAGGTGTCATTGAACCAATTGTTTGCACCATTTGGTTGAACCTTTTTCTAGAATCTTGTACTTGAACCATTTGCTCAAACCTTTCTCTCTTTAAACACATTAAAGCTTTGAACCTTTGAACTCTTTGAACCTTTTAGAGGTGGAGTTCAATGGTTCAAAGTTAAATGGTTCATTCCATATCATTAGACCCCACCGTTGAACCTTGGCATTGAACCATCTTTGAAATTTTTTGGGAAATGCCTTATGCGTTTTGAGATTTCTCCTTGTGAATGCCCACATTTTGAACCTATGATTTACTTAGTTGAAAATGCTTGTGTGATTGAATAACTTGACTAATTAGAATGTTGTGAGAAAGAAAGAGACCATTTTGGCTTGTAGGACTGAAATGGTTGACCTATTGTTTAGAAAAACAAGTGACAAATTTTGGGAACAATGGCTAGTTCTAGTTGGGGAACTTCCATTGGTTGTACTCTAAAATAATTGAAGGGAGTAGAATCCAAACTCTAAGTTATTTCATCTACACCATTGGGCTATGGATTCATGCCATCCAAAAAGAGAAAGATGCTAAAAACTAAATGAACAACAAAAAACAAACAAAGACTACACAAATGTATGATTGGACTTATCTGATATGTCAAGGATTGAAGTGCTTCAGATGCTGCCCATTATGAGGCAGTGAAAATGGTATCCCATCTTGATATCTCGATAAGAAACTATTATTGCCACTAAATTGATGGATGATGAATGGACCTTTCCACAAAGAATGAAATTTATTATGCATTCCTTCTGGTTCTCTCCTCTTGTCCCATAACAAGACTTGATCTCTAATTTGAAAATCATGAATCCTTACTCTTTTGTTGAAGAGTTTCTTTACCTAATTTTGATGTGTAGTAATATGTTCCACCACCATAGTTTGCTACTCATTTAGTTCACTCAAGCACATGATCCTCTTGTCGATAAAATCTTCAAATGTTTGATCCTTGACTGCCTTTGCCAACTTCAGTGCTGGTAGTTCTAGTGTGATTGGTATTTTTGCATTCAAACTATATAGAAGTTTAAATGGTGACATAGCTATCACCCTTTTAGGTGTAATCCTATCTATCCATAAAGAGTCAAACAATGCTTTATGCCAGGTTCTCTGATTGTCATCTACCATCTTCTTGATAATGGTCACCAAGTTCTTGTTGCTTGATTCTGCTTGACCATTTCCTTGTGGATAATAGTTAGAAGAGTGGGAGAGGATAATCCCATAATAATAGCAAAACTGGGTAACCTCATGAAAAGAGAAATAGGCTACATTATCTATTACAATCTTGGTTGGAACTCCAAACTAGGAAATAATATTTTCCTTAAGGAAATTACATACCACTTCTGAAGTAGCATGATTGACTAGAATGGCTTCCACCCACTTGGTAAAATAATCTATTATGGTGAGGATATAGTTATGTTCATCACTTGAGGATGGGTTTACAAAGGCAATGAGATCAATACCCCATTGTTTAAATAGCTCTTCGATCACCACTGGCTTGAGAGGTAACGTGGCCAACTTGGGTTTTCCAATGAATTGTTGACATAGCTCGCATTTATGCACCCAAGTGTATGAATCTCGAAACATAGTAGGCCAATAGTACCTAGCTCGTAAAATCTTATGGGTAGTCACAGGTGTAGAAAAATGTCCTCCACAAGCCAAAATGTGGAAAGACTTCAAAATTTTACTCTATTGTGCTTTATCTACGTAATGAAGAAATACCCCATCAAGGCTTCTCTTGTATAAACTATTATCCCACAAGACAAAGTTAGTAGCTTTCAACTTAATAGTTCTCTTTTCTTTGTGAGACAGGTGGGTAGGACACTCACCATAAGTAAGGAAATGAGCAATATTGGAATACCACTCATTCATAGTAGTGACAAAGAGAACTGTAGGCATGTATTTAACCTTTATTTCTTCATGCCTTGCATCCTCTGGTATGTTATCAACAATTAACTAGTAGAGACCTCTTCCCTACACAAGCTTCATATGTTTGATAACAAGATCAAACTCTTAGAATTTAGTAATCCAATTACCCCTTTTAGTTCCAAACTCTTGTTGAGTTAGAATGGATTTTACTATTGTATCAGGAACCAAAACAATAGTGTGTGAGTTTAGGATGTAAAAATGGAAGTATTTTACTACCTTAACCATAACATAAGCATGCTTCTCCATGTTTGAATATTTTAGCTCATGAGCTTTAAGAGGAAATCTCATGAAAGATATGGGGGACTCCACACCTTCTTTATTGTATTAAACCAAAATAGCTGAAAGCATGTGTTTAGAAGCATAGCTATATATTACAAAGTCTTTATTATAATCTGAATAAACTAGGATTGGGGCATGGATGATAGCTTCCTTAATCTCTTGAAATGCTGAATTTCCTTATTTAGTCCAGTAGAAAGTAGCTTTACCCTTCATCATGTTAACAATGTGGTGAGTCTTCTCTATGAATTCAGGAATGAACCTTCGTAGAAAATTCACCTTTCCAAAGAAAGAATGTACTATAGTCTTACTAGCAAGAAGAGTAAGCTCTTGGATGGATTTGACTCTTTTTGGGTTGATTTTTATGACTTCTCAAGATACAGTGTGATCGAGAAGTTTCCCTTCTGTAACCCCAAAAATTGATTTCTTGGGATTGAGAGAAATGCTATTTTGTTAACATCATTCCAGCACTTGTTTCAAATGATGCACATGATCAAGATGATGTTTGGAAAAGATGGTCAATTCATCAATAAATACCACAATGAACTTCCCCATTTCATTTTTGTAGGCAAGATACATCGCTCTCTAGAAGGTGGTGCCAATATTGATCAAACTAAAAGGAATTCTATGATATACAAAGGTGCCCCAAGGTGTAGTGAAAGTGGTCTTATGTTGGTTTTCTTCACCAACTTCCACTTGATTATATCTCAAACAACTATCTAACATTGATAACATCTCTGAGCTAGTCACTATCTGTAGTCGCTGATCCATGATGGGCAGGGGGTAGTTGTCTTTTAAAGAGGATTGATTTAGATTTATAAAATCATCACAGAGGTGAATTTATCCATTCTTTTTTCTCATGCGGACTATGTTCGCAATCTAGGTGGAATGATGGATTGAAAAAATTATCCTTACATTTAACATTTTTTGGATCTCAAAAAGAATAGTACCTGATATCTTGGGGTTGTACTACCTTTGTTTTTGCTTGTGAGGTAATGACCCAATTTTGAGAGGAATTTCATGCTAAATTTCTTTAGGCCTGAGAGATTTTAGATCATCATAAGAGTATGCCAAAACATCAATATAATGGTGAAGCAGAGTAATGAATTTGAGTTTTTCATCAGGAGTGCAACAATTCTTGATGTTGACCATTTTGGGATTATCTTCTGTACTCAAATTTATTTGATCAAAATCTTTAGAGGAGCTTGAATTCATTGGTCACTTCTTGATAAACCTATCATACTTATCGAATAGCTTTTCAAGAGAAACTAACCCTTTGTGAATTTTATTCCCTTTGAGCTGAAGGAACTCTTCACCAATTTTTAAATTTGTTTCAAGAGCTAATTCCCATGGAGGAGACTCACTGCCTTCTAAATAAAGCTCCTCAAAGCAATCCATCTATTCTAAAAAATCAATGATATGGTTGTCCTCATTAAACACTTGCTAATTATTGCCATTATTAGGTACACTTGGTCAAAAGACTAGCTCAATAGTGTACTTATGCCCTTTAAAATCTTTATGAGGAACCATGAGGGTTGGAGAGATGGCCAAGGAATCTACTTGATCATTGAATTCTTTGAGCACCAAAGAAATACTAAAAGCTTCAAAATTTTCAAGATAGTCCCACACCAGATTATGATAATGTCACAATCTTTCATTCTAGGTTTGATACATGTTCATCACTAAATAAACCATGAGTTCAACATCTCCTTAGGTGTGAAGAAGCTTAACATCTTTAGATTGAGCAACTTTCAATCCAAGCAATACAAATTCACACTCAATGGTGTTGTTGGTATTATCAAACTACAACTTATATGAATAAGGTAAAATATCTCTTTGTGGAGATATCAAAACAATTCTAGCTCCAGAACTGGTAGAAGAATAGCTGCATAAAATTCCAAAATCTAGACATCATTAGAATTTGATCTCCTTTTAGATTTCTCTTTATTAGGGAAGGAAGATCCATTTTCATCTGAACAATGTTCTACCAATTCTTCTAATGTCTTATCTAAATTTTTTGGATTGTCACTTATGGAACTTTCATCTGATGAAATAGAAACATCCTCTATGGATAGAAAATAGTTACCCATTCCTAAGGATTCAAAGAGAATTTGAGCTTTAGGGGCTGATATTTGGGTGACAATGTATTTTGACTCCTTCTCAAGAAGCAACCTTTGCATGATGCCTTTGACAAGTATCCTCATCTTAGCTAGGTCCATGTTTAATTCTCCACCAACATCCTTGAAAAAATTTCATCCAAGCAGAATGCCATAGGAAGCTGGAATGTCAACCACCAAAATTGTCATTTTAATCCTTTTTTTGGGGAATGCCACGAATGTAAATTAGGCATCTTTGATTTATCCCAAAAGAGGTGCTTGTTTGTTTTCTATGGAGAAACATCTCCCAAAAGTTTTTGTCTGAGTGGGACTGAGAAAGTTTGCCACCTTGGTAGGCATCACATTATTACAGGCACCAGAGTCTATTATGCAGTTGTTTAGCTTATGACTATTTATCAACATGGAATAATAGAAAGGTTCTATCTTCCTAGGGGTAATAGGAGGAGTAATGACAATATTTTTTTAGGTGGATGTGTTCTTTGGGGGATCATGAGTCACCTTTGACACATTTTGTCCTATAGGGATGGTTTTTTTCTTGATGCATTCAACTAGCCTATCCAATTACTTAGGGTTGGCTTGGAAATATTCAAACTCAGACACTTATATCTTGGTCTTCCTAGTATGGTCAATTTTATCAAATGACTGAAAATAAATAGGAATAGAGGAAGGAATTCCATCATTTTGGGTTTTATTGGGTGTGGTACTGGTCTATGAAATTGAAGTAGAAGGTGTAGGGTTGTTTAAGGTACTTACTTTTTTATTAATCACTACGTCCTTCAATTGGAAAGTCAGTGAAGTCCCCCATTTAGTAATTGAAATTAATGGTTGAGATTTTTCCCCTATTTTTCTCTTATCAGCTTATTGAGTTGACTAGATCTGGGACCTCATAAAAATATCATATGATCCATCAAACACTTCTCTCTTACATCTAGCTTCATCCTGGTAATTTAGGAAACTAATGTTGGAGTCACCAACTAATTCTTCTTCACCTTCTACAAAGAGATTAGTGTAATCTTCTTGGTCCAACTTAAGTTGGAAATAGAAATCATGTTCAACTTCATGATAACAAACTATTGAGTTAGTCGGTGCTACTTCAATGGCAAACTTCCCTAGTGGGGGAGGAAGACGATTTGGTTGCCATTGATTTATGGTAGCATTTCCTTGATATGACTAGTTGGGAAACATCCTCCTTGGTATATCTTGATAAGGAGGGGTAGACATCCCTTTTGCCATTTGCTTTTTCAGAGCTAGTAATTCATTTGCTAGCTTTTGCACGATAGGATCAGTGGTGCCTATAGAGAAATTTTTAGAAGATGAAGAAGATTTATTTTTGTTAAGATCTCTTCTTATCTTTCCTACCAAGATAGGATCATATTCAACCTTAGTGGCCAAAATATGAGCTATAGTAAGATCTATCTAGCTAGCCCACCTCAACAAGAAACTCACTTTAGGAAGCTAAGAATTAATGAAGAAGCTCTTAAGATTTTTTGGCATCAACTGAGCAATTGTAGGAATCCTATTCCTTAGCTTGTCAAATTTAGAAATGAAGTCTTGCATGGGTTCATGAGGCTCTTTCTTTATTTGTGTAAGATAGGCTAATAGGGCATGTGTATTGTCTATCAGTTTGAACCTAGCCTCAAACTTAGCCTTGAGAGTGTTCTAATCAATTATTGTTTGTGCTTATAGATGATAAAAATAGTCTAAAATAGTGCCTTACAACTTTTCCACAAATAGTCAGACTGGTATATCTTCAAATTCAATGCTTATCAAACCATAGGATATACAAAAAGATGTAATATGCTCATTAGGATGAACTCTCCCATCACCATAAAACATGGGAAAATTATTTCTTGAACTATAGGGTAGTTCATGTAAAGGTGGGGTTAGATTCAGAGGGCCAAAAGTGTTGCCCCAAGGGCCTTAGACTGCCATGAAATGATAATTGAAAGGAGGGATAAAAAATCTCTGTAGGGTATGTATAGACAAAGCTCTACTAGCAGAGGAAAGAGAAGTTTCACCTAGTATTGGGGACCTGACATTGGTAGGAGGAAAACTCTTGGTTTGTTGAAGGAAAGATTATGGAGGAGAAAGGTCAAAATTATTTCACTACACAAACTCGAACACAGGATCAACAATAACTTTAGATCTTTGGCTTCATGTATACCATGGATCTATCATAGTGTAGAATGGAAAAGAACTATAAATGCTCCAATTTGAAGCTTGAGGCTTCAAATTGTGCATTCTTCCCCAGTGGAGTCACCAAAAGATGTTGGGTGAATATTTTGTCATCACCTAACTAACAACAAAATGGGTATATCAACCACATCACAATGAGATTTATATGGAAAAATATGTGTGGTTACCACAGCCATTATGAGATAAATCTCTCCTCTCAACAAGGAGAGGTTCCATATAAACTATAATATACTAATATAAACTAAAAATAGACTCAGGGGTGAAATCATACCATCTATCTCTCTTTTTTTTTAGAGATGATGTTCATAAAATAAAGGAGAATTCTTGTGTAATTACTAAAGGCATTTCTCTTCTTTCAGAAATGATGTTCAGCAAATAGTAGGGATTATTTGTAGGTAGTAACTGGATCCACAAGAAACCCATGAAATCACAAAGTATTTCGTTATTTATTCTACTAATTTACGACAAAGTAACACAGTAGAATGAAGTGCAGCAGAAAGTCTCCACTAAAAACTACAATAGAGAAAAATATTATGAAGGATAAGGGGAGCTCAAAGACTCTCCAATATCTTGAAACATAGGAGACATAGACTAAAGACAATTATGGTAGCACAAAGTCTCTCATAGCCAACTTTAGGACATCTTTCAGATTATTTCCACTTTTTTCTACTTATTTTATTAAATAGACAAGATTGTATTTAGTAAAATGACATAAGAATTATTTCATACATAACACAAGCTATTTCAACACAAAGTCTAAAAGGTCGCTTGCTTTCTCATTCACTTGATAAAATATGATCAATAGTCTGAGTTCAAAGTCTCAAGAATGCCTTTCAATTTGGGTAGAGTTTCACTTCTAATAATTGAGAGATCTCCCTCCTATAAACTAAGAGATTACAATATATAACATCCAAAGAAAGACTTGGGTGTTTGTTCTCATGAAATGGCCCATGTTGCATTGAATGCATTAGAAATTCTATGAAGGGGCCATGGTGGAATAGTTCATCAGCCTTAACTTTTAGAATTCTAAATCACCTTAAATGTCTCCTCCAAAGTATGGGTTGCTTGGTCTTCTTTATGATGTTTACACAACTATCCACTCATCTTTACTTAAATGAAGAAAAATAAGCCACACCATTAAATTCTTGTGCACTTTGATATCCACCTGGTGGACTATTCCACCTATTGGAATAACTCTTTTTAAATTATTTTTGGATTCTCTATTTGATTCCCTCTTTCCTTTTTATATCTTGTCTCTTTCTACTGATCCAAGCTCTTGAGGCTATCTTCTCATCTTTTGCTGGCTTCTTTGGCTCCTTTCTTAGCGGATAGTTGAATTTGTCTTCAGTTATGTGTTATTTGAAAATCAATGGTTATTCCATTACCCTAAATTTTACATCCACGGGGACATCACCAGTTGCTTGAAACACTTTGAACCTTGAACCTTTGAACCTTTTAGTGTTCAATGGTTCAAGGTTGAATGGTTCAAAGTTTAATTAGTTTGATAGTTCGGTGGTTCAATGTTTTGTAAAGAGTCGTGTTCACTTAGTCTTCTTTATGAGTTCAAGGTGTCATTGAACCAATTATTTATACCATTTGGTTGAATGCTTTTCTAGAATCTTCTACTTGAACCATTCAGTCCAACCTTTTTCTCTTTGAACATGTTGAAGTTTTGAACCTTTAAACTCTTTGAACCATTTGGAGGTGGAGTTAAATGGTTCAAAGTTCAATGGTTCATTCCATATCATTGGACCCCATCATTGAACCTTTTTTATTAAACCTTGGTGTTGAACCATCTTTGCAATTTTTTAGGAAATGCCTTATGTGTTTTGAGATTTCTCCTTGCAAAAGCCCACCTTTTGAACCTGCAATTTCCTTAGCTAAAAAGGCTTGTGTGATTGAATAACTTGACTACTCAAAACATTTTGAGAAAGCAAGAGACCATTTTGGCCTGTAGGACCAAAATGGTTGACCTGTTGTCTGAAAAAACAAGTGACAGATTTTGGGAACAACATATTTCATATTTGAAATGCAAGTGTATTCCCTTTCTCATACTCATGATTTTGATCATTATTTTGTGAATATCATGGCCTTGCTCTTTTAATTTACATATATTCCTCCCTATAAAACTTAGATAAGTTGTTTGAATTCTATATAATTCATTATATAATTATCATTACTTTTTCATTGTTAAAAAAATTGAAAAACCAAACTCTAAATATTTGTTTTCAAAACTATTATATTGTATTGTCTCATAAATAAATCCTACTTGATTCAAATCATAGAATTTTAAAAATTTGAATGTGTCATGTCAAATTATTTTACTAAAATTAAGATGTGAAAATTTTAAAATTTGAATATCTAAAAGACAAGATATATGGTTTGCATTGAAATTCAAAGGTGGAAAATATTGTGGGGGAATATTCAAATTTTAAACATGGCATACTTGAATCTACCCCGCATTTAAAGCATGGTAATTTTTTATTTTTGAATATGTCACATAGAGTTAATAAATAATATAAAAAATGATATTTAATACATACAAAATATTATACTAATATAAAATTTTGACTAATATTACAAGAAGATTTAGAATATCAAATCTTAATTAATATTTTATACACATTTCAATAGTCATTTTAATTTTTTTATAATTTAATATTTTATAGTGAATGTGAGAATTACATGTGCATCAATAGTAAATATTAGTAATTTTTTCTACAATTGTAAGCTTTACATAACTAAATATTATTTCAAATAAACTAAAATTTAATTAATTGCTTACAATAACATTTATGTAACAATTATTATAATGGTATATTATAAGATTTTATATTGAATATTAGAATTAAATATATGTATACTATTATTAGAAGCCTATAAACTACAAGGCTATTTTAAATAATTATATTTCGATGTAATTTTTAAATATAAGATTATGTAAACTATTAACTAAAATATTTTATATTATTTGAAACAAGTATTGTAATGTAAATATATTATAATAATTAATATTGAATGTAAAATATTAATACAATGTGGAAATTACTTATAATGTGTTAAACATTTAATATTAGTTATATTAACTGGAAGCAATTTCTACATTTGAATGGAATTCCTTCAAAATCAATAGGTTGAGACCAACACGTTTTTTTAACTTTTAATTCAATCTTCTTAGGTAAATCTTGAGAGATATCTAAACAAACCAACATTCTAGCAAAGGTTGTTCGAGAGAATTTAAATGAAGAAGCATCAATTTCCAATAATTCTCTTAATGCTTTACCAATAATTAAAAGCCCAGATTCATATAGAAATGTAAAGGAAGATACAGAATCCTAACCCAACTTGGGTGGATGGAAAGATTTTTAGTTAAAGGATTAAAGGTAGGAAACCAATGTTTTAACAATAGTAAATGATTATCAAAATTTTAGGATTTAACAAGGATTTCTTTTTTCCAATCAATTAGAAAGAAAGAAAGAAAGAAAGAAATGAATAAAATAAGAAAGAAAGGATGCATCGTTCCTAATTCTCCTTCAAGGACTTTGAGTTTTCATGCCTGAAGAATGTTGGTGGAATAATAACTTTTAGTATGTTTATTTTTGTGTTCATTTGTCCTGAATGCTATCAACTTTCAGATTTTGACCTCTTTTATTTTTTTAGTCATATGCCTTGATGGTTATTCTACCAAGCTAGACTACTTTTGAATTTTTGAAATGTTTTGTTTATAGATCAGGGCCCTGATTCTTCCCTGAGTATCAATAAAAAAAGTTATATTAACTATTATTACAATATGTTATTGTAATATTTAATAAATGATAATTACATGACCACTATTATTGGGATTTTACTTTATTATAAAGTACTAATATTTTATATTTAATTTAAACTATTACTACAATGTGTAAACTATTTATAAAATGTAAAATATTTAATATCATTTATATTAGGTAAGTGTACAAAGCTGGGGGACAAAAAGTGGCCTACATGTGGACATGATTTTCCTAAAATTTTAGAAATATGAACTTCTATAGATAATTTGAGATATCTACAATCCAAATTTGAAGATGGTGTAAGAACATGAAATGTAGCATTTTGAGTCTAGTTTCTAAAACACTATTTTTTTTATAAAAATGGTTAAGTATAACTAGGTTAACCATCTAAAATTTGAAGAGGAACTCCTAATTTTTTTAGAAAACATAGTAGATAGATGGTCATGTTGTGCATCATTTTTTGAGCAGCATTAAATATTATTTGAAACCCATTGGAGAAAATTTAGATAATATCTTCTAGTTTGTCAACTATATTTTTTAATATTTTTTTAATGAATACTTTTTTTTATTAATTTTTCAGTAAATAGATCCTTAAAATTGGAAAAAATAGATAGCCATCTATAAGACATGCACAACTACCTCAAAAAAATGAAAATAATTCTTTTGAATGTTTGTAGAATTAGGTCTAGTCTTTTACCATATAACTTGTTTTTCACTTGGATCTATGAAATAAAAAGTACATGAACATGTATAGGCATGTATGTTTATGGCATGTAGTCACCTAAAAGAAGCATAGTTAGAAATCAACATAGTTTGAAACCTTGAATTAGTCTAAAAATTATACTTTTGAAAGAGGAGAGCATGATCGTCATGATGGTATTAAGTTTTTGAATTTTCATGTTGAAATTATTAGTGTATTTGGTAATAAAAGTCAAATTTTGTTGTTTTATTATCATAGATCTCAAAACTTGGTTGTACATTGACCATCCAAGCCTTTGGCTTGGGAATCCAAGACATTCTTGATCTAAAATGATAATGGATTAAATTTAAATTCAAATAGAATGATCACATTAATAACATGATTGTGTTACTTATATTTTTAAGTATAATTTTACATTTATATTTTTACATTTATTTTATTATACTTTAAATTTAATTTAGTAATTATAAGAAATTAGGTTCACTCATCATTTGATAGAGTTGGTCTCATAGCTGCACACCCTATGACATGGAAAATAGTTTTTAAAAATCCAATCTACTTAGAACTTAGGTATTTTCATGGTCTAGGTATTAAAATTAGGGATTTCAATACATAACTTTTGTAATTGATATCCTTTTTTCATAAACATATAGTTTTTTTTTATGTTTTTTAGCCTTTTGGATTGATTTTTGGTATTTATAAGTGTCCTAGGTTTGACAAAATTGATGCTTTAAAACTACTCACATTGAACTTGATCTAAAGTGGTGTGATTGGGGTAGTGTAGGACATATTCATGACCTACACACATCAAATGCCCACTTTATGTTAATTTCACTTGTTCATCATCCATCCCTCATCCTTGATCACTTCTTACTCATCCCTCATTACCCCTAATCACTCTCTCATCATTTCTTATTATCCCTAATCACTCCCTCATTAACACTCACTATCCCTAGTCATCTCTAAACACTCGATTATCATCCATAATCACTCTTTAATTGACTCTGACTATCTGTCATCAAATCGATTCCTCTCCATCCTTCATCATCCATAATCACTCTTTCTTCATCATTTATCATCCCTAATCTCTTCCTCATCCCTATTCACTCTTTCCTCATCACTCCTCATCCCTAATCACTCCCTCATGGACCTTAATTATCTCTTATCATCTTTATTCACTCAGGATTATCATCCCTAATCATTCCCTCTTCATCCTTTATAATCCCTAATCAATCTTTCTTCATCTCTAATCATCACTAATCACTCCCTTATTGACCCCCACCATCCCTCAATATCCCTCATCACTCCATCATTGACCCTCACCATCCCTCACCATCCATAATTTCTCCCTCATCATTTTATGTAAGTATATATTTTAAAGATATATATGATTACAATCATATGTTTTTTAATCCATTATAATACAAATTAACTCTTTTCTAGGACTTGTGTTGTTAATACCCATTTACGATAGTCAATTTTATTACTGAATGATTTGGATGATCTTCCAAATTTATAGTCAAGTAACATAAGTACTACCACAAAATAGAGTTTTAATTTTAATTTTTTAAATGATATCTATTGTGTAGCTGACTAGATGAAACTTTATTCAGTTCTACCTTTGGTAGTTTTTTTCAAAAGATAAAAAATAAACACTAATCTCTTGTATAATTTTCTAATTATGAGAATATTTGAATTAAATGCAAAGTTATTTAGTGTTTCCCATTATTGTATAACATGAATCTTGGTCAGGTTCACACATGCACTCCTTGTGTGTCTACCATGTAGAAAATATTTTTTATCTTGCATGAAAATTGAACATTTATTCATGCTATCATATAAATATGTTTCCAAAAAAATTGAAACACTATTTTAGTATGGTGTAGATGATCATCCCATGTTTTATAAAGACTAATATTTCATCAAAGTAGATTTTTAAAATGACATAGGTAAAGGGATTTAGGATGTTGTTCAACATCTCAAAATTAATGAATTTGTTACATGAGTTAATATAAAAGGCATAACTAGCTACTCAATCAATCATTCCTTTGTTTTTAAGACTATATTCCAAATTTCTAGAGGTTTAACATAAATATAATGATACCCAAACTTAAGATCAATTTTGGAAAAGACTTCTACACCATGGATATGGCAAAAAAATTCATTAATATTTAAATGAGGATTATATATCTTCACTTTAATCTTGTTAATATTTTTTTAATTGATTCACAACTTTGGCACAAACACAAGTGGGCTTTTGCAAAGTAATGATTTGGGAATTATGTGTCCATTATACATGATTTCATTGATCTACCACTTGATCTATTCATTCTTTAAAAATGATATATTATATAAAGAGGTTTGAGGTAGAGGTAGTTAAGGGATCAAATCAATAGTATTTTTTAGTGTAAAATATGTAGGAACTTATTTAGGTGACTAAAATATATCCTTGTATTCATTTAGTTTATGGTTTAATTATTTTGTCTTTATTATTATTTGATAAACAAAAATATGATATGGTGATGTAAGGATGATATTACATTTACTTCTTACCATCAAGAGTATACTTCTTACTAGAACTGACAATATTCTTTCACTTCCTGGCACTAATGACTGAAAGCTTATGAACTAACTACAATATATGGTATTTTAGATCATGACAATCTATCAAAACATTACAATTATTTACTTCATAGAATACATGTCAATGGTAAATATATGGTTTAACACATGTAAAACATCACACACCTTTAATGGTGAGATGTCATAAAGGATTGCATCTTTATAAAATTTGATTTTTTACACTAAGTGACACTACTAGGTGATCCATTTCTCAAGGCCTACACTAGACCATACACTAGCATATGGTTATGGATGATGTAAAAATTTCAAGTTTAATTTTTGAAAATATGATTTAGGAGAAATTAAATTCTTCTAAATTCCATTAGAAATAATTAAGTGTATTAGCTCACCATTGATTTACATTTTTAATGAAATAATATATTTAATTTATATAATTTCTTGTTGGAGGAAGTAGAAATATTTTTAGTAGAGACCATATCATTGGGTTCATAATCTATTATCTACTTATGGATTTTTATAGTGATAGATAACTTATACCCACTTCTTGAGATTTGCAAGTAGATAGATCATAGTGTGACACTCTTCATTGGATTTAATATTAAATTTATGAATTAAGCATCAATTTCCAATCTTGGATTAATGTTTTTAATAATTTTAAAGTTATTTTCCACTCTTTGGTATGATGACTCAATCAACATACATACAAAGAAAAGGCCTTCAATGTAATTATTCAGATCATAAAATGTCCTCATATGGAAAGCAATTGATTAGTTTCAGCAAATCACATAGCTTGGTGATCCTCATTTATTTACTACCCATTTTTGGTGCTATGGTGGTTTTACTTGCTTCTCTTTTTCTGGTATATTTTCAATTGTGAATTTCATCATTTATAATAGGCCCATCTTTTTTTATAGGTGTTAATTTTTTTTTTCAAATTTTCCTCCACATTATCTTGATTATTATGTCTTATATTTTATTCTAGCACACAACTCTCTACTTATATCTCCTAACATTTTTAAACCCAAAAAATACCACCATCAAGGTCTTGGATGGAGTGATTAAGGATGCAGAGGGATCGGGAGGAATTAAGTAGAGATAATGAGGGAGTCAATAGGTATGATGAGCAATGGTAATGGTCAATTAGGAAATGATTAGGTAGGATGAGTGAGTGACTAAGGATGATAAGGGATGGTGAGGATTAATGAGGGAGTGATTACAGGCAATAAGGGATGAGTGATTAAAGATGATGAGGTATGATTAATAAGTGATAAGGGAGGATGAGGGATGGTGAGGGTTAATTAAGGAGTGATTAGGGGTGATAAGGGATATATTATAAATGATGAAGAATGTGATTTTAAATAAGGGATTGATTAGGGATGATGAAGTAGTGATTAGGGATGGTGAGAGCCAATGAGGGAGTGATTAAATATAATGAGGGATGGTGAGGGTCAATGAAGGAGTGATGAAAGATGATGTGGGAATAGGAGTGAGTGGTTAGGGATGATGAAGGATAGTGAGAGTCAATGAGGGAGTAATTAGGGATGATGAGGGAGTGATTAGAGACGATTAGGTATAATGATTGTAAATGAGGTAATGATTATGGATAACTAATAATGATGACAAAGTGATTAGGGATCATGAAGTATGACTAGGAAGTGATCAGGGATGAGGGAGGGATGATGAACAAGTAAAACTAACACAAAGTGGTCATTTGATGTGTGTAGGTCATCAATGTGACCTATGCTACCCCAATCACACTACTTTTCATCAATTTTAAATTGAGTGGTTTGAAAACTTCAATTTTGATAAACATAAGACTCATTGAAATGCTAGTAATCAGTCTAAAAGGCATAAAAACATAAAAAATGACTATATGTTTACCAGAAATGCACATCAATTACAAAATTTATGTCATGAAATCCCTAGGTTTAATACATAAACCTTGAAAATGCCTATGTACTAACCACATTGGATTTTGAAAATTTATTTTCCACATGTAAGGCACATAGTTATGAAACTAACTCTATCAGATGATGTGACCCTAATTTATTATATTTATTAGAATAAGTTTAAAGTATAATAAAATAAATGTAACAATATAAATGTAAACATAAATTTAAAAACATAAATTTAAACTTATATAATAAAATAAATTTAAAAATATAAATGTAAACTTAACATTTGGAGTAGTAAATATAAGCTTTTGGCCAAAGTTGCCTCTATGTGAAACTCCCACCTACCTTTATGTGAAAAATAACTTGAATACAATTGTGTTATCAATAATTCAATAATTTTATTAATAACATTATTTCATTACCTATTACCCAACATTCATTCTATATACACATTTGTTTCTTTAATGTGTAAAATAATATTAACACGATCGTGTTATTGTTTTTACAACAACATGATCACATTATTATTTTTACAATAATGTGATCATGTTATATATTAACATGATTGTGTTATACATTAATGTGATTGAATTATGGCTAGGTAATTACCAAGCCATAATTTAAATAATATGATCATATTATTTATTATCGTTATTGCATTAACTAAAATGTGCATGGAATTATCCCCCAACTCAATGCACTTACCCTATTATATAAAATATTATTACAATGTGTTATATTGTAACATTTAATATTGAATGTAACAATTACATAAAAATTATTATTAATATTTTAATCTATTATAAATTATTACTATCTATATAAATTAAATTTATTATGAATCATGTAATAGATATTTTTGTGAAACATTATTACAATTTAATAATATAAAGTTTAAAATTGAATGAAAAAAATACATGTACATAATTTTTAATTTTTTTAAAAATATTTTATGTCAATGATAAATGAAAAAAAAAAATCATAATCATAGTGTAAACTATAAACACATAAATTTAGTCAATAGATGTTTGATAATGTCTATTATTGACATCCTTACCTTTGAGTTTTCACCATGTCACTAACCAAATAACTATAGGAGCCTTAATTATCTTTAAAATACTAATAAAATAGCATGTAGGCATCCTTATCTCATTAATATTCATCCCTATTATGCTCATAGATTATCCATGACAAGTTTTACAAGACTTTGACATTTTGGGACAAGACTGAACTAGGTAAACAAGACCATAGTGTAACCCTATCCACTATTGTGATCTTGTATTTATACCTCCAATAGACACTTGATAAAATTTATATATTAAATAATGATTTTCCCACATTTTTATTTAGGTTGGTGCATGGCAATACTCAAAATATTATGTTATAAAATCACATCAAAGCCACTCAATTCATTACCTACAAATCATCTATAAATCTAGTTTCAAAATCATTTTACATTTATAAAAATAGCATTAACATTTTAAAATTAAATTTTTATGATTTAATTTATTCATAGGTCAATTTTAATAGTGTTTTATTGTAGTTCAATGGCATCTATTAGAAATTATTATTATATATGTTTTCATTACATTCATCACAAGTTTATTAATTTCCCCAAAAGGGAGAAATACATTAGTATAAGGCCCTTTGGGATATTTATGTATCACTCAGTCCATAAGGTTTTTTCTAAGTGTAAATTGACCACTGCCACATCCCCCATTTTTTCCCCTTTTGTATTTGATCTCTTTTGTGTGCTTATATAGGACTAGGGCATCAATTTTTAAGGTCTCTTGTGTGTATATTCGACCCCCATATATAATCAAGGAACCCTTACAATAATTCACATGGTATCCAACTCAAAATTATTCCATAGAGTTAATAGGGATAAAGTCATGGTAGCAAATAGAGCTTCACTGTGGCCATGTCATCTTCCTAGATCCTTGTCCCTATAACCTCTTATCTTCTAATTCTTGTGGAAACGTGATCTTGAGTCTAATTTCATCATTTATAAATCATTACACAAATAAAACATCTAAAAACCATTTGATATCGAGATAAATATATACTTCTCATCTTGTAATTCATTTTTTTATAGCATACTTCGAGTCTTGTGTTTTACTATACATTGTTTCACATATATTTAAATAGTTTAATTCAAGTTAATTGATTAATTTCAATTAGTCTAAGGGAAAATATTTGGTGAATTCGCATATTATTAAACTTTGTGAAAATAGTTACTCCTCACTAGGGATTTTATATAATATTTATGAAATTTTATATATTTTTTTAAAAAATAACAAATTTTATTGTTCATACAAAAACCAACAAAAACCTATTTTTTATTAGAAAAACATTGCTTAAATTGCTCAAAATTATAGTTTACTATTTTTAGTAATTTATTGTGTAGGTGAAAATTGGCAAATCTATTTTATAATTAATTTTTTATTTATGTAAATTTACAAAAAAATTCTAAATACATATTTCAAATTTTAGAAATATCCAATATATATATTGTAATTAAATTTTTTCCATTGTGTATATTTAGGGTTCCTTTGCAATTCACTAAAAATCATAACACTTTGTTTGGTTCATAACTAGTTCAAAACAACTCAAATTTAAAAATTCTTAGATGTTTATTTGTTTTTATATATATTAAATTAAAAAACACATTTTATTTGGCATAATACTATATAAATTACCCAAAAATTACAAATTACTAGTTTTTATAAGTGTCAGATTAAGTATATAATAATAAATCTATTTTATAATTAATTTATGTGTTCTATAAACTACTATTTTTTTAAATAACCAAATTTAGTTTCATAAAATATTTAATATATCTTTTACAATTTCTAGTTATTTATTGCTTGACGATGAAATTATAATTTTATAAATTAATAAATTTGTGACTTCTACACAAAAATATTTTTATTTATTTTTCAAAATTTTTGCTTTTTTAAAAAACTATGTTCTGGATGCTTTAAAACTACTTGACTACTATCGTGAAGAGAAACATAGTGTTCTATTTACAAACATCATGGAGTGAGGTATTTTTAGTCCAATAATCATAGACATAGTATAGAGCTAAACATGTAATTTAGTTTTAGGTGCCTAATGGTATATATAAATTCTTAGGATATCCTTTTTTAGACCAATAGAATTCCCCTTTTATCCATTTGATTTGTGGTGCATTTGAGAGGAGTGTATTGACCATGAAAGCTACTCTCAAATTACCCTTAAACCAAGTTTATTTGGCTAATATAATGGTTCTACCTCTATAGTTAGTGCTCTAAACCATTTAGATAACACTAGTAAACCAATAATAAAGTATATACAAGAGCCTAAAAACCGTTTACACCCTTATCTAAATCACCCTTTATACTTTTTTATTGTATTTTATGCTTAGTTCCTTTATACATGCTAGATTAATTGTTAATTTTTATGATTATCTTTGTTTTAATTATTTTATTATAATTCATTTTACATATCATGGATATTCATTCTAAATATGTTAATGGTGTTCATCATCTTGATGAATCATTTTCTACCCATGGTGTGCCTATTATTTATGACAATGATGAATGGACAAAGAACAATAAATAAAAAAAATATGGAAGATGGTTTTATGGATGATTTTAATTTTGATATCATGGATACATATAAACATTTTAATCCAAATTAACTAGTTATGCATTCATCCCATAGAAGGATATTTTGATTCATGTATAGATTCATCTTTAGATCATACTCTAGGTCCTATTTATAGTCATCCTTTAGACTCTTCCATAGGCACACCTATTGGTTCCTCCTTAAGCACAACTCTATATTCCTCTTTTTCTAACATTTTATACATTATTTTGGGTTTCACTTTATATTCTTCCTTGGTCACACTTGTAGTCTCTTATAAAATTATTCCTCTAGTCTCCACTTTGTATGTGAACTTAGGATCCACTCATGATCTTCCCTCTTATCCTTCATTACAATATATATTAGAGCCCAAGTTTACTTTTAACTTTGATTGTTTACTATCTATTAGGTTACCACCTATTTTCAAACATGAATGTTAACCTTACACACTAAATTTCTATTTCTCCTTTTCTAATGCCCTTTATCACATTCACTCCTAAAAATAAAATTCTCATATGTTATGCCATAATTAGGATGGTGTTCTTATATATTCCTCTTTGTATCCGCCTTTAGAGTCTTCATAATTTAAATATTTAGGGTTATGGAGTTTAAGTCTTAGGTTGTTAAAGTTTTGAGAATGGTAAATTAGGGTAGAAACATGCAATAAATAGAAAAAATGATTTGTATTAGAATTGAATTAGTTTTACCTATCTAAAAATAACAATAAATAATGTGAACATTTACTTAGTTATAAGTTTACTAAAATGGGAGATCTAGAGGCTGATAACTAGGCCAAAGGTTGATTTGAGTATCATAAAAAGGATCTAGGTGTCAAAACCCTTCTTGGATAGTAACACCCTAATTATATATTAATGCCACATGGTGTTAGTGTCCTTATTTTATCACTAGTGTCCTTTATGTAAAATTTATCTTAGATTTGGGGTGCACTTTTATTTAGGTTTTCCAAGACTATTCCTATGTGCATGAAATATGGATCTCTAAAGATGGCCTATTTAGATTGATTTTATATGTAAATCCTCAACCTCCATGTTTCTAAGGAGACTAATTGGAACAAGTATAAAAGTGTATTATTAGTGTGGTAGGTTGGACATGATTAAAAACCCATTGTGATGATAGTTTCCTACTACTAATACTTTGAGGAGGGATTAATCTGGATGTAGTTCTCCCAACCTAAGTGATGGTGTAAGTGCAAGTGAAGTGAATATGAATGCTAGTTGGAGTGAAATCTAAGTAATCTAATATTGGTAATGTTGTATATGGATATATTTATAAGTATGTAATAATAAGGATTTATTACCTTGATTATGCATAACTTATTTTGATTTTGTTTTTGTAATTTACATCTAATTTCCATCTAGTTGATAAAGGGATAAAATTCATGTATAGATATTTTCCTAGTGCTTGTATGGGTATTAAAATAGGTCTATGCCAACCTTAATTAGTTATCCATTTTAAAGGATATCAATTAGAAACAAAAGGAAGGAAAAGGACAATAGAACCTAAATGTGGACACTAGTATCATCAAGCACTAATGTCTAAATTATGGCACTAGTGTCTAGGTGGCATAACTTGAGGCACTAGTGGCCAAGATGTTAAAGTGAGGGTCTAGGACTATTGTAGGGATGTTTATGGATGCATATGGCTTGCACAAAGGCTAGATAATTGTCTAAATAGGGCTTAAGATAGGTATAGTTGTATAGGGTTAAGCTAGGTATGGCTGGCCTATAATAACACTCTTAGAACTCAAGTGTCATTTTTAGGTGATTAAATTTATCCCCCTTTGTTCAAGAAATGTAGCAAAGTGAAATGACTAGGATAAAGGAAAAATAAGTGTACCTATACTTATCTAAGAGGTAAATCTCGTGAATTTGGATTGGAGTATGTGAATCATGCTCCATTGTGTATCCTAAAAATGAACCATGCATAGATTATTCCTTACATAAGATATATCAAAATAAAAAGACAAAACTAATTAAATAGATAAGAGAGAGAAAATAATGAATACACCTCACTAGGTACATGAACTAATGCATAAACTTGGTGATAAATTGTGTGTGTGTGTGTGTGTGTGTGTGTGTGTGTGTGTGTGTGTGTGTGTGTGTGTGTGTGTGTGTGTGTGTGTGTGTGTGTGTGTGTGTGTGTGTGCGTGTGTGTGTGTGTGTGTGTGTGTGTGTGTGTGTGTGTGTGTGTGTGTGTGTGTGTGTGTGAATGTACATAGTGATGAATTAGTGATTAAATTAGACAAAAATGATGGCTTACTTAATCCCCATGTGTGGGTAGTTCAATGACTCAATTCAATTTTCTCTCCATCATTGCCCACCCCTACTTAGTGGATCATGAATTATGAATAACTTGGATTGAATTGATGGTGTGTCTAACCCTATCATGTAGGTGGCTCAAGAACTCAATTAGACTATGGATCCATCATTGTCTACCCATGTGTAGTTGATGCATCTAAAAATAGAATTTCTTAATATAAATAAAGATGTTTAACCATAATTACAACTATATATTTTGGATTTATGACTACTTAAGAATATTAGGCATCTCTGGGCCACTCGAGAATGCCAAAAAATTTAGATGGAATAGGGCATGAATATAGTGTGTAAATTTGAACATGGTGTGTAGTGTGTATAATGCATAGAATGACATGGAGTTTGTCATTCCATTTGACCAACCAATGTATAAGTTAACATACATAATGAATGTGTCATGCACATGCCCCTAAATCTAGTATTTGAGCATATTGATTTTTGATTGAGTTTTAATAATTTGTGTTTGAGCATAAAAATTGAAATGGTAATATCATGTTTTGCATGATTCCCCCAATATGAACAAACTGGTATGAATCTAAGTTAATCTAAGCCAAATTGTTAATCTATAACTAAACTTGTTAAAACCTAGATTATGCCTATTTTAATTTTTTGGCCAATCTAGAATTTCCTAAAACTAAGGCTACTATCAATAGTACCATATATTAGATAGTGACACCATATGGTGCTAGTGTCCCAATTTGGGCACTAATGGCCAACTAGTCTTATTTCTATATAACTAAAACTAATCTCTATGTCACTATTTCATATTGTGTTTTCCTAAAATAGATATTTGTATTTTATAGCTTTGTGCTAAAAACTATACTTTGAGTACATTAAAATAGCCTAATATGTGTGACAAATCTCTATAAATTCCCCTTCTTTTGAGGGGAGTTATTGTACCTATGCAAGAATTAACCTTAAAAGAAGATGATCTATAAAATGTGTATTACACATATCATATATGATATCTACATAATAAACTAATATGATGTGCATACATAACATCAAAATGTAATTTAATTTAAACATAAGTTTGTAATGTGTGATGTATGTTATATCTAATATTCATAAGGTTGTCAAGATAGATATAATAATGTATGTGAACAAAAAATCTAATTAATAACTTAATATCTACCTAGGGGGATCAGACATGATGTCCATCATGACACCCAAGTAGGAAGGAGAGATGTATGAGGTCCCTTATGATGTCAAAACTTGGGTTGTGTAACAAGAAGGAATAATTGTCATGGCCATAATGCATATAATAAAGCATAGATACAACACACACGAGGCATGAAAACTAGGCCAAGGGTCCAAAATATAAGGGACATAGGCATATGTCACTAAATATTATAAAATACGACATACAGTGACATGTTCAAATGTTCAAATTCACATAGAGTAAGCAAGTTGGCTTTGATCCACATGGAAGGACATATTCACATGTATGCATACATAATAAATAAAATGCACACAAGGACAAGGTCACATGTCCAAAACATACTATACTCATATAAAATGTCTAAATTAGTATTTTAAGTGTGGCTTGTGATACCCCATCCATAGGTCTTTTTTACATGCTCTTACAACCCTTATAAACACCTTTTTTCTCATTGTCAATCATCTTAAACCTTCTAAATGGTCATTTCACCTCAGCTAGATAGTATCCCTTGTTTCAATACTATTCCCTTAGGTCCCAATCCTTTAGGATAGGAGGTCACCATTTGGACTATAGTGTCAAACACTAAAGTGTCCCATTTTTTGTAGTCCTATCCATTTGCACCTTGAGCCCCAAAGGTCATTTTCATCCAATCCTTATCCTTAATTAGGTTGGCATAGAATGAATACATATGATCCATGACCAATTGTTCCCTATAAAACCCCACTCAAAGGTCATTTACAAAAGAGGTGACAAAACTTAAAAATCAATAAAGAATACAAAACAAATCACTAAGGAAATCTTTCATATTATTTGCACACAGTTACCCAACGTAACTAAAAACATACTCAAATCCTCATACTAGTCTCTAGCCACCTTAAACACTATAAAATTGGCATTTGTATTTACATAACATTATTGCACAAAGTACACTAGGTGGGAGAACTACATATAGCTTGATCCCTCTTCAGAGTATTGGTATGTAGGTAGCATGCCCACATAAGGGGTATTGATTGAACATTTAGTACATGTTTCACACTAACCCTCCGTCTTTCTCAAGTGACTCAAAAATTATTTTACCAAGCATAATAAAGGGTTAGGGTTTGAAGACAAAATTAGGTCCATATTGAGTTCCATTGATATTCAATGTTCAATTTTTCATAGGCGTAACACAACTACACAAAATGTTTTAGGTCTCTATGATTAGATTGGAAAATAGTTGCAAGAATAAACAATAACACCAGACACTAGAGCTTCCACTTTTTGGCACTCTTATCCTTTCACTAAAATAAATCTATATTTAGGTTTATGATACCTTCCCAATCCTACACAACAATTTTTAACCTCTGTATTATACATCTCAGTGTATTTTCTAGCTAGGTTATATTTCTTCCTATTTATTATTATTTTTAGAAAGGTAAAAAAGACAAACAATTACACAGCTTAGGACTATAATTATTTCTATATTTTGTACTAATTTATTAATCTAGACCCTTAACTAAAATATGAATAAAACCCAATTATTCTCAAATAAGTTAAATCATTTGGTGAACCTACCTTAATTTGTTTGTGTAAAAAACCCTTAGAAACCCTAGGGAATTTTTTTGTTGATTCTATAAATATTATTGTGATTTTTATTTCATTTATAAATCATAATTTCACATTTAATTTTTAAAATTTACCTTATTAATTTTAAATATCATTTCTTTCAAACCCTAGGATAATATACTAGGTCCTTATGTTTTTGGAGGTATTATCTTACATGTTAGTGAGCTTTGTATCATTTTAATGCATATTTTAGTTTGTTGTTTTTAGGAATTTACATTTCCTTTATTTATTACTTTCCTTCTATCACATTTTTATTATTATAACTTATTGCTAAACATTCAATCTAATTTCAATTTATTTTCCTACTTTAATAATGGACCAATATACTGGATTTGAGGAAACTGATAAGAGGGTACTCCAAGACCTTTTAACTAAAAACCCTGATATCCAAGATGATATGCTTAAAATATGACCTTAATAACAATAAAAATCAAATAATGGTTAATCCTCTCAAAAAATAAAACAACAAATTAAAAAGGATACTATGGTGACAACTATGTCTTAATAACCCCCTATAACAACCCAATCTTCATATGTGGCACCATCAATTATGGATAATACATCTTTGCCTCCTGATGTGGCTACCCTTGTGTAAGAGATCAAATCTCTTCAATCCAAGGTACTACATCTTGATCAAGGTGCCTTTAGACCAACACAAGATTTAGACTCTTTTTCTCTACTTCATACACCATTAGCACACCATATTACTTCTACACCCTTGCCACCAGGTTTTGTTCAACCCAAGGTCACTCTATATGATGGAAAGGGTGATCTAGTGACACAATTGAGATATTTTAATGCAGATGCTTGGACTATGTTCCAAATGACTAGTTACTAACCAAGCTATTTCCATGGAGTTTAAAGGATTATGATCTACAATGTTTCTATAGTCTACCAAAACAACCAGTCAAAGCATTCATCCTTTAGTTGACATGCTCCTAGCTCATTTTAGCATTAACATGTATGACAAGGTTTCTTATTCCCAGGTTTCATAATAGAAATAAATGTCTAATGAACATCTCATAGATTATGTTCTTAGATGTAAGACTATCTTGGCTAAAATAACTAGCCCCGTGGCTGATAAAAAATTATAAGATCTCTTAAAATAAAGTCTTCTACTAGCTTTGCATGGGTCAATAATGTTCAAAAAGTTTTCTTCCTTCACTAAGTTATGTCATACACTAAAGGAAGGGTAAGTCAAATTAATTTGAGTCGGAAAACTCAAGTACACAATCATATCAAAAATAATAAACAAGAGTAACAGTAAAGTCCCATACAAAGTAAAGGTTAATGATAATAAAAGTCAAAATTAACCTATAGTTAATGTGGCTTTAGATCCCCCTCAATGTGTGGTTTTATCAACACCTCTTATCTACCAATATCTCCAGCTAGAGTTTTACAGTAGCTATTGAAATTTAATGTCCTATCTCTCCCTCCTATTTAGGAAGTTGATATGATAAAGCCTCTTCTACATGGATATGATTATAATGCATTCTATGATTTTCATAGGGCACCAAGCCACATAAAAAATAGATGCATTCATTTATGACATAATATATAGGATTTGATAGATGGCAACCTTATTAATCTTACCACTCTATTTGAGCCTTTTCAAGAAAAGCAAACACAAGATAAGTCTCTAAAAATTTTCTCAAATCCTTTCCCACAACATTATAAATAGAAAACAAGGGGTACATCAAGTGTTCACCACACCCTCCACTAGCTGCATACTAGGCGCCTTCAACAAAGTCACATCCTTTGAGCAACATGACTGGTGTGTATAATTCTAGAGTTCTAACTAGACCTTCAATCTCCTTCTCAAAGTAGGAGATAGTTGAGGATGATTAAGATTACAATGCACTCTTTATAAAATCTTGCATTATCACCATCCCATTCATAGTGTTCTTATAGATAATGGATCTAATATGAACATGTGCACTATGACATTACTTCAGCATATGGGGTATTCAAAGTAGGATATCGCCTTGATAGACATAGTTATCAGTGGATTCAAAGGAAACATACAAAGCTCATTAAGTGAGATTGTAATTCCTCTATAGTTTGGTCTAGCACATATGACCACATCATTTACTATTGTTCCTAGTGTATGAGTCTTTAACATGCTTCTTGGTTGATCATGGATCCAAAAAATTCATGTAGTACCATCTACAGCTCATAGATACATGAAAAATATTCATGTTAATTAGGTTGTTATAGTTGACAGAGTTTCATATTAGTCACCACTCCCTACATCAAATCAATCTCCTACTCTATAGTCACTAGTTTTATCTCCTCCATTAGTTATAGTTCTTCCTTAAGTTAAGACTCAAACATAGTCAAGGCCTCCCTCACTAGCACAAAGAGTTCATACACTTACATAGAGGCCTCTTTTAGAGAAACCACTACATCAATAATAGTTTTAGGACTCTAGATATATTTTAACTAAAGTATTCACACCCATGGCATTATCATTGAGGTTCCATACCTCTAAACATAGAGCACTTTTTTAGAGAGCTTACTGTACTACCATATGGGTCTTTAAGATCTCCATAGTTTTATCCACTTCTTAATATTATAGGGGGACCCCATAGTCAGTTTTCACTATAGATATTTTAGAGCACTTAAAACATACACAACTTTCAGATTCATAGTCTCAACTCTTCCATCATGTTTCACAATCATGCACGATCCCTTTCCTTGATATATGACACCATGATAGGAAGTATCTTATGAGACTCATTGGTTATTATTATTTCTTTTTAGTCTTACTTGTACATAATTTCTCCGCTTACTTGTACATAGTTTCTTTTCACTTTCTTATACATAGTTTTCTTATGATTACTTATACACAGCGTATTTAAAAATACCAAAAAAAAATACAATATTTCAAAAAACCAAAAATAATACAATATTTCAAAATACCAAAAACAATATAATAATTCAAAATATAAAAATATTCAAATAACTTGAAACAACAAAAACATTTTAATTATACGCATTATCCATGCTTTACATTTATAGTACCATGTTAGACTTACATTTTGAAATTCTATGTTATTTCTTATCAATTTATCTAAATTACCATGATTCACTTGAGCTTCCTTAAGTGTGTGTAGTGACACCCAGATCCTTGATTGCTTCACTCTACCCATTGAGGGGGCATCCTAATTTTACATTAAAGACATACATCGACATATCTACCCACTGAGGGAATCTTATACATGACTAAACCATCCAGGTTATGTCATTCCTACGCCACACACTCTAATTATCATTTTGATGTACATTAATTACAAGCTTAGATAGATTATTCTATCAACTCTCACTAGTATATAAAACTTGTGTATTTCTTAGCATTTACCTAGTCTTATACTACATGTTTTGCATACTTTCACTTCTTACTTTGATTAGTTAGATGTGATAGTATTTCTATAATTTATATGAATTAATTTATTTATTTGATTAGCTATATGTGATTTTATTTCTTAGTTCCTATTTTGTTACTTATGTGTGCCTTAAGACATTTGCCAATGTCCTTTACTTATGT
>JARHVA010007999.1:102500-320000 GCA_037957365.1 Torreya grandis | reverse complement strand
ATCTATAAAATTATATACTACAAAATTAAAAGATAGGGTATGATTAGTAGATATATTTTCTAACTTCAATGACATAAAACATCACATCCTCCTCATATTGGATAGGGAAATGAATATATAACACTACAAAATGGCACATACAAAACCTCCACTAACATCTTTGAGGTGCATATATTGAAGTCCCAAAAAAACTTTGTCTACTATTATATCTTGATATATATCAATGATTGTCTAATAACAAATAATAGAACCATCTAATTCATTATATCCCCTTGGTAAAAAGAGGACATACATATATAGGTGAGGATGCCACCTAATGTAATGAATTGGAGATTCCCTCATCCATGCCCATGATGTCATGCAACTAAAATCTAATCTAGATCATGAGTTTAATTACCCCCTGCATCTCGAATATGATGCAATTTTCCTCATTCTATTATAGACCACCCATACTTTGAAGAAGCATGTTGATGTTATGTGTTGACTTCTGGGACTACTACCCATGTCATTTTTGATTATTTCCATTTGGAAGGTATTTTATAATGATTAATAGATTGGTCCCCTTTTCAAAAGGATGTGTGGATGGCACACATCAAGTAATTCATGTTCAAGGGGAAATAACTTTTCTTTATTTTAGCGAGTGTTGGAGTACCATGTGTCAACTAGGTGCCTTACTAAGGGGCAGCGAGTTTCCTTTAGACTAGATGAGTGTATAAATTCCATGTGGTAGGCTATAGAATGTAGCTCTATTATTTTAATGGGTGGGGTCCATTTCACTTGATAACATCAATGAGAACTCAACTTTACAATAAAGATGCTTTGTAGGTAGTGGGAGTGACATGTATCAAGGAAATTCTCCTCCTCTAAAGGGACAAAAACTCTATGAGCCAAATGATTTTTGAGCTACCATGTGGAAGAAGTAGACCAAAATCCACTCTTAGTAAAAAAATTCAAAGGGGCACCATCAAGGAAAAGAGAAGAAGAAGGAGCCATCATGGGATGAGTTAAGTAAGTTCTTCTTACTGATCGAATCCCCCCCCCACCAATAAAAGAGGTTGCTCTAAAAAAGAACAAGTGTGGATTTAATCCATAGTTTCTAGTGACTCACTAGGGTGTCCACCTACAAATGGGAGAACCAAAACATTGGTGCATAAACTAGTCGAGAGAAAAATTTATCGACAATAGGAGGAAGGTGGGAACTACAACTTTTGAGAGGCCTCCTATAAGGGCTCCTAACCTCCTCCTTTAGTTGGGTTTTATTTTTTAAAACCTTAGAGTCTCTATATAGATCAATCACCTCTTTAAAAGATATTTTTTCTAGACAATTTACCACGTTAGCATTTATATCTCTGATCGAGTGATTAGGTGAAAAACTTTTTTCACTATTGTGGCATCATGAGCTTGATCGAGAGCTATGAATATATTCTATTCATTTTGCTTCTAATCAAGCAATGTTTTGATTTGGTCCTTAGGGAGTATGATATTTTTAGCCAATAATGGGGAGGGAAGTCCTAAATTGACTAGTTTTTCTATGCATCTGTTCCTTTCTTGGACTACTTGTTACAAGGCATTAAGGAATATCTTACACTTGATAGTTGCTTTATGGTATCTTAGGAACTCATTCACATTTATGGTCACTTTCCTTTGGTCATTTATTCCCACTAATTGTAGTGTATTAGGAGAGATGTTGTAAAGATTCTCCATTATGATTTGTGCATCTATGACTTTGGGGGTGATGAAGGTGAGTACCTATCCAATGGATGAGCTCACCTACGATGCTAGATTTTATGCATCCAAAATAAATGTTAGTGTCATCTTCAGCTTGGTGGCCATGACCTTGATCATTTTTTGATATGATTTATATAGCTAATAAATTAAAGTAAGGATATCAGTAATCAAAGGGTGGGAAGCTAGGTTGTGCTTCATGTTGGTTATCTCTTGGTCCTTGAATGAGGAGTATTGATTATCATCAGTGATCTTTTGGTAAACCTCAACCAATTCTTCATTATTTTCCTATATTCAAGTCATAGTGGTCATATACTTATTATATTCAACTTATAACCTTACATTGGTAACATAACCTTAGAGATTGATCTTGTCTGGTTTAGTTCTATGTCATTGGCCTTAGTTTTAGCTTTAAAGTGGTCCACTATAGCCTTAACTTTAGCCAGTTCCTACTTATGATTTTATAGTTATCAAGACACATTTAGATAGTCTATGGTTATAAAATTTTGTGTCTCTTCCATGATCTTGACTCTGTTACTAGGTTAAGCTTGGCTAAATTTAAGGCCCATTGCTTGAATGGCATAGTCTTCAGGTTGCATCATTTCTTGAGTCTTGGCTATTTAGGGGGTCAAATGAATGACCATGACGGCTTATTATTTTGGGTTAAAAAATGAATACATTTGAGATTGAGCCAAATCATTATCTCACTTTCCCCTTTTCATCTCCACTTGGGCCACTCAGGCTACTCTTTCCACATCCACTTGTTGCTGATATTACATAAGTGCCTAGATAATCTCACTCACAAAGGGGGTCCCTTACAATAAATCAAAGGGAATTATTAACTATTTTTTATTGGTAGTGGCTCTAATCTATGTTAGGGTGAGTGAATAGGTGGATAAGATAGAAGGGGAGAAAGGTAAGAGCCCACAGGGAGAGGAAAATGATGTTTGTAATGAAAGGGAAGATGATGTAGATGATGATAGTGGGGAGTGAGGAAAGGCATGTGAGATGATATGGGTATAGCAGAGGAAAGGGGAGTAGTATCAAAAGTGGATTGGGATTAAGAGTAGATTTGACCCAAGGTGGTACTTAGTTGGTCAATGGTTAGTGTTACAATATGGAGTGGAGAGGTGGGTACATTGAAAGGAGTACCAAGAGGAGTTGAACTTCCTTGGTAGGTGATAGATGGCACCATGGCTAGTATTTTGATTATGGAAAGATATAGGGAAGAAGAGGAAGAAATGGAAGTAGAGTTGAGGGGGTTTTCAAGATTAACCTTCTTCTATGGAGGTACTTATATAGGGTTATAAGTAGGTGCCTCCATCTACTTAAGCTAAGATGAGCCAGTCATGAGGTACTCAAAGGGATCTTGTTACTGCTATGAAGATGTGAAATAAGGGAAGATGGGTGGTGGCCAAGTAAATGGCACCAAAAACACCATGCCTTCTCTTTACTTATCCTTTTTTAAGGGGTAATCCCTTGCCTCTTGTTTGGTGGTATATTCCTCCTCTTGTTCCTCTTTGATCTCTATATCGGGGGTGGATTCTTCATTAAGTGTAACTTTTTCTGGATGTGATTCATTATATATCTTTTCAAATATTTTAATTGGGGGGTACTCATACAAACCAACATGTATTTTGTCACTCTTATACCTAAATTTGAGAAAGGCCACCTTCTTGTCTTTAGTCTAACCAAAGTCATTTAATCACTTCATCCCCTTTAACAACTTTATGTTGGGGTTAAAGGCCTGAACCTTGGTATAAGAAGTCTCCTTGGGTTTGGGGGCATCTTACAAGATATGGGTTAGGTCCATGTAATTATATGGAAGGTATTATATTCATGACCTCTTTTAGTCCAAATAGGTTTAGGCTTGGTGCTTAGGGAGGATGATGCTATTTGTCTTGGCTATGTACCCTAGCAGGTCATAGTTACATCAATTGTCTATTAGATTCAAGCCAAGATCTATCAGTTTAGCTAAGAGTAGGTGTCCATTTCTCTTCATCATAGTAATGCCCCCTCTTATAGAATGGACATCATATAGATCCTTTTTCTTCTTTCCCACCCCATATGTGAAACCTATTACATCAATTTGTTGGGCTAATTCAAAGTCTAAGGCTCTATCCTTTAATGTGCATAAAATTTAGAATGGTTCTACTTGGTCCCCATGTACTTGAATGAATGAGAAATATACCCCATAAAACTAATCAATGGGAATTTTGCTACCCATAAGCTAGGCCTTTTGCCAATTTGTCATTTTAGAAACTCCCCCTTGTTAGTAAAGGTCTATAATAAATGGAGCCATGAAGCACTTAAAGAATTCATAATAGTCGCTGATAATGGACAAAATAAAAGTCCATGTCATGATGGGGGTCACTATATTTGGGAAAACCTCTGTATCAAAGGTGTTGAGTTAGAGAAAATGGAAGAAGAAAAGGGAGTGTTGGTATATAATAAAGTGCATAAGGAAAGAGGGGTACCATAATGCAAATCTTATCCAAAAATTATCAATCTCATCCTTTATACCAAAAGAGATGCCTTTGATGTAATCCATTTTGAAATCTAGCCCTTGCTTTACCATGGTTAGGAGGTAGAGCATTCCCAATTGATAGTCATTGGCATTTACATTAGTATCCATACCAAAGATAAAAGCCAAAATAGAAAGAGTCTCAATCAAAATTTGAGTGGGGAAAGCTATTAGGGGAATGGGTAAGGGGCCATCTTCATGACCTTCTCTTTGAGGAGGATCCCAAGGAAATGTGCTTGATATTCAAACTTTAAATCCAAAATCTTTTAGAGGATCTCATTATTATAGATGAAGGCATTGGAATCCTCATGGAGTTAGAGAATCTCTTGGATTCCCTCTAAGGAAATATTTACCCTAAGATGGGTGTTTTTGACAATAGTGTTAGTGTGGGAATCATATCTTTCTATGTAAAGAGTTAAAATCTCTAGGAAAGGGTGTACAAAAGGCACCATATACGTGGCTAGAGAACTCTCCCATACTTTGAAACCAAAAAGGTTATATTATTCTTCGCCTATTCTCTCAATCATTTGGGCATAGGCATCCTCTTAAAAGTTCTTGGGTTTTTTTTTGTAGGATAGAATCAAAACTTCCATCTATGATGTATATCACAAGGGTATAACCCATGTGATGACCCTTGTTCACTTATTTGGTACCTGATATGATTTTATTTTTTTGGGGTCAGGGCTGCTAAGTATGATTTTCCTATAACATAAGAGGGGTTAGTTTCCTCCACCACTTGCACTAAGGGCCTTTTGCCTCAATAATTGTCTTTTGCTCCTAGATGTAGATGCAAGAGGATCTATCACTATTTTCTTTACTTCAAGGTCATATATATGCCTTGGTGTATTGATGTCTCCTTATTCCACATTATCAAGTTGGTTCTTTTTCTCTTTCTTTTAGTTTTTGGTTCTCTCCTTAAGACTCTAAGTGTCAAGTGTTTGGAATTGGGTAGATTAAGATGTATTTATGTATGAACCTTTTTGAGTAGGCTCATAATAGAGATTTCAAAAATGGAGGATACCCATTAATGATGAAGGTGGTATGCACACTTGAGAGGCTACCCATGATATATTATTGGTGATTGTATGGGTAATCACATAAAATAGAGAATCTGTTATTATTGTTAGGGTGATCTGGTAGATAACTATCTATTAGAGAGGGTTCTACATATTTGGGTGTGTTGAGGAGTTTTGGTTGTGGCCAAGAGGTGATTTGTGCTATTGGAACTTATTGAAAAGGAAACAACAAAAGGGAAGAAATAAATAAAATAAAGGGGAAACAAAAAAGGAAAGAATAGGAAAAGAAACTACCTAAATATATACAAGAGGTGAATGATGTTTAGTAGAAAAGCTCTAGATTGATTGTATTGATGGGAATATCTAAGGCGTTAACTTCCATATCTTATAATTAAAAATTACCCCTTTGTTTAACACTAATGATGTGTACAGTCCTTCTCCATCTACATTTTAGGACTAGGTCCCCAAGTTTGAAACACAGGTCCAATGCCTTCTCGCTAAACCATTTCTTGAATACTTGCTACTAGATGATTTTGGCATCACAAGTTTGTTCTCTTTCTTCTTAGAGCTTTAGTAATTTAGCGAGTTTAACTTCCATCACTCTATTTTCTTCAATTTAAACTAATTTTAAGAGTTTTTGTTTAGGGACTTTAGATTATACCAACATGACCACTTCCTTCTCATATACCAATACATATAAGAAAGTCTTCAGTATTTACTTAGGAGTGACATGGCTTTCCCATAGGTCTATTTTCACATGGAATTACCACTCCTACTACTTGTCATTGCACATCTTTTTGATGAGCCAGAATGATTTTTTATTTGTAGACTCAGCCAACCCATTCCCTTGTGGGTAGTACTTGGATGAAGATTTCAATAAAATACCATTTTACAGCATGAATTCAAAGATCTTGGAGCTGAGGAAAGCTTTCACATTATCTGAAATGATCATCTTCAAGGAGATAAATCTTGTTTTGAGCTCTTCATAGAAGTTGAGGATCACATTCTTAATCACTTCCTTTAGTAGGATTACTTCAATCCACCTGGTGAAGTAATCTATAGCCATCAGTATCCATTTGTGACCTACATTAGAGATTGGGTTTATCATCCCAATTAAGTCTAAGCCCTATTGTGTAAAGGGCTTATAATTTATGATTAGATTGAGAGGAATGGTAGAATATCTCCTTTTTCTAATAAATAATTGACACTTCTAGAATTTTTTGACTACTTGATGGAAATATACAAACATAATTGGCTAATAATATCCCACATGTAAGATCTATGTCATAGTGGTCTTGGCCAAGAAATGACCACTTGGAGGATTGAAGTGCATATACTAGAGGATTTTTTTTTCTTGGGGCCTATCAATGCATTGGAGGAGCTCTTTGTCAAAGTTTATTTTTATAAATTTCCACTAGACCAATGTATAAATAGAACCTATAATCTATAAAAGCATTTTTATGCATGGGGAGGCTATCAAGATATCTACCAATATACATGAAGTGGACCCAATTAACTATCTAGGACTCTTATGTTTTGAAGTAGTTTATGAGGGATGCTTTTCTTGGGTGAGTATTTTGTCACCAACTAACTGATGGGAAAAATAGGTAGTTTCAACCACAACATAGGGAGTTTGGTTGGCCAGATGTGCATGTTTACCACATCAAAAGGGGACAAATCTCTCCTCTCATCAAGGGGAGATTCCCTATAAATATGAGGATCTATATACTATATGTATATATGTATATATATATATATACATATATATATATATATACATACATATATATATATATATATATATATAATAACACTCAGGGGTAAGACAACACAATCCGTCTCTCTTCTTACAAAAGTGGTCTTGTAGCAAACAACAGGAGTTCTTTCTGATAGGTAACAAGTAATTGGTAACAAGGGGTGTAGTAACTAGTAGGAAAAAGTTGTAGCACAAAGTCTCCACCTCAACTAACCAAGAGTGAAATATAAAAGATAATGAGGGAAAAAAGTCATCCCAAGATCCTTTACACAAAAATAAACTAGAAAACATACACACTAAAGACAATTATGGCATCACAAAGTCTCTCCATAGTTGGCTTCAAGACACCTTCCTGATTACTTCCACTAATTTTGCTTATTTAAAAAAATGGACAAGAATGCATTCAAGAAATAGACATAAGAACAATCTCCTAAATGACACAAGCTATTACAGCACAAAGTTTGGAAGTAACCTACTTTCTCATTCATATAAAGAAATATGATCAACAATTTGAGCTCAAAGTCTCAGTAATCACCTCTCAATTTTGGTAGAGTTTTGCTTCTATAACCAAAAGATCTCTCTTGCATAGAATAAGAGATTAAAATATATAGTAGACAAGAAAGGCTTGGCACTTTGTTTCATGGAATGGCCCATGCTGCATTTAATGCCTTAAATGCATTTTCAATTTTTTCAAAGAGGGCCATGCTAGAACAGGTCATCTGCCTTAACTGTGGCATGTTGATTCATCTCAAATGTCTTCTCCTTAGCATGGGTTGTCTAGTCTTTCACCAAATATGTACATGGTTGTCCCCTCTCTTTTATTCCAAGGGAGAAAAATAGGTCGTACCTTTAATGTTTACAAGCTCAAATATCTACTTGGTGGACTATTACACTACTAGAAATAACTCTTACATAGATATTTCTAGTCTTTCCCTCTTTCCTATTACAATTTGAGCTCTCAAGCTATCTTTTCCCCTTTCTACTGGCCTTTTGAGCTCCTTCTTTAACTGGTCGATGAGTTTGTTTTCAGGTTCCATGCCATAATTTAAAATCAATCAATATTTCATTACCCTAAATTTGACATTTATGGGGACATCATTGGTTCACTGTTGCAATAGTTTAGGTGGCCTTCTTAGCTCCTTGGTTCCATTACTTCTCTAGTTCATTCACTTTCCTTTGCTCAAAGCTTTCTTTGAACTATTGAATCCATTAAACCTTTAAACCATTTTGGTTCAAGGTTCAATAGTTCATATTCTTTCTTAGAGGCCTTTATTTCCTCTGAGTCTCTTGAGCTTTGAAAGAGTCCATAGAAACATCTCTATAGAGTTTGTAGAAACAAACCTATGAAGTTCATAGAAACTAACCTACAGAATCTATAGAATCAAGCCTATAGAGTCTGTAAAAATAGGCCTATAGAGTCCATAGAAATAGGCTTGTAGAGTCTAGAGAAACATTCCTACAGAGTTCATAAAAATAGGCCTATAGAGTCTGTATAATCAAGCCTATAGAGTCCATAGAAATAGGCCTATAGAATCCATAGAAATAGGTCTATAGAGTCCATAGAAATAGGCCTACAGAGTTTGTAGAAACATTCCTTTGGCTTTATATTTTTGGAACCTCTTCAAGGGAAGGTTTCCCTTCAAGCCTTGAGAAAGGTCCATTTCCTGGTCATCGAGAGCCCCCTGCAAGGGTACCTACTCTTTGGGGTCTTTCGGGAAATGTTCTTCTTAAAATCCTTCAGACAAAATGTCTAAAGGAATTCCTTTAGGCATTTTATCTGAAGGAAACCTTTCCTTTACCTTAGCCGCTTTCTATTGGGCCTTTGGTCATTCCTTTAGACAAAATGTCTAAAGGATTTCCCTTGTAAAATTAGCCATAGAAAATATTCCTAAAGCATATCTTTTTGTTCCTTTTTGTTCACTACCCTCCGCAAGGGCAGTTGGCCTTTGGTTCACTACCCTTTGCAAGGGCACTTGCCCTTTGGGCTTTTGGGGACTCCTTTGAACCATTTAATTAAACTAATTGATTGAACCAAGAATGGTTCAATGGTTCAACGGTTCAATATTGTGTTCTGATCATTCAAATGACCACCTAAACCAACCACTTTAAACCAATCTCATTGAACCTTTGATCTCATTAAACCATTTGGTTTAAGGTTCAATGGTGCAATGGTTCAATCCTCCTTCTTTTAGTTAAGTCTTTTGAAGCTGTTGAACTTGTCAAAGCAGTTAAACTTTTGAACTTTTGTTGAAGTGCTTAACTGTTTAAGCTTATCGATGTCATTGAACCTATTGGAAGTGGGGTTCAATGGTTTAATCCTTTGTTTGAATCTTGCTGATGGACATTTTGGTTGAACCTCAGCATTGAACCAACCTTGAAATTGCCTAAGTGTTGGGAACTTGTTTCTTTGAAAGAGCTCACCTGTTGAAGTCATTGAACTTGTTAAACCTACTAGTCCCTTCACTGAAAAATCTTGAATAATGAAGAATTTGAATGCTCAGAACAATTTTTGAGAAGGGAAGAGAGAATTTTGGCCTACAGGACCAAAATAGTTCATATGTTGTCCCAAAAGTTGAGTGACAGATTTTGGGAACAACAGCTGGCTCCAATTGGGAGACTTCCTTCAGTTGAAATTTTGAAACAACTGAGGGGAGTAGAAACTAGAATCTCTAGTGCCTGCAAGTATGCCATTGGGCTATGGAGTCATGCTAACCAAAAAAATAAAGGTGCCAAAAAATAAAAATAAAAATCATAAAAATAGAACTAAAGACTATACAAATATACATATGTACAGACGATCTTATCTAATGCTTCAAGAATTGAAGCACTTCAGATGCTACCCATTATGAGATAGTGAAAATGGAATTCTATCTTAATATATCAGCAAGAAACCATTTTTTCCCTAGAAGTGATGATTGGAAAATGGACCTCTATAATAGGAATCAAATTTTCTATGCATTCCTTTTTGGTTCTCTCCTCTTGCCCCGCAACAAGACTTGATTTCTAGTCTAAAAATCATGAATCCTTTTTCTCTTGCAGAAGAGTTTCTTTACTTGATTTTGGCGTGTAACAATATGGTTCATTACCATAATTCACTATTCTTCTAGTTCAGTCCAGCATATGATTTGATTATCAATATCAAACACCTACTAATGGTTGGAATTATTAGGCACACTTGGTCAAAACACCAGCTCGATAGTGTACTTCTACTCTTTAAAGTCTTTATGAGGAACCAAGAGGGTCATATAGATATCCAATGAACTTGCATGACTATGAAGCTCTCTGGGCACTGAAGATATATTAAAAACATCAAAAATTTCAATACAATTTCATACCAAATTATGGTAATGGTGTAATCTTTTGTTCTTGGTTTGACATATGTTCCTCACTTGACAAACCATCAGTTCAGCATCTCCCTTAGCATGAAGGAGTTTAACACATCTGTCTTGAGCTACCTTCAACCTGAGTAATAGAGATTTATACTCGATAGTGTTTTTGGTGTTGTTGAAATACAACTTATATGAAGAATGAAAAATATCTCCTTGAGGAGATATTATAACAATCCCAACTCCAACACTATTAGAAGAGTAGCTACCATCAAATTCTAGAATCCATACGGGACCAAAAACTTCTCCTTTCCTAGATTTTCCTTTGTTTTCAAGGGAGGGTCCTTCTACACCTGCACTATGCTTTATTAATTCTTATGTTGTCTCATCTAAATCAATTCCTAGATCACCACCTATAGGACTTTTATCTACTAAAACATAACATCCTCTATAATCAAGAAAAAGTTACCCATTTCAGAAGACTCAAATAAAACTTGAGCTTTAGGCGTTGATGTTTTAGTGACCACATATTTTGCTTCCTTCTCAGGAAGCAGCCTTTACATGATGCCTTTGACAAGGATCGTCACCTTAGATAGGTCCATGCCCATTTCACCACCAACATCCTTATAGAAATTTTTCCCAAGAAGGATGCCCTATGAGGCTTGGACATTAGCCACCAAGACTATCATCTTGATTCTCTTGTCTAGGAATGCTGCAAATGCAAATTAGGCATCCTTGATTTGTCTCAATAGTGGCACTTATTTGTTCTCCATGGAAAAACATCTCCCAAATGTCTTGGTCAGTGTGAGACCAAGGGATTTAGCTACTTTGGCAAGCATGAGATTGTCAGATGCACCTGAGTCTATGATGTAATTGTTCAACTGGTGTCCATTTATCAATAGGGAGACATAAAAGGGTTATATCTTCCTAGGAGCAGTAGGAGGAGTAATAACAAGATTTTTTAGGGTTCTTTCTTCATTTATGTGAGTTGGGCTAACAGGGCATGCACATCTTCTGTAAGATTGACCCTTGCTTTGACCATAGCTTTGAGAGTGTTACAGTCAGTTACAATGTGGGCTTGTAAATGATAGAACCAATCTACAGTAGTACCTTGCAATGTTTCCACAAACAACCTAACTGCTACGTCCTCATACTCCATGCCTATCACACCACAGGCTATGCTAAAAGTTTTAATGTGTTCATTGGGATGAACTCTCCCATCACTAAAGAATTTTGGGAAATTCCTCCTTGAACTGTGTGATAGCTCATGTAGAGGTGGAGTTAAATTGAGTGGGCCAAAAGAGTTACCTTAGAGGCCTTGAACTACCATAATTTCATTATGGAAAGGGGGAATAATATATTTGGGTGGAATATGTATAGCCAAAGCTCTACTAACCATAGAAAAAGAAGCTCTACCTTGTATTAGTGACCTGGTATTGGTAGGAGGAAGAATCCTATTTCGTTGAACTTGAAGTTGTGGAGGAAACAAATGAAAATTTCCCTATTGCACCAACTCAGAAATAGGGTCAACCACACCTTGCACTCTCTAGCTTTTAGTATAGCATGGAGTTTCTAGATTGAAGAATGAAAATGCAAAATAACTAGCCCTACTTTAGCTTCAAGCTTGAGGCTTCAAACTATGTGCTCTTCCCCAGTGGAGTCACCAAAAAACTATTGGCATGGAGCTAGAGTAAAGTGGAAAAAGAAGTGAAATGTTTGATCCCTAGTGGATTTGGTTTCATAGATGAAATTATATAATATAAATGGATAAGGTTAATAATAGATAAGATATAGGTGATGCTTTAATTTGAAGCTTGAGGCTTCCAATTTCATAAAATTGCTATGTCCCCAATGGAGTCACCAAAAAACTATTGGCGTGAAGTTGGTAGTGTTCTTTCCTACTTCACATCGTTCCCCAGTGATATGAAATCCTTCAATTTGAATAGATTGAAAAAGGACTTGAAATTCTCATCGATCCCCAACAAAGTCACTAAAAAACTTTTGGGTGAATATTTTGTCACTAGCTAACTAATGGGCAAAATAGGTAGTTTCAACCACAACATAGGGAGATTGGTCAGCCAAATGTACAGGTTTACCACATCAAAAGGGGAGAAATCTATCCTCTCATCAAGGGGAGGTTCCCTATAAATATGAGGAGCTATATACTATATATATGTAGAAAAAACACTCAGGGGTAGGATAACACCATCCATCTCTCTTCTTTCAAAGATGATGTTCACAAACAAAGGAGAAATCTAGGTGAAAACACTGAAGGCACTTCTCTTCTTTTAGAAGTGGTCTTGTAGCAAACAACATGAGTTTTTTCTGATAGGTAATAAGTAACTAGTAACAAGGGGCATAGTAACTAGCATGAAAAGGGTGTAGCACAAAGTCTCCACCTCAACTACCCAAGAGTGAAATATGAAGGATAATGGGGGCACAAAGTCATCCCAAGATCCTTTACATAGAAATAAACTAGAAAACATACACACTAAAGACAATTGTGGTAGCACAAAGTCTCTCCACAGTTAGCTTTAAGACACCTTCCTAATTACTTCCACTAATTCTAATTATTTCATTACAATGGAAAAGAACACATTCAAGAGATAGACATAAGAAAAATCTCATAAATGACATAAGCTATTATAGCACAAAGTCTAGAAGTAACCTACTTTCTCATTCATATAAAGAAATATGATCAACAATCTGAGCTCAAAGTCTTAGTAATCACCTCTCAATTTTGGTAGAGTTTTGCTTCTATAACCAAAAGATATCTCTTACATAAAATAAGAGATTACAATATATAGTAGCCAAGAAAGGCTTGACACTTTGTTTCATGGAATGTCTGATGCTGCATTTAATGCCTTGAATGCATTTTTAGTTTTGTCAAAGAGGGCCATGCTGGAACAAGGTGTCTACCTTAACTATGGCATGTTGATTCATCTCAAACATCTTCTCCTTAGCATGGGTTATCTAGTCTTTCATGAAATATGTACATGGCTATCCCCTCGCTTTTATTCTAAGGGAGAAAAATAGGCCATGCCTTTAATGTTTGAAAGCTCAAATATCTACTTGGTGGACTATTCCACCTACTAGAAATAACTGCTACATAGATATTTCTGGTCTTTCCCTCTTTCCTATTGTAATTTGAGCTCTCTGGCTATCTTTTCCCCTTTCTACTAACCTTTTGGGCTCCTTCTTCAACTAGTCATTGAGTTTGTTTTTAGTTTCCATGCCATATTTGAAAATCAATGGATATTTCATTACCCTAAATTTGACATTCATGGGGATGTGATTGGTTCACTGTTTCAACAGTTCAGGTGGCCTTCTCGGCTCTTTGGTTCCATCACTTCTCTAGTTCATTCACTTTCCTTTGCTTAGAGCTTTCTTTGAAATCTTGAACCTATTGAACCTTTGAACCATTTTGGTTCAAGGTTCAATAGTTCATCTTCTTTCTTAGAAGCCTTTGTTTTCTCTAAGTCTCTCAAGCTTTGAAAGAGTCTATAGAAACATGTTTGCAGAGTCCATAGAAACAAACCTGTGGAGTTCATAAAAACTAGCCTACAGAGTCCATAGAATCAAGCCTATAGAGTCTATAGAAATAGGCCTACATAGTCTATAGAAATAGGCCTGTAGAGTCCATAGAATCAAGCTTATAGAGTCTGTAGAAATAGGCCTTTAGAGTTCCAAGAAATAGGCCTATAGAGTCTATAGAAATAGGCCTATAGTGTTTGTAGAAATAGGTCTACAGAGTCCATAGAAACATTCCTTCAACTTTATATCTTTAGAACCTCTTGAAGGGAAGGTGTCCCTTCAGGCTTTGGGAAAGGTCCATTTTCTGGTCAATGAGAGCCCCCTACAAGGTTACCTGCTCTTTAGGGTCTTTTGAGTGGCCTTCTTCTTCAAATCCTTTAGACAAAATGTCTAAAGAAATTCCTTCAGACATTTTATTTGAAGGAAACCATTCCTTTGCCTTAGCCACTTTCCATTGGGCCTTTGATCATTCCTTTGGATAAAATGTCTGAAGGAATTCCTTTGAACATTTTTTCTGAAGGATTTCCCTTGTAAAATTAGCTACTAAAAATCTTCCCAAAGGATATATTTTTGTTCCCTTTTGTTCAGTACCCTCTGCAAGGGCACTTGGCCTTTGGTTCACTACCCTCTGTAAGGGCACTTGCCCTTTGGGATTTGGGGGACTCCTTTGAACCATTCAATTGAAACGATTGATCAAACCAAGAATGGTTCAATGGTTCAATACTATGTTCCGCTCATTCAATTGACCGCTTGAACCAACTACTTTGAACCAATCTTATTGAACCTTTGAACCCGTTGAACCATTTGGTCTAAGGTTCAATGGTTCAATAATTCAATCCTCCTTTTTTTTAAGTCTTTTGAAGCCATTGAACTTGCCAAAGTGGTTGAACTTTTGAAAATTTTCCAAAGTGCTTAACTCTTTAAGCTTGCCGATGTCATTGAACCTTTGAACCTATTGAACCATTGAACCTATTAGAAGAGGGGTTCAATTGTTCAATGGTTTAATGGTTCAATCCTTTATTTAAATCTTGTCGATGGACCTTTTGGTTGAACCTCAGTGTTGAACCAACCTTGAAATTGCCTAAGTGTTGGGAACTTGTTTCTTTGAGAGAGCTCACCTATTGAAGTTGTTGAACCTGTTGAACCTACTAGTCCCTTCACTAAAAAAGCTTGAATAATGAGGAATTTGAATGCTCAAAATAATTTTTGAGAAGGGAAGAGATAATTTTGGCCTACAAGACCAAAATAATTCATATGTTGTCCCAAAAAAGAGTGATAGATTTTGGGAACAATAGCTTCAATTGGTTTTACTTCCTCTTTTGACATGTCTGTACACTAGGATATGTATTCATAGATTCTTCTTCCTTTTATTAATTTTGTTGGCTTGAATTCTACACCATATTCTAGGATCTTAATGATAAAGTTGGCTCTCTTTTCTATGATTTCTAATTCCATGATATATTCATTCACACTAGAGTGTGCCATGTAAATCATGACTCTACTACCTGCCACTAGATGACTAAACTTCTTAAGACCCTTGATGATGGAGAATCCTTGTATTTCCATGAATTTATACCTATTTTCATATTGATGTAACATTTTTGAATAGAAAGTAATGGGGTTCTCTTCTCTATTCCCCTCTCCTCTTTGAGTTAGCACCACTATGATGTTGTGTTCACTTTTGTAAACATAGATGATGAAGTCTTTAGAGAAGATAGGATTGGTAAGTATACATGATCTGAATATTACATCTTTGATTTTTTCAAAGGCATACCTTCCCTAGGATATCCACTTTAAATTTTGATCTCTTTTTAACATTAGCATGATTGGTTTAACCAACCCTATGAAATTGGATATAAATTTACTAATGAAATTGATATTACCAAGGAAAGGTTGGACTCCCTTATTATTTACTAGTAACACCAAGCTATTAATGGATTCTATTCTCTCTAGGTCAATGGAAATCCCATCCATAGATAGTATGTACCCAAATAATTTTCCTTGGGTCACCCTAAAAACACATTTCTTGGGGTTTAAATAAACCTTGAATTCTTGACACCTTTAGAAAACCTTCTCTAGGGGGTCGAAATGATCCTCTTTCTTCTTTGAGAACATAGTAAGGTCATCCAAGTAGATGATGACAATTTCATTGATCAACCCCTTGATAGTTACATATATTGCCCACTAGAACATTTCCCCAACATTTAAAAGGACAAAAGGCATTTTTGTATATGCGAACATCCCCCACTTAATGGTGAAGGTGGTTTTGTGTTGGTCCTCTACTTTCACCTAGACTTGGTTATATCTAAAGAATCCATCTAACAAGGACAACATTTCGTCACCTTCCACCATCTAGAGGATCTGATCCATGGAAGGGAAAGGATAATGGTCTTTCAAATATGCTTTATTTAAATCTTAAAAATCCACACATAGTTAGATTTCTCCATTCTTTTTCCTCATAAGGACTAAGTTAGATACCTAAGTTGAATGCTTAATTGGGTATATAATCTTTGAATTGGTCAGTTTCCTTAACTCCTAAGCCATTAAGTATTTGATCTTAGGATTTAATAGTTACTACTTCTATTACATGGGTTTGGTTCTTTCCATCATATCTATGTTGTGTTGTATGACTTCTTGATCATACCCTTTTAGGTCGTTATAGGTCCATACAATGATGCCTTCATATCAATCATATAAAGACACTAGTTTTTCTTTATGATTTTGAGGGACCCCTTTTTTGACCTTCAATTTTCTTTCATCTCTAATATTGAGTTCACAAAAATCACCCCTTTTTACATAAAAGTTGCATTTGTCATTTTTTGCATCATCAAATTCAAATAAATTATCTAGGGTGATGAGCCCATTTGGTAATTTATTATTTCTTAATTATAGAAACTAGCCTTCATAGGCCTCCTCAATCTTTAGATGTAGTTAGTCCATAAAATCATGAGATTGTTGGAGGAACATAATAATCTGAGTATCACTCTCAAACACATACCAATTTTGGTCATTATTAGGGATGGCAGGTCTGATGATCACCCTTACCACCTATTCATTAGTGAAAAGATCCACTACTAGGTCAAATTAGGAACCTATGGTTGCCATCTTATCAACCTCCCTATTCTCAGCCCTTGGGATAATATTAATATTAAAACCTTCAAAAGACTTAATCAGATCCCATACATGATGATGGTATGATCTCATATGCACATTCTTTGTTTTGTCTATTCCTCTTACTTGCCTTACTACCAACTTAGTGTCACCATACACTTTTAGTTATTTGACACCCATACATTTTGTGAGAATAAGGCTATGAATAAGAGATTCATACTCAACCTCATTATTTGTGTAGGAGAATTGAAAAAAGAAGGCTCAAATAATTTCATCCTTAGAAGGAGACATCAGTTAGATCCAAACTCTGGAGCCATTCCTGCATCTTGTTCCATCAAAATGTAGGATCCAAAGTTCAGAGTCCTTTTGAAGCCTTTTAATTTGCTTTCCTTGTTTCTTTTTGATCTTGGGAATGACTTGATCTTCATCATGAATGACATAGGTTATGAGACCTATGACATCAAAGTTTGTAAATGGGTCAATTTTGATGAAGTAATTGATGAGGACCTCTACCTCAGGGCTTCTATTGTCTTTACAATTCTCTTTTCAAGAATCTCCATATAATGCATCTCCATTTTTGTGAAGGAATTGTGTGTTTCTTGAAAGTTCACCATTAGCTCATCCACTACGTGCTCTAGGTGATGTGGTTTGGATAATATATTTAGTTTTAAATAATATTTAGTTCTTAAGATTAGATGAGACCAATCTAGTGATAGATATTTGATGATATTGGTGATGGAATCTCTATACAAACATAACCCAAAGATAGGTGGTATATCTATTACTATGATATCTTGTGACATGGTGATTTTTGGGAAGGAATTTAATGTGAAGGGAAAATCTATGATAATACCTATAGTCTAAACCTTCTTTCCATCTACATACATCACACCTTTATTTAAGGGCTTGTATTTCAATTATAATGCATTGTCTATTCACTTAGTCATTATCATAGTACTCATTCTTGAGTCAATCATAGAGTTTTGTAACAGCTTCTTGCCTATAATCAATGTCAAGTACAAAGGGGTAGGCTTTGCCTTGCTCACTTCTTCACTAGTCTTGATGAATATGGTAAAGGCCTAGGGATAAGTGCTTATGTTGGATTTTTTTCCTTATCCTTCACTGGAACTATGCTTGGATTATTTGGTGTAGGTTTTTCCTTTTCTTCTAAGGCTTATTTGAACAAGGTCTTCTATTATGGGATGGATAATAAATATTAAAGAGAGACATTGGTTAGTGATTTATTCAACTATTCCACCACATTATACAAATTTGAGGATGAGACCTTGAAGCATTTCTACTTATTTTTTACTCTCTCATTACACCTTTGATAGACTATAATTAGAGGTTCTAATGTCAAAGTCTTTTTGATAATGACCTCAGGTGTTACAGTAGTTTTTGGGCTTACAACTAACCTTTTATTCAAGAATGAATAATAGTTTAATTGTATTTATGTGGCTTGATAGACAGGGGCTTCATTAGTGAAGACCATGTCTTTGCCTTCTACCTAAGAGAAGAGTGCATGATCTGAAACTATTTCCTCTTCTTATTCCAGGGACAACCTTGTATTTGCACCATTTGGATGAAATTTTCAAAAATTGAATATTGATAAACATAGGCCAAATATGAGGCATATCCTCATCACCATTGCTTAGTGACCTTCTATTGTAAATTCCCCCTAAGACAATTTTAGGGTCGATGAGGTTCATTTCAAGGGAATCACCATGAGTTAGAATCATCCATAAGGTTGTTTTAGCTCATTGTTAACTCTCTATTTGTTATAGGTGCTACTATATGCAAAGGATCGGTAACCATGACCATCTAGTTGGTGGGTTCCATCTAATGATTTAACCCTTGACTATTTGGGGTTTGTTAATAGTTCTTTGGTAATTTGGCCTTTTCCTCTTTTGATATTGGTTTTGATGATAAGGGGTCTCCTTTTTTGATAGTTGTTGTATGTGGGTTTTATAGGATCATCATGTTGCCTTTTGAGGTTGATGATTTCATTAGAGAAGATCCTTAAAATTCTCTTCATGTCATTCATCTCATCAACCATTGAAGATGTAGTGGAAGTTCTCATCTGAGTGGGTGGGTACACATACATAAAAGAAGGTAGGTCTCTTGAAGTGCTAGGTATTTCTCCCTATAATGGCATAGATATTTTTAGGAAAGATTGGTACTAGTGGTCAAGAAGGGAGTCTCCTAGAATTGATAAATTTATTCTCTACCCTCATCATGATCTCATAGACATTAGTGGTGTCTGTCCCCCAAGTGATTGAATCATGATCATGATGCCTGAATTGAGAGCCTTTATATAAAATAATATGCCCATACTTATGGGAGGTTGAGCTACCTATGGGATCCTTTATCGGGTCTTCTTAAACTTAGTGTTAAAATCAAACATAGCTTCTTATGGACCCCTCTTAAAGGTTATTAGCTACTACAAGAGAGATTAGTCCCCCTTGTCATTAAATCACTCGAAGAGACTATCGCCTAGGTCATCCTAGGTGGCAATAGAGTTGGATGGTAGAGATCTATATCAATCATGGGCATGTCCTTTAAAAGAGGCTACTAGTAGCCTAAGGGCTACATTATATGATTTGACATAGTGTACTATTCACACATTCATCTCATCTTGGAGTGTTTAGCCATGGTCTTGAAGTCTTCTCTTGAGAAATTAGGGAGCACTTTTAGGGTGTTTGAGGGTATAAGATCCCATTGGCATAGAGGGATTGGTGGAACAAGTGAATTGTCACTATCCCATGACATGAAATTTCTTAGGGTTCCTAATCATGCCATTTACTACTACTATTATTTCATAGTGAAGGATCTTATAGTTCTTTGGTGAGTAGGAGAATTGAAGGGTGATGCTAATAGATTTAGATTGCTTGTAGTTTGTGACCTTGTTACAAGCCTATGACTCATTAAATTTTTATTTATTGATGATAAGTTTGACTTCTAATTAGGTGATTGTGGGATAAATGATGGTCCCACCGATCATGCTAGAAATGATTATAATTATTGACACCTAAAATATTCACCCTAGGGTAAACAACAAATCTATGGGAAGATTCACAAATCTGGGACCGATTATAGTCTATAAAGTGACCTCTAGGATTTTAGAAGATCGGCCTTCATAATGATCTTATGGAAGGGGTGAAAAGGGATGGAAGGAAAATAGAAAAAACTTGAGGAGATAAAGTCTAGTTTAAGGTGATGTGCTAGAAATTTTTAAAAATATAAACATAAACTTTTTATAAAATAGTATAGATTTATTAAATAACTATAGATCGTAAAGGATCATATAGCATGAATTAAAATCTATAGCATATGTAAAATTATATAATATAGATGCAAAAGATAGGGTATGATTAGTAGAGATAGTTTGTAACTTGAATGACATAAAACATCACATCTTCCTCATATTGGATAAGGAAATGAACATAGAACACCATAAAATGGCACATACAAAACCTCCACTAACATCTACGAGGTGCATATATTGAATTCTAAAACAAATTTTTTATCTACTATTATATCCTGATCTATATCAATGGTTGTCTAAAAACAAATAATAGAACCATCTAATTCATTTTATCCCTTTAGTAAAAAGATGACTTCCATATATAGAGGTGAGGATGTTGCCTGATGTAATGACCTAGAAATTCCCTTATTTATGCTAATAATGTCATGCAACTAAAATCCAATCTAGATCATGAGTGTAGTTACCCCCTATATCCCATATATGATGCAATTTTCCTCAATCTATTACAAACCACCCATGATTCAAGGAAACATGGTGATTCTACGTGTGAACTTTTAGGACTATTGCCCATGTCATGTTCGATTATCTCCATTTAAAAGGTGTTTTATAATGATTAATATATTGGTTACCTTTTCAAAGGGATGTAGGAATGACATGTGGCAAGTAATACATTTCTAGAGGGGAAATGGATTTTCCTTTTTTTAGCATGCATTGGAGCACCACATGTCAATTAGGTACTTTTTTAGGGGGTAGAGAGTTTCCTTTAGCCTGGATGAGTGTTAGAAATGCCATGTGGTAGGCCATGGAATGTAGATCCATTAGTTTAGTGGGTGGGTCCATTTCACTTGATAGCATTATTGAGAACTTAGCTTTAAAATAAATATGATTTGGAGGTAGTGGGAGTGACATGTGTTAAGGAAACTCTCCTCCTCCAAAGGGACAAAAACTTTATGAGCCAAATGAGCACTGAGCTACCACATAGAAGAAGTAGACCAAAACCCACACTTAGAAAAAAAATTCAAAGGGCTGTCATCTATAAAAAGAGAAGAAAAAAGGAAGCACTGTGGGATGAGTTGATAAACTTCTTCCTATAGATTGAAACCCCAAAAAAATAAAAAGAGGATACTCCAAAAAAGAACAAGTGTGGATTTAATCCACATCACCCATTATCAACCATAACACTCTAAATAAGATGGTGATCAATCTAGGCTCATACAAAGAGTATATATAAATATGAATCATCATAAACAATCTCATGCTCTAAGAAAGTGATGAGTAGTCTAGGTGGTATTATGGTATGATACACACCAATGATATTATGTAGGTGGTGTGTATTATCTATAGTAGTGTGATATGATTTCGATAGTGGATATGGTTAATACATATATTAAACACCTAATGTTACCCTACCTCATTATATGTATGCTTTGAAAATGGAACAAAGATTATTTTCAATGACTGAGCTTCTATTTTTTAAATTTGGGTTCATTTGTAGGTGTGCCCACATCAATAATGTTAGCCTATATCAAATTATGTATCTTTTTCAAGATGATGTAACTATTTTCAGTATGGTCTGATGCCTTATGATATTTTTACAATGTATTAAAATCATAGCTATTTGGAAGAAGTCATGCCATATCAACTTCTTTGATGCTAGGGAGAGATATGACATTTTTTTCTAGTATCTATAGTAAAACTAGGCAAGGAGATGAATTTGAAGGTACGTTAATTATGACCTTTGGATCACTCTTATTTTTGGTATCCCTTACTTTGTATCTAGGATTATTATAAATCTTAGTATTCAATTTTGATCTACTTGTCTATTTTAATTTAACCATAGAGAGAATATTGACTTCCTTTTCTTTCATTGTATGTCATAAATATGTGAACTTAGGAATTTATTTAATAAGATAGATTCATGCAATGCTATTAATAAGTTATATTTGAATATGTCTTGGATCTCTCTATTTTTCGTGGGCCTAGTCATCTACACTAATATAATTTTATATTACAAAGCATATTCTATAATAGGCTCATTGGATTTTTGCTTTATCTATGATACTTTGTTAATTGAAAAGTGTGTTAAAAACATATCTACCAATTTATTAAATGTTCTGATAGATAGATTTAAAATATAATTAAACAATTGTAAGATATATTCATTTAGACTACTTGGGAACAACATAGTAAGGATCTAATCATTGGACACATTATCTAAACATGATACATGGAAGGATTATAGATGGTTCTCTAGGTCACCCATACCATCATATAAAGTAATATTAGGTGACATGAATCTAGATGGAAAAGGAGTTACTACTATGTGATGTGCCAAAGGTGTATGTAAAAGAACATGAGAATCCAAAGCATGTGATGACCTAATATCTCCCTGCTCAATATATAACACTTTAGACTATAAAGAATGAATCTCATGAGGAAGGTATTATAAATACAGATAGGAGGAATTAGCCATAGGAGGTGTAGATACTATAAAATTTTGTCAAGTTAAAACAAGTTTTTGTACAATTTGAGTTTCCCCCCAAAGTAGGTGTAACAATATTGTTATCTAGGGGTGTATAAGATTGACCATTATTTGATTTGTTCTTTATTTAAATTATGGATTTTAGAATATGTGGATGATCATGGGGTTATTCCTAATTATATCTCTAAAAATTAGTAGAATTTCATCCTTATTAACTATAATATTTTCATTATCAAGTGGGTGGTAGTGTCCTAATTTTGATCTTGTGTATCATCTTGATCTTTATTGTATTACTCATCTTCAGATGTATTATCATTGAACTCCACATAATCAAGGTTTGAAGGATCGATGATGGGATTTATAACTAGTCCTTTGTCTATGATATAATCTTGAATGTAAGAAATCTAAGTATGCTTAATAGGATTGTTGTTAAGCCTATAACTTCTTCTTAAGCAAAGAAAGATAACTTTTTTAGATGGCATATAGTAAACAAAGTGAAAGAGGTATACTAAAATAGAATGTATGAAATATGAAAATATTAACATACAAAATGATAATAGTAAAAATAAGGATACAAACCCTAGTAGCATCTAGGGTTAGGGATTGAGTAGTATTTAAATTGAGGTTCACTAAATGATTTAACTTTTTAAGGTTATGGAGTTTAATTCCTAGGTTGTTAAAAGTTTGAGTATAGTAAATTAGGGTAGAAATATATAACAAATATAGCTACCGATTTGTAATAGAATTGACTTATTTGACCTTTAAAAAACTAGAAATAAATAATGTGAACAAATACTTATCTAGAAATTGTTTGAAATGATAGATTTAGAGGATGTATGGGACATGTTAATATGAGTGTCAAAAACATGACCTAGGTGTCAAAACCCTTTATGATTAGTACATCCTTAATTATGTAGTAGCACCATGTGGCACTAGTATTCTTGTGTTGGTATTACTATCCTCTATGTATATCTATTTTGAACTTTATGCTTATTCTTGTGTGCATGAGTTATATATCTCTACAAATTACCTATTATGACTATTTTTATATGAAAACCTTAAACCTATATGTTATGGCATCTGGTTAGCAAATGCAAAAAAATGTGTTGTTAGCTGGGTAGGTTGGTTATCCTCAACACCTTACTATGATGAGAGTTTCTATTAGTGTAGGTTTTTATTTCTCCCTATTTTTTAATTAGGGAAATTATATTTCTTTTGCATACATAGAGTTTTCCTACATTTGTGGGATAGGCTAGCTTATGTGGAGGTGCGTGTCATAGATGTGTCATAGGTGTCATAAGAATGTCATAAGTAACTCCCTTGATGGGAGTTACTTCTCTATTCTTAGCACCTTGTCACCACCTTTCATGGAGGAGTTACAGTCTATTCTTGGGGTGCCTTTTCCACCTTTTGTGGAGGAATTACTTATGTACTCTTTTATTTGTAGTCCTCACTTTGGCCATCTCATGTTAATCAAATTTTGGTTTTCTCCATTTTTGTCTTATGCAATTTATCTTCTTGTGTTATTTTCAAATTGCTTTAGCATTTATGTGGTGTGCACTTGCTTCATCTCATGTGATCACATCTCCATTGCACTTGCATTATCTAGATTCTAACAACAACTTTGATATGGTATTAGATCAAGAATGGTAATCGTGTGTGTGGTTATGCTTGTAGTTCATTTTGAAATCAAGAGGAGTGGAGTTCTCTTTGTTTTTTTTATTTTCTAGATCTGATCTAAAATATATTAAAAATATCATTTCTGGTATCATTTTCTTTAGAATCTTTGGCCTTTGGGTGTCTTGGTTGTCTTCACTTCATGGGCTAGTTCAACAGTTAGCTTGGGCACCATTGTTGAGTACAGTGAGTAGAGGGAGGAGCAGCAACTTCAATTAGTAGTCCTTCTAGCCTAAAATAGCATGCCAACATTTTGCAACTCCCAACATCCTTCTATAGCCATGCCATCAGTTGTATGGCATCCATCTTGCTATGGTATAGATTTTCTGATGGTGCATCCTTTCTACCAAGTCTGCTATTATCCTTCTAGCAAGGCACCTTTAACAACACCAAGCTTTTGTGCCTAGCTTTTGGTCTTCAATTTTACCATGCCATCAGGTTGTACAGCATCCAACACAGGTCTGCATTTATTTTTTTGTCTTTTCTGAGCAAAATTTGGACTGTGTTTATTTTTTGGTGCCCCTTCCTTGCTTGGTGTCCCATGTGACACCCCTTAGACACTTGACAATCCTTATTTTTGTCTATGATTCATCTATTTTTAGTTTAAAATTGACTTGTAAAACAAAAATTAGTCAATTTAACTGAATATTTAGTTTTTTAGATAGTTTTGTAATTTTGAGGTTTTCATTTAAAACTTGTATCTTCAACCTACGAAGATGAAGGGTGAGGCCCAGGTTTGTGGGAGGCCAATTCCCCCTCACACAAACTTCCTTTGGACTCTTCATTCTATTCCAAATCTAATGAGTGGTTGGAAGGCCACTTTCTCTATCATAGCAAACATTTTTTTAATGTTTTAGTGTTTTTTTGTGAAAACACTAGTTTATGAGAAAATCAAACCTTTAATATCTTGTAAACGGTAGCTCAGATTTGGGTGCCATTTTTTACAAAAGTGTTTGTAATTCAATTATCGATAGCTTAGGCTTTCTATTTGTAAAAAATACACTAGTTTATCAAGTGCCTAGAATTTGGGTCTCTCGTGATGCATTTTCAATTGAGTCCGACGTCCTTTTTGCTTTAGTCTTGCACTAATTTCTCTAAGATGCATTCTCAGCTAAGTCTAACATCTTTTGAGCATGAACTTGCATATTTGGGTGGGGACTCAAAATTTTGGGGGGGGGTGTGATTGCTTTTAACAACTTCCATATCTTTGCTTTCATTATCCTTTTTGCATAATTTCACAACTTGTAATCAACATAACTTCACCTAAATTCAGCTAAAAATAGATTCTTTTCAACTTAAACCCCTAACACCCTTCAACTATCATGAATGGAAGGTTAAAATGTCAATCATTCTTAGAATTAAAGGGTTGCATAGGATCACCATGGGTCTGAAGTAGAACCCAACACTGATGGTGAAAAGGTTAAGTGGTACAACTGTAGTGATGAAGCATATGGATTACTGAGCTTGTCTGTGTCTCCAAAAATTCTCTTCCATTTAGAATCCTCCAAGACTCCCAATTACATATGGGACACCTTAGAAAACTTATTTGGGAAGCTTGATGAGATGAGAGGTCATGAGCTCGAAAAGGAACTCATAGGTCTAAGTCCTAGCAAATTTGACACCCTACAGAACTTCTTCACTAAGTGTAAGGCCCTTAGATTTCAATTGAAATAATGTGGGATAGAGAAGAAAGATGATCAACTCATACTTTCTATTCTTGCAAAGTCAGTTCCAAGCTATTTAGCCTTTGTCTCCACTTTCCATGCCATAAAAAGTGCCCTTGACACTACATGGAAAATGCCTTCTTTAGATTCATTCATTACTGACTTGACTAGGGAGCAAGATAAGATAATTCAAATGGGCACAATGAAGTCTACCCAACCCCAAGCTTTGATAGATGGAAATGGTAAGGATAAGACTTCAACAAAGGAGAAGAAGAAAAAGAATAAGGACTAGGAGAAGAAGAAAGAAAATAACAATCCTACCAAAAACAACACTAAGTCTTCATCCTCCAATGCTAAACCTAAGAAAAAGAAGGTTAAGTGTGCCTATTTTAAAAATATAGGGCATGATGAGCACAAATGCATGAAGAAACAAATAGATCACCTAACTCATCTTCTAGAGAAGAACAACATAGGTGTTCCTAAGTCCATCAAGTAGAATTCATCTACCCAAGATTCTACCAAGGCAAAAGGCAAGGGTAAGGAGAAAGAAAAGGGTAAGGCCCATGTAGCTATAACAGCTTCTACATCTTCATGGGTCATCAACTTGGGTGCTTCTCACCACATGGGCTCTTCACTAGTTGAGTTTTCATCTTTAGAGCCTTGTAGCATGACTTCAATTAGTTTAGGTGATGACACATCAATTTCTATTACAGAGAGAGGGTCAGTTAAAATGGAAGGAGGAACATTCAATAATGTTATAAGTGTTCCTTCTCTTTCAACTAATCTCCTATCAATATACCAAATCACTCACATTGGTTGGGCCATGAGAGTTGAGTTTTCACTAGATTCAGTGGCTATCAAGGAGTTGCATAGTGATACTATAGTGGCGGTGGGTAGGGCAGATCACCAAGCAAGGTTATACACCTTCTCACATTTTGCATCAGATTCTTCTCCAACAGCATTGCTGACTCATTCAGATGGAGTTAGCAAATTATGGCATGAGTGATTTAGCCATCTTAATTACCACTACCTTGAGTAACTTTATGAACATGACATGGTCATTGGCTTGCCTCGTGTCCAATTCTCAAAGGAAAATCTTGGAGGGCTTCAAAACCTTTGGAGTTAGTCCACAGTGATGTATCAGGACCCTTTCCCAAACCATCTTTCATAAGGGCCAAGTACATCCTCAATTTCATTGATGATTTCTCTAGGTACACTTGGATATATTATCTCAAACAAAAGTCTGAAGTGTTTGAAAAATTTCTAGACTTCAAGGCTCTTGTTGAGAAATAGAGTGAGAAATTCATCAAGGTTCTTTGACCTGATAATGGAGGGGAGTCTGTCAGCATCAAGTTTGAGTAGTTTTGCACTATAGAGGGGATTGATTTATAGCACATAGTTACTTACGGTCCTTCACAGAATGGGGTTGTAGAATGCAAAAATAGGTTCTTGAAAGAGATGGGTAGCTGTATGATTCACTCCAAATCCTTAGCACCACAGTATTGGACTGAAGCCATCAATTGTGCTTGCTAAATTCAAAATAGGTTTCCTCACAAAGCGTTGAAAGGGATAACACCCTTTGAAGCTTGGCATAAAAGGAAACCTGATGTTGAGCACCTTAGATTTTTTGGATCCCTAACCATGGCCTACATTCATAAGAAGAAATGCAAAGCTATGGAGCATCAATCCAAGCCTTGCATCTTTGTAGGATATCTAGATGGTATTAAGGGATATCACCTTCTAGATCTAGTTACTCATGAGTTGTTCATTGAGAGAAGTGTCCATTTTTTGGAGAGTCCTAGAGACTCAACACTTGACACCTCTTCTCCCTCATTGGATCTACTTCTTCATGATGATTCCTCATCAGATTTAGATCAGCCACAGTAGGTTCTTGAGCTAGAGACATCTTCTTCTTCTTTGAGTTTAGACAGTGAGGATAGTGATGCAGAGTCATCCACCTCTAGTCAATTAGAGGATGAGGAGTTAGCACCTAACTCACCCACTTCTAGGCCAATTTGGGCTAGACAGACACTTGAGAGTGTTGGCACTTGGGTAGGAGATCTTGTAGATGATAGATGTACTAGGGGGGATTTTTAGAGAGATCCACATGCCTTCTTTGCTACAGTTTTGGATACATAGAATTTTTGAGAGGCATCAGGGGTACCTAAGTGGGATAGTGCTATAGAGGAAGAATATTCTTCCTTAATCAAAAATCACACTTGGGACTTGACTTCACTTCCTAAGGGAAGAAAGATGGTTCAATGTAGGTGGATATATCAGATCAAGTTTGTAGTAGATGGGTCGGTTGATAAGTACAAGGTGTGATTGGTCACTAAGGGTTTCTCACAGGTGGTAAGCATTGACTACTCAGAGACCTTTATACCTATTACAAAGATGACTTCTATCTAACTCACCTTGGCTATTTCAACAACACATGGTTGGGATGTGCATCAAATGGATGTGAAGAGTTCCTTTCTTCATGGAGACCTAAAGGAGGAGATCTACATGGAGTAGCTGCTAAGATTTGTTCAAGATTCTTCCTTAGTATGCAGACTTAGGAAATCTATCTATGGCCTCAAATAGGCCCCTCAAGCTTGGTACGCCAAGATGGATTCCTTCCTTCTCATAGTGGGTTTCACTAGGTGCCATTTTGATCCCAATGTCTACTTCTTATGGTAGGATGATTCGCTCTTGATTTTGGTTCTATATGTTGATGACCTTTTGATCACCGAGAGTTATTCATCGGCTATTATAGTGGTGAAGGCATCTCTCTAGGATAGATTTGATATGGCATACTTGGGTTTGTTGCACTACTTCCTTGGCATCGAGATCTCATAGTGAGATTTAGGGATATCTCTTACACAGCTTAAGTATGCTCTTGACTTATTGGCTCGATTTCACATGGCTGATTGTAAGCCATCTCTGACTCCCTTTCTATCAAGAGTCAAGCTTGAGGCTAATTTTTCTTCACCATTGGTTGATGCCACTCAGTATTGAAAACTTGTTGGTAGTCTCATCTACTTGACTCACACTAGGCCTAACATATCATATACAGTGGGACTTATCTCCAAATTCCTGCAGGAACCTCATGAGCTACATTGGAAAGCAACTAAGATGATCTTGCATTACATATAGGGTTCACATAGATATGGGATTCATTACATATTTAGCGTAAAGGTTGACTTGGTTGGATATACAAATTCAGACTGGGCTGGTGATTCATAAACTCGCAAGTCCACTTTTGGTTACAGTTTCTCTCTAGGTTTTGGTCCTATTAGTTGGTCTAGCAAGAAGTAAAATGCTATTGCTATATCATCCATAGAGGCAGAGTATAGGGGAGTTGTTAATGTAGCTATTAAGGCTATTTGTCTTTAGGGGATTCTTTTTGAGTTTGGAATTCCTATAAGGCAGCCCACCATCATTTATTGTGACAACCAGAGTACCATTCAAATTTGTAGGAATCTGGTTAATCACTAGCAGACCAAGCACATCGAGATTCACATACATTTCATTTAGGAGCTTATTCATAGTTAGGTCATTGACTTGATATTTTTCTAGTCTTTAGAGTAGGTTATAGACATCTTCACCATACCTTTCACTGAGAGCAAGTTCATTCATTTATGAGCTCTTCTTTGGGTGCAGTCTACATCTATAGCAACATCATCTTTAGGGGGGCCTTCTAGCCTCTTCATTTCTTTTATGTATCTCTTTTTTTTAGGGGGGAGTTTTTTCCTATGGGTTTTCTCCTTTTCTCTATCTTATGGGAGATTTCATTTGTACATGGGTACCTCATCAGGCCTAGTTGTCAGGACCCATTTTATATTTCCACATTGCCCACCTAAGTTGTAGTTATGGGGGGGTATTAGTGTAGGTTTTTATTTTTCCCTATTTTTTAATTAGGAAAATTGTATTTCTTTTGCATACATGAGGTGTTACTACATTTGTGGGATAGGCTAGCTTATGTGGAGGTGTGTGTCATAGATGTGTCATAGGTGTCATAAGAATGTCATAAGTAACTCCCTTGATGGGAGTTACTTTTCTATTCTTAGCACCTTGTCACCACCTTTCATAAAGGAGTTACAGTCTATTATTGGGGTGCCTTATCCACATTTTTTGGAGGAGTTACTTACGTACTCTCCTATTTGTAGTCCTCACTTTGGCCATCTCATGTTAATCAAATTTTAGTTTTCTCCATTTTTTTCTTGTGCAATTTATCTTCTTATGTTATTTTCAAATTGTTTTAGCATCTATGTGGTGTCCACTTGCTTCATCTCATGTGATCATGTCTCCATTGCACTTGCATTATCTGGATTCTAGAAACAACTCCGATAGTTTCCTACATACCAATTCTCTGAGGAGGGTTCAATCTCAATGTAGTTCTCCCTTCCTAAGTGCTAGTGAAAGTGAAGCTAATATTATTTTTGTTTTGAGTGATTTGAATGTTTTTGAGACTTGAAGCATGAGTAATATAGGCTTAATAATGTTCTATATGGTTGTATGTAGAATTAGGATATAATAGGGATATATAACCTTGATTATACATAACTTGTTCTGAGTTTGTTTGTGTAATTTGAATCTAATTTCCATCTACTGGATAAAGGGATAAAATCCTTTTATATATTTTTCTATTTCTTTTGCATGTCTTGAAATAGGTCTAGGATGGCTTTAGGTGGTTACTAATATGAGAGGATATCCATTGTATATAAAAGGAGGGAAAAGGATAATAACACCCAAATTATTACACTAGCACCATGGCACACTATTGTCCAAATTATGGTGCTAGTGTCTAGGTGGAAAAACATGATACACTAGGATCCAAGATGTTAAAGTGATTCTATAAGACTACTTTAGGGATGTTTAAGGATGCATGTGGATTGTAAAAAGGTTAGATAAGTATCTAAATAAGACCTAATATAGATATATCACTAATTTAGAGGTAGGTGGTCTCAAGCAACACTCTTAGCACTCAAGTCTTATTTTTAGTCAATTACACTTCCTTAGGTGCTTCTATATATTATTGTTTGGTAAATAACTTATACACCTTTTTTGGTACGTATTATAATTTTACTTTGACCAAATATAAAAAGGCGTCTTTGGATTCTTCTTTAGCTACACCTTTATATTCATTTTTTGGTGCATCTTAGACATAATTTAAGGGATCCCTTATTATTATTATTATTTCATCATAACTATAGTTTATTCTATATTCTCACTTTAATATGATCACCTTGATTCCACTCACACATTTTCTTAATCATCTTCTTTAGAAACAACCTTACCGACAAATGAATCGACTTGTTCATCTTATTTACCTTCTCCTGTTTTATCACATACTCCAAAGGATGGGGTTGTTTATGAATAAATACCTTCCCATTATTCCCATTAGTTCTAATCACACCACATTTATAATGATACCATCTCTCTTTCATTACATTGTAGTGTACCTACATGCCATAGTTTTCCTATTCCCATATTTCCACCTACAATCTGAAGTAATAATAATATTCTTTCTATTTGTTATTACCATGACAACTATAATGATTATGATTAGGATTGATATTAAAATGATTATGTATATAGTGGTGATGACCATGTTATTTATCTAGATCCTTATCCATTGTCCTCTCTTGGTAGTGATAACATACATATATATTATGATGATATTTATCATTTTCACCTACCAAGAAAAATATATGAACAATAGTATTCTATTATTCATAATGTTATATTTCCTATACAAACCAACACTATATTAAAGTTTAATGAATATCCACAACCAACCATATCTAAGGAATAACATTTTACTAAACATGTTTCTCCCATTAACATTATTACTCCAATGGCTAATATTAACAACATAATACAACCCTCAAATGAACCTTTTAAAAATCCAAATATGACTTTCATAGAGGTTATTTCATTAATGCAAGTCATGCATGTCTTAAAATCATATTCACCATTTATCTTAAAATAAAGTAAAACATATCATGATTGTGTTGATTCTAATGTCATTCTTACTCTAATTTCACCTCCTAACTCTAAAATCCATACATTTTACATATTTGATATAAATCATGACCCTTAAATTCACCATATAACCTTTCATGAGACCATGAATGCATACAATGGTAGTTTAATATTGTTATAATTATTCCCTAAAACCTTAGAGGGATACATACTTTCTTGGTTTAATTTATCTTGAGCTATAATAAACCTTTATAATCCAATATATTCAAAATAGGGGACTAAGGATTATCTATGAAAAGATACTCTCTTTGCATCAAGTTAAAATGAACAATATTGTGATTGTATATTAAGATTCAAAACTATTATGCATCAATTAATCTATCAACCCATAGATTTATAAGTAAAATAAATATTATGTTGATGTTTTATTCATCTATTAGAATAAAAAATTCTTTATAATAACTTTGAATCATTTATATATATTTGTTATAAGGCCTTAGAACTAGAATAATAATTAGGTCTTGTTAATGATTCAAATCATACATAAGAAGAAATTAAATTATTTTGATATGATAAATCAATTAAAATTAATTCAATTACTTATAATAAAACCCTTCACCATTTATCTTATAACAATACAAGATAAATCTCGTGTTCAATGGCTGAAAGAGGGGGATAGGAACACTGCCTTTTTTCATCTCTCAGTTATGAAACATAGGAAATCCAACTCAATAACTAAGTTTGTCCTAGATGATGGAAACATTATTATCGAGGATAATGAAATAGGGGAACAAGCTAGGGCTTTCTTTCAGAATCTACTTACGGAAGAAAATAATAATGATAGAATCAATAGACCTATGAATCAATTTATTGATAAAATCCCTTGTTTGATAACAGAAGAAGATAATCTAGAGATGTGAAAGCCTATATCTAAGGAAGAAGTCCATGCTATTTTATTCTCCATGGGTGCTTTTAAAGCCCCGAGTCCTGATGGCTTTCCTCCTATATTATTTCAATAATATTGGGAGATAGTAGGGGTGGACCTCACGGCTACTGTGCATGATTTTTTTAGATCAGGTAAACTTTTGAAATAAGCTAATAATACCTTCATAGTACTTTTTCCTAAAAAATCACAACCTTCACACCTGACTAATTTCATGCCCATTAGACTATGCAACACTGTGTATAAGTTATGTACTAAAATGCTGGTCATGAGGATTCAACATTTACTAGACAAAATTATTTCTCTTGCTCAAAAAGGTTTCATTTCAGGCAGGTAGATTCTTGATGCTGTGATCACCACACATAAGACTATTCACTCCATGGATAATAGCAGAATCCCTAGGATGGCTCTCAAGCTTGATATTTCTAAAGCTTATGATAGAGTCTCATGGACTTTTCTGTTCCAAGTGACCAAAAAATTTGGGTTTAATGATAAAATGCCTCACTTGTTATGGAGCGCAGTCTCTTCTAGAAAATTCTCAGTGCTAGTTAATGGTATTCCTAGAGGGTTTTTCTTGTCCTCAAGAGGAATTCATCAGGGATACCCTCTCTCCCCATACTTATTCATCATTATGGCTGAGGCACTAGGAAGATACATACAAGCAAATATAGCCTCAAAAAAACTAGTGGGCATCAAACTTGCCTCCTCCCTTCATCCTATGGTGGTACAGTAGTTTGTGGATGATACCATCTTCTTTGGCATCTCATCGATGATTGAAGCTAGAAGATGGAAGAATATCTTAAATAATTATGCCAGAGAGTCAAGATAAAGGATAAATTTCTAGAAAAGTAATGTGTATTTCTTTAACACTCGTAATGAACTTAGACATATAATCATTCATATATTAGAATGTGTTGAAGCTGGCCTACCAGATACCTACCTGGGTCTCCCACTCTTGGTCAAAGAAGTATCTCCTAGATTTTGGAATGGAATTGTGGAAAGAATGCAAAGGGAACTTCTTGGTTGGAATGGGAAACTACTCAATAGTGCTAGTAAACTACAACTTCTTCGGGCTTTGCTGCAAGGTATTCCTACATACTTCCTATCTCTTTTTAAAATTCTTGCATATTTTGTTGAGAAACTAAAACAGATCCAAAGGAATATTTTATGGACAAGAGTGGAAGACAAATAGAGAATGTCTTTAGTCAAATGGGAAAAAGTGTGTCTTGCAAAATCTCATGGTGGACTTAATATTATGTCCATTAGGAACATGAACAAAGCCCTTCTCTCAAAATTTAGTTGGAACCTGATCCATAAAAATAATGGTTAGGGGGAAATAATGTATGCCAAATACATGCATAGCATTGATGATTCCAACTTTCTTCAACAGACGAGATTACCCCAAGGATCTATGATATGGAATAAAATGCTAAAAAGTAGAAGCCTTCTCAAATAGGGAATTAGATGGAAACTTGGAAATGGCCAGCATATCAAATTTTGGGATGATATCTAGTTAAAAGACAAGGCTTTCATCACATAAGGAAACTATGGAGAGATTGCTGACTTGACTACCTAGTTTTTTGGAGATAGGGTCAGTGATTATATGGAAAATAACAATGGGATGAAGAGCTAGAAAAATCTTTTGGATTGTTGTGTACACTAGCCTGAGCTTTTCTTAAGAGTTTGGGAGATCCAGTAGTGCATTTAGGAGATCAGAATCCCTCTCTTTCCTTAGGAGGATGAATAATACTAGTGGCCAGATAAGAATGGATCATTCTCTATCAAATTTGCTTATCATATGCTCATTCTTGAAGCTCAAAATAAAGATGTATGGAAAAAGGTTTAGAATCATAAACTTATTCCAAAAATTAACATGTTTTGGTGGGCTATTGCTCATAACAAAATCCTTACTTAGGATAACCTTCAAAAGAGAGGGTTTACTTTGGTTAATAGATGTTTCCTATGTGGTTCAAAAGAGGAATCAGTTTCACACCTCTTTATCCACTTTGAGTTTGCCTAGGAATTATGGGGCACAATACTTAACAACTTTGGTATTGAATGGGTTTGCAATTTTGACCTTAAAGAAGTAATTCTTAGCTGGAACCCAACCTTCACACATCCCTGGCTTATAGATTTATGGAAGCAAGCTCTACCATGTTTGAGTTAGACTTTATGGAAAGAGCGCAATCACAAAATTTTTAGGGACACTGCTAGAAATGCTTCTCAAGTGTTTAACTCCTTTGCTAAGACCATTATAGAAAGTGTTATAGAAGCTCATATTCATGTTGTGGAGAAACCCCTATGTCAAATTAAAAGCCAAATAACAGCCAAATGGAAGGTTTTAAACCAGATCCCTGGGTATAATAACTCCAAAATACTATAGAGACTTAATACTAAATGGATCCCCCCTAAGCCTAACTAGATGAAACTCAACTTTTATGGGTCATCCAAGTTGGATGGTAAAGCTAGTGGAGGAGGAATTATAAGGAATGATAAAGGATGGATGTTTGTTTTCTATGCTGGTGGAATTGGATGCCAGAGCAATAACTATGTTAAAGCAATGGCTTTACTATGGGGATTAAAGTTAGTTATATCCCTAGGAATAAGGAACTTGAATATACAAGGAGGCTCTAAGATGGTCATAGATGCCATTAATAAAGCTTCAAATGTGGGAATCAAGCTAAAAGACATCATTACTGATATCCAATTTCTTTTACAAAAGTTTTCTAAAGTTGAGATTTCCCATACCTATAGAGAAGGCAATAGGGTCGCTGATGCTTGTGCCAACCTTGGGCAGCAATTTTTAGGTTGGAGGGTGTGGTGACAAGGTGTTCATATTACCTTAAGCCCTAGGGAGATATTTTAACAGGAGATGACCTGTCAGGAATGAGGTGTATTGATGACCTTGAAAAGACCCCTATTGATACCCTCAACTCCTTTGCAAGCAAAAAGGGCAAGAAGAGAAAGGTTGATGAAGAGGTAGAAAATATTAAAGAGACTACAGAAGGGACCCACAGGAATCTAGGCAGGGCCATGAGGGGCCAAGGTGGAAAATATCACAAGCCTTCCAAAATTAATAAGTATTCCCCTCTAGAGTGCAAAGGTCAGGGTGAATTGTTGGTAAAGTAGCCCTGAAGGCCAGACTGATTGATTATTCAGAAAGGGCTTCCAAAGAATCAACCCAGGAGGAAGAGTTTGAGGAGCTAGAAATCTAAGAAATTTTGAAAGACAATGGAGGGAAGTAGGCTACTAGGGATTTTGAGGTTACTAAGGAGCAGGGTGCTGACACTATGGGAACTACTGACAATAAGGGGAAAATGTATGTCGAGGAAGCTAGTGAGGGAACTAAGAATGAGACTGATTCGAAAACTAAAATTGGGGCCCTGAAGGACCACATTTAGAAGTTTGAGAAGGTCTTCACCAAAGGGCTTCATAATAAAATTTTGATAAACATGTCTATGCTGGAAGTGGTGGGTAATACTAGGTATGCTGACAACGTAGAGAATGAGAAACTCAATGATCTTATCAAATCAATAGTTATGTAAGGGGAGACCTCTCTGACTCTGGTCTTCTTATGGCTTATGTTTTGTTTTTGTTTTTTGTTCTCAGCTATGCCTTTGTCTCTCTAAAGGCATTTTTTATTTGTTTTCCTTCTTGTCTTTTTTGACTGTATAGGGTTCAGCCCCTGGTTTGCCACCTTAATTTATCAAAAGCAATACAAGATAAAATATGTTAGAAAATCCTTTGATCCCTCCCCTACTCCTTCTCTCCCTGATCCCACTCCAACCCAATCCCCACACCCTCCCCTACTCCCACAACCCCTTCTACCACTCCTCTTATCACCTCACATGACTCAAAGGACAATAATAAACTAGAGGACATTGAAAATAGCCTATGCATGCTCAAACAAAGCCTTTTTTTTGTTGTTGTTAAAGACACTCCTGAGAAACCCCATCCTAATCTCACACCCATTCAATCCAATCCTCCCCTTGAATTTAAGGAGTTAATAAAGGATCAAAAATATAAATCAAGACTAATAATATTGAGGATGAGGTTGAATTTCATAAATAAATAATTTGATGGCTCCTAAAGGATCAGAAAAGATTCAAGGATGAACTCAACAAGTTAAGTCTCAATGATGACATTTACTTTACCAAATTTGATCTCATTAAAATCAGTACTAAATTCCACCAAATCAATGAAATATAATTTAATCTCGAGAAGTAAAATGTTTATTTAAATTATAACCTTAACACCCTAGTTGAATATAATAAAATCACTATTATGAAGAGCCTAGAAAGCATGGAAATAATGAACTCTCTCTCTAAAGGAAAAGAGGAATATGTTGAATCCTAAACAAATTATAAAAAAATGAAGGGTATTGTTGAATAAAAGTTTTAGATTCATCACATAAATAATTAAAAACTTCCTCTGGATAATCTCAGTTAGAACTGGTCCAAGGATTATGAAGATTGGATGGGTCTAAAAATTTAGTTTGCTATCTTTTTTCTATTTTTTCTAGTTTTTTGGATGTTTGTTTTATTTTGTCTCTTATGGATTAAGAAATGTAATATTAGGTATTTATATCTATTTATCTATATGATTTTAAAGGGTATGGTCCCTCTATAAAACCCTCTTTTAATAATATTAAAAATAATACATGCACTAATTAAAAAAAAATGTTAATTCTTCAGTCCATAATGTTGAATTTAACTTTGAGGGAGTCAATGTTTTGCATAAATGAAAGCAATATATTCCTATAGTTAATAATCAAAATCACTCTCTTCCTACAAAAAAACCACTAATATTTCATTACAATGAAAATCCAAGTGATATTTTACCTATAATATTAGAAAAAGGATAATAAAATTGTTCCCTAATTACTATCAACCTCCACATTGCTTTGAAAATGATAAAGGCCAAATAGTTTGTACTTACCATGGAATTAATGGGCACCATGATAATTATTATGCACTAATATGAAAGATAAATTGAATTAAAATTCAATGAATGATATCCTTTAAAAAATATCATTACCATGTCAACCAACCTCCTAAAACTCTAAATATCTAACCGAATTTGCTATAATCTTCAAATCATATTCATGATAATAATGATCATTTCAATGTTAGTAACAAATGTTTATGGTGTTGTTGGTGATTCTAAGGATAATGTTGATGAAGGGGAAAGGATGTTTTTGGACGAAGGTGTTAATTACAGGAATGAAATTACTACCCTGAGGGGTCATGTGAAGAAACTAGAACACTTAATTTCCACTATGCTCAGGCATATTGTGTTACTTAATCTTTCTATGTTACAGGATCTTGAGACTATAGCTTTGGAATAAAAAGATGAGAATTTCAAAAAGTTGGATGAGTTTAATAAATCTTTAACTAAAAGATGGGAGAATCTCTCTCCTTAGTTCTAGTTTCTTTTATGTTGTTTATTCTCTGCTTCTTCATACATATTGTCTTTAGTTTGGTTACGATGTCTTTGTTATTTATACTGGTTAAGCTAACTATGCTATAACTATTTCAAGGCTCTTTTGTGCTGATACCTCTGGGGTTTCTTTTTTATATTTTGTAAAGGTTCAACCCCTTATTTTAGCCACCTTATATAATTAAAAACAAAGGCATAATCATGCAATAAGCCTCTAAATACATATCAACTAAGTTACCCACCCAAGTTTGGGTTCTTAATTAAATAAAATGTAAATTGAAACATTAATATACATACACATGATAAATCAAAAAAATATAAATGAAATAACTAAAATTTTAAACCCATATGATGCATGTTTATATCCAAAATTTTGGCAATTCATATGATAAAAAAATACATGAAAGAAATACAATAACATGTCAAGTATATATAATTCATAACACATGTTCATACATAGACTTTCATCTATTTTATCTTGATATAATTACTTTACACACATATTAAGGGAATCTCACATGCATTTCATCTTACTATATATGATTTTGTATTTTTATTCCTACTATGCCTAATTTCAAATCCCATCTTCTTTCTTTCAATTCTTTTGCATTTTTCAATTTCAATACTTACATTCCAAGTATGACAACACTATAAAACCACAACTATTTTTTTCAAAAATATACAAAGATAAAACTATTTACAACACACATAACTCAATATCTCCAAGCATTTACTCATGTTGCTAGTTTACCATCCTTACACATGTCATCTATTTAATGTTAAGTATCTAACATATTTTCTCACTTTTCAATACAAAATACATTTTCACAAGGTATGTGAGTGTGATATAGGAAATTATTTTACATGGGTTCAATATTGGGGTAACCTTTTACACAACAAGCTTGATAAGTTGGGGGCATCTCATTATTTCATAAAAACACTTTTACATGTATTTATCCATAACCTCATTTCCATGTTAAGTTGTATATTATACTAATGTCTTGTTGTTCATTCATAGTTTTTATGTGGTCTATGGACTTTTGTAATTTATTGAAATATACATGTCCCTTCTATGCACACTTTATACCTTATTATTATTATTATTGTTATTGTTATTTTTATTGTTATTGTTGTTGTTGTTGTTGTTGTTGTTGTTGTTGTTATTATTATTATTATTATTATTATTATTATTATTATTATTATTATTATTATTATTATTATTATTATTATTATTATTATTCATAATAAGCTATCATAAGCAAACTACTTTCATGCTTCATATAAAATTCAATTCCATACTTAATTTAATGAAGTAATGTAATAGAAAAAATATTCATATGTTTAAAATCTATATTTATAATATAATAATATGGAAAATATTATTAAATGATTATATATTTATAAAATGCTCCCACTTTTTAGTTATAAATACTTGATTTACAAGATACATCCCTCATCTCAAAAGGGAGGAATCATTTATATTAAATTCAAACCATCATAAGAAAAATATTTCAAAGTCATAACATAAACTATGCAAATTATCAATATTATAGGGGCATATGTCTTGCATATGCACCCCACTCTTATAAATACTTAAGCATAAATTTACATTTACAAAAATTTCAAAAAATTACAAAGTTTAAATTAGTGATGTATATGATACATAGGGAATGGTGCTTGTTCATCTAATCCCCTAATTTTTATATTTTAACAAATAAGTTTTCAGTAAGTTACAATTCAAATCTACTTATATCTATAGTGGTGTGATTTTTTTTAAAGTGGAACTTTTTTTAGATTAATGATGCTCGATGTCTTCATTTCACTTTAAAAAGATGCATACTAGCTTTTACCTCTTCATTTTAGCTCACCAAGTGAACCATGTTTGAGCTTAATGATACTATGTGTATTTATTGTACTTTTCCAAACCTTTTTAGTTACCCCATATTTTTTTATGTTAACCTTAGATTTTAGTGACACTCTATTGGTATCACCCTTACTTATTCTTAGATCACTATTCACAAGTGAAATCATATCATTTTTTAAATCAAAATATTCACTCAGTGATACTTGATCACTTTTAGTTTCACCATAGGTCAAAATCCCCTAATTTGGTATAGTTATGGTTTTGTAACACCCAATTACATATAACTAATATTAATACCACCTAATTTTTTTTTCATTTCCAGTTAAAATAAAAGTTATATATCACCTTATCTCCACTTGGGTTGGCTAATAACCCAAACTTCTCCTTTGATGAAAAAGTGTGTTTCCACACTCTGGTTTTATCTCTTTCTCCTTTACAATAGTAATTTAGACATACATTTAATAAATAAATGTTTGAAAATGTTTATTCTTGACATGCTTAGCTTACTTGGTATTTTTTCCATCCTAATAATAAATCTATATAGGATCCTTCAATGCAGACTTATAAATACTAAGAAAATAACATATAGGCATCCTTATTTCATTCCTATTTATTTTTTACTTTTCTCATAGATCACCCATATCAAGTTTTATAATTATCTAACATTCTAGGATAGGACTAGAATCGGTGAATATGACTAAAGTGTGACCTTGTCCTCTAGTGTGATCTTGTCATTTTACCTCCAATAAACACTTGTTCAGATTTATATATTTAATAATGGATATCCCACACTTCTCATAAGATTGGGTCATGAAAAAAATTTAAACATTAGTCGATAAATTGTTTTTGAATATACTCAATTTTTTACCTATAAATCATTTACATTCTAATTTCAAAAACATTTTATATTTAGAAAAAGAACATTATTCTTTTTAAGTTAGATTATGTTACTTTTATATAGTCATAGGCAAAGTTTATTAGTGTTTTATTACAAGTCAAGGGAATATGTTTTTAATAATTCTAATCAATATTTTATTTAAAATCATTACTTTTTATTGCTTTCCCTAAAAGGGATAACTATAATGGCCTAAGGGCATTTCGGCTATATAGGCAACACTCAGTCAACAGGTGGTTTTCTAAGGATAGCTAAACCATTCCGACACCTCTCTTATTTTTGCCCTTTGAGGTTGTGTAGAACTAGGACATCAATTTTTTAGGTCTCTCATGTGTCAATTTACCCCCACACAAAATAAATGAACCCTTGTATGTAACCACATGGTCTCTAACTCCATTTGTTTTTGTATAGTCAGCATGGTCAAAGTAGTGGTAGTGGACATAACCACACTATTACCTTTTCCTCCTAGTGTTCCCTTATCCCTAAAGCCTTAGATATTTTGATAATTTTACTGACATTTATCATGACCATGATATGATTCTAAATTATGATACAACTAATAAATTAAAAATCCATTTCATTCCAAGCTAAGTATATACTTATACCCTCATAATTTATTGTTTATAACTTACTTGGAGTCTTATATTTTACTATATGTTACTATATACTATTGAAAATCAATTTCAATAGTTTATTATAATTAAATCATTTAATTAAATTAATGTAAGGGTGCATACAAAAAAGTGTCAATCAACTTATTTGCACTACCCATTTTAAAAGGTTAAATTCTTGAAATAATTTGTTTTTAGACTCTACAAATGTTCTTAGAGTGGATGATCACTTATTATAAATGAGGACCATTACACAAATAGTGAAAATAATCATACCCATCCTATTTTCATGGAATTTAAAATAGATTACAAATTATTTTATATTTTGATATTTTTATACCTAACACCAAACCTTTATATTAAAAATGATTCCATCATGATAAAGTTATTAGATTTGGGGTTCACCTAATCTAAGAGTTAAAAATTATACGGATCATATCAATAATGTTACGAATCCTGTTTTTGATATATTTGAAACTATTTAGATGTTATGTTGAATTAATTTTTTGTTATCTATAGGTTTTGTAATCACAATGAATCCAACCAAGTGAAAACAATGTTACATCCTTATAGAGTGAGGCAACCACTAATAATGAGAATAATTATACACAATAAAAAAATCTTACTCATCCTATTTATACTAAGTCCATCTTAAGAAAGCTATAAGAGTATCTAAATGAGAACCATCATAGGGATAGTAAAAAAATGATTCTCATCTTATTTGTTCTATATTTGAAAAGCTTTCCTTTTTATGATGAATTATTTTGTTGTTATAACTAGGTTTTATGATGAAAATTAATCCAACAAAGTGTAAATATTGTGTCAATTATGTTTTCAAAGAGTATTACTTGACCCACTATAAATTCATACCATTACATAGTATAAAAATAATATTACTCATCCTATTTACACTAAGTCCATCCTGATAAATTTATTTTTTATTATATTCACATGTATTATTGATTTTCCTTTGTATTTATATTTTAATTAGTTTTTATTTTACTTTCACTATAGTTCAGTATTAAAAATGTTTATTAAGTTTTTTATTTAAATTTTATAATTAATAATTATTTTATTATAGGAAACAATGGATCTGATTAGCCACAGCTTGTATATAGAGATAACATTCATATATGGTTCAATTAACTATGAGAGAATATATGGATAATTTTTTCTATAGAGTCCTTGTCTGGATAACTACCTCAAAGTTTTGTGTTTGTTTCATTAAATATCAAGGGCACATGAAACTATTGGAATTATATTTAATACTAAATGTATTTACAAACATCTAATTCTATTTAAGTGAAATATATAAATATCTCTGAACATACATGCCAAGTCATTCAAATAGAGTTAGAGATATAATTATTTAGAAAACATGGCATGGTTCATTATGATAAACACAAAAAGAAACCTTTTTACTCTTATGGGTTGATAAAATAAATTTATCTAGATTATGACAAATGTGGTGTAGAAAATAATCAAAATATTTATGATTTGATTTTGGCTATATCCAAAAAATAAAATTAGTGTGGATTTACTTCATATATTCATCACCTCTTAAATATGGATAAGTAATTTAGTAATAAAAATTTTTATGGGAAAATATTCACTTTTATGAGGAGGAAAAAGTTGGATAATCTAGAAAAATGATACTTTAATATTAGAGTTTTATGAGTTAAAATAGTCATAATGATAAAGGAATGATTTAAAACATGTTGAATAAGAGTTTTAAAATAGTGAGTCTTTTAAAAAATAGGATATTGAAATTTTTCTTCTATGAAAAAAATTTGATGATTGGAATTGAGTCTTGTCACTAGACACCTTATAAGTACTAGTATTGATCTCTTGAAAAAGATAGTATTGTTCAACTAGTTATCTCAATGTTCTGTAACTTGGTTCCTTTTTAAAGCGAAGAAATATTGTTACCTTTTAAGAAAATAATTGGTGATATCATAAACGTAGAGCTTGATCAATAATTTCATGACCTAGAGACTCTTTTTTATATTTTATATGGCCAGCATACTATCAAAGCATAAAGTACTATCTTGTTAAACAATAGTTTTGTGTTTATACGTGGAAGAATCTAACATACTTTGCCCTTATTATAGCATTGAAGGTCAAAAATAAGTATATACTTAGAATTTTCAAACAACATAACATGGTGCATAAGATATGGGTTCACACAAAATTTATTAACTAAATATACAAAGCAAGGTCAACCATGATCATAGAGAGAAAACAATAATGACTTGGTACTGACCATAAAATGGTAGAAAATTTGAAGGTGTTTAATATTTATGATTGAACTTAAATAACATTAGAAATGTATTTCAAAAACATTTCTTACCCTCTCTTTTCATGTTGTGAGTTGGGCCTTTGAAAAATAAATCTTGAATATTTTTTAGAAATAAAAAATAGACAACTTGAATGATAAGTTGTCATTTCTCTTCTTACCGAATGATATATGGGAAAAATGGGTTTTGTGTTTTAAAATATATTCACATGGTGGGATTGAATGTTGTCCAAAATAAGTTTGTGATCCATATTTTAAGACATACTCTTTTGACAATATAATAATAGTTTTTATAAGATGAACAAGGGGTATGTGTCCAAAAGATTACTCTATACTTGTTGATAAAGATGTAAATGGGCATGTTTATATAAAAACATACGTTAAGGCTAGTTTAAAAGTGTAAAATTTAAGTTCTTATTACAAAATAATAAAATAATATATAATTGGAAGGGAAAAAGATTTAGATTATTTCATATCTTGAATCCTAGAAGAAACTTGTTTGGTAGAGCACATTCCATCTAGTGTTTTAGAAAAGTTTGAAATTCATGAAAGCCACTTTTTTTAGCTTTACCAGGATTTTGGATATTATAAAGGAAATGTTATATAAAAAATAATATAGTAGGGGAAGAGAACTAGATAAAAAGGGATGAAGAAACAACAATGCAAAGGATGTTAAAGTACTTCTAGAAATATACATATAATCTTTCATTATTAACACCTTGGAAAGGATAAATACACATATAAGTTCACATGGAAAAGTTATGTTCCATTTTAATTGAGTATAATTTTGATAGTATTAAAATAACATATCCCTTCCCTTAGTACTAAAGTGATTATTAAAGATTTTTGTAATGATGTAGAAAAATTTACAAACAATGATATTAAATATTTGATATATTACATTGATTATAGTGTAATGTTTCTTTGGTATCTTTCTTGTCTTGGTGATTGAAGCACAATTATTTAATGAAATTATTCACACCTACATGTAAATATTTAAAAACATGAATGGAATAATTTATGAAGGATGCTATAAAACTATAAATTATGAAGATGGGTTTATGGGATTATATCTTATTTATGGCATATACATAATTGACAATTTAAATAACATTATTGACAAAGAAGTGGCCATACAAATTTACTAGTCATATATAGAGCCCTTATATATTGTTCACCCAAACAATATTTGGGATTTTTATATTAGATAATACATTTAATTTTGAGAGATTAGTTATGTTTTTAGATCACATGGATAACATATGTAGTAAAAACTCATCCCCTATTTAGATTATTTACAGTGAAACAAATTCATTAAAATCACTAATTTTTTTAAAAGAGATTTAGTAGTATGCATAGTTGAGAACATAAATCAAGACATATTTAAAAATTAATATAGATATATGATGGTGAATCAAGGTGAGTCACCAAAACTAAATTTAGATTACTATTAAAAATAGTCGCACACATTTGTATTATTAATTTTTTTATTTCCATTGTATGATTATTTATTAGCATTTATTGAGGCATTACAATAAATGATGCTAATAAATGAATAAATATACATAATAATCACAAATTAAGACCTAATAGAAATAATTTTTTCTATTAAACAACATGATAACATGAATAAATAACTAGATGATCACCAAGATGCTATGCAATTAGTGGTGATGGACACAACTTGTACACCAAAATAAACATCCGTAATTTCCACTTTTGAATCCCAATTAGTATTTAAAACTAATTAACATTTATCAAACCTTAATTACATTCATATCTCAATTAGTTTATTAGGTTTTCAATATATTCATATAAACTATACTTGAAAGGTTATAGATAAAATTATTTAATTGTTATATTTTGAATATTATTAAAATATAAATATTATAATTTTAACATTGGCTCCAAAAAAGTCACTTGATTTCTCATGATTTATATGGGATGATAACACAAAAATTTAATAAAAACATAAATAAAACTTACAAATAAACAATGAGTACTTTCCAGTCAGAGGCATGGAGGCCTAATTTCTAATTGATATGTCTACAAAATTTAAACTTACATTTTATAATTTGTTTGATCTAGATAACAATAACATATGAAAAATTGTAGAATAATTAAAATAATAAGCTAAATTGGAGGATTGTATATATTTTTTGGGTTTAGATCATTGTGCTAGAAAAATTAAAACTTGTATTAATAATTTAGATAGAATTTGGATAATTGATTAGTTTTATTATAACACTACAAACACTATTGTGGTTGATTCTGTCAAGAAAGGTATACCTAGAGATAATTTTGTTGTATCCATGAAGGTCATACAATGTCAAGAATTAAAAAAATACAAATGGTTGATGATGACATTTATTAAATGAATAGCCTTAATTGGGAATCAAGAGGATGTGATAAATATCTATAACATCCTACCCTATTTGTTTATTTTTTTAATCATAAAATTAATGAGAAATTTTTTATGGCATATGATAGATGGATTAATTTTTAATAGATAATTAAAAATAGTATACAGTTTAGAAAAAATTTCACTATGATTACATGCACTGTTAAATGCCAATTGGATATTTCCATTCTATACCTCTATGAGCAGAATGATAATTTATGCATATATGACTAAAGTGCTAGTTAAAAATATATATTCTTTAAAATTATTTTAATAATGTTGTCTATAATGTTTTTAATTTTATAAGGGTAAAATGTGATGGTTTTTTATAGGTCCCACAACCAAGGTGAGGTTTTTGATAGGCCTCACAACATTTATAGTTGATCAAAGAGGGTTTTTTTTAAAATTAGGTCCCACAACTTATAAAGAATATAATAATATATAAAATGAAAGAGAGGGTTTTTAAAATAGTCCCCACAAACTTTGTAACAAAACAAAGATGATTTTTTCAAGATATGATCTCCCAAATTCTAAATTAGAATAAAAAAATACAACCAAATAAAACCTAAAAAGAGTACACATCGAACACCCACAAGATAAAAAGAGGAGTATAAAAGAGGGGTGTAATATGGATTTTAATCATACCTTAACCTTAACAAAGGAAGAATATATGATAAAATTTTAGGAGAAAAGAAGAACAAGAAAAACAAACCTAGAAACTGGTAGACCAAATAGTGTCAATCGATTATTATTATAAACTTCCACAAAGATTTTGTAAGTAACTCTACTTAGATAATTTAAAAAAATATAAAAAAGGTTATGATAATCATTAAAATAACATATTAAATAAATTAAATTCTCATACTATCCCTTATACTAGTACTTAGGAAGAGCTTTAGCAAGAACTTACTAACTAAAGATAGTTTACACCTCTTTAAACCACATTGGAACCAACTTGAAATATCTTGGGATAAACTTGAAATGAAGGGAATATATAATAAAAAGACTTAGTAGAATTATTTATTAGTATTTTAGTAGATTAAAAAATAAATTTAATTCTAACATAAATCTCCCTCACCTCCATGCCATCACCTAAGGGACACACAACAAACTTATCACACCAATGAAACACAGACCCACTGCACATAAATTAAATGTAGAGAACTTCCATATGGGGTAAGAAAAGAGTTATCACGGGAATTTTCCACCTAGTGATATTTAAAAAAAATCATAGAAACCCACAATAAAGCTAGTTTTCTAATCTCCCCCAAAGGAGAGGGAACAACCCTAGTAGCCATCAGAAGGTGTAAATCAAGTTCTCGTAAGGTAAGACATATGTAACCATATTAAAACAATTTCCCAACCATCAAAAAGAGAATAGTTTGCATGTGGGTTTAAAAACACAATTGAAACTCCCACCTAGGGTATGCTAAGTTATTAATGTTTTTCTCCCACCTAGAAAGGTTATTAAAAAACTAGCCATTATAATCAAGACATTCAACTCAACATGAATATCTAGCTAGGACCAAATCCAACCATTAGAATTCATATGAAATCAAACAAGGAAAATATTAGATTGAATTACATTTAGTCATATAAAATCATATAAATCAAGAAAAAAAAAGATCCACCAATCTATCAAAAATGACCCACCAATCCATCATCTTGCCAATAACTTCCCAAATCCAATAGATTTATTGCTTAGAGTTTATAGAAAATCTATATATCCAAGAAGGAAATACTCCTCATGAAAAACCTATGTTCATGTAAAAACATAAAAATGGATATAAATTTTATACCAATCCATTATAAATAACCTATAATTCCATCGTCTTTCCAAGAACAATTCACATCTAGTAGATCTGTCACTTATAGTTTGTAAAACTTACACTGTAGTGTTTTGTCTCCCAATGAGCATTTAAAATTTTCTAGAATTTAATCTCATCATCCTAATAATTTTATAATATTGATAAGTGGTTTTTTATTTAATATTTTATATAATATTAACTACCAATTGGATATTTCCATTTATATTTTGTGTGAATATTGACAATTTGTTTAATAAATATTGGTGGGTTTTTTTTAGATTTTAAATTTAAACAAACAATCATAAAATTGATAGTGTATACATTAAATATTGATTATTTCATTAAAATTTATGTTTAGACACAATCATTTTTGTGTTTTATTGGATCTTTGATTCAATGGTGTTTTTTGTTAAATACTACTACTTGCTTGATTATATGTATGTTGCATATAGGCTATTTTCAAAATTATTACATGCCTAATTGATTTTATTTTTAACAAAATACAATCATGGAATTAAAAGTGTATAAAATACAATATTTACTTTCCTAATTAAATTTTTATATTTAGATAAAATTTTGTCTTTAAAATCGTGGTTTTATTTTTTCAATGTAAAAAACACTTATCCTTAAATTATGGATTATTGCATGATATTAAAAGAAAAATCTTTCGTATTTGTATATATCATTCTATTTATAATAAATTTATTGGTGTTGTGAGTGGAATGATTTCTATTTGGAGTTCCAATGATTACCAAATTTAGATTTATAAGTGGAGAACTTAGGTTTTTAGATTCATGTTAGAGATATTTGTACAATATGTTTAGTCCTAATTTATTAAGGATTATAATAACATATTTTGATATTGGGTTATGGACTACTTATTTGTACTCAAGAATGATTAATTATTTCATTCTCCATTTTGAATCTATACAAAATGTCAAATTTGTTTTTACTTAGGGTAATCAAAATCCAAGATAAGTAATATATTTTCTATATCAAAGAAATCAAGTATTGTGTTTATGTACATAAAAAAAATACAATTGATTCTAGACAAATACAAACATGTATATGGAAGAAAAAACATATTTTTCATTAATGAGAAAAAAATGCTTTAATTTCAACAACTAAGATGCACTTTTTTGAATTAGATTTGAATTAAAAATTTGATGGCACATTGCATTTTGATAGAAAAAAACTTTAACACACTCATGTGTGTGGTTAGAACATGTGGGGATGCACACAAACATGTGTCACTCTTTGGAAACAATTAAAAAAACTATTCATGATCTTAATCGAGTTGTTTTGATTTGAAGTAAGGTATAATAACAAAATGAATTTAAATGACTTATGTTTCCTTATTTTAGATTGTATTTCATTTTATTTGTTATAGTAACCTATATAAACAAGTGATTTTCTTATAAAATTTATATTTAAATAAAACTTCTTATATCACTATGTTATGACTAATTGTTATTTTATTCTATTGTAAAAATATTTATGTAAAAATTATTTAAGAAACACTATTTTTTTAATTTTCTAGAGTAACTTATAAAATTTTGTATTTTTTACTAAGTAACATATGTAAATAAGTGACTTGATTTGTATTTTTTATAGTAACATATTATTTTATATTTTATACTGATTAACATATATAAATAGGTGATTGTGGTTAAAAATAAAATTTGAATGACACTATTTTTGGATATTTAAAATAAGTAATTTGTTGAAATGGTTCTTTGATATTTTTATGGGGTCGATATCAATGGCTCTAGATTTAAGAACAATTTATTTTATACAAATTAAAAAGTGAACCAATAAAATTTGATTGTATTCAAATTAAATGGATTTTAATTACTAAAGTTCATAAAAAATAGGTTGATACAAATAAGATCTACATATAATGTGTTATTGAGATCAAAACAAAATATTTATTCCTTCAACCAAACTTAAGGCATTTTTTACAAATATGTTTATGCATTTTCAAAATTGGTATACAAACATGAGCCAAATCCAAATATTTAAATTAATTAATGATCTCACTATTTCAATATAAAATATTGACATGAAATAAATTTGAATTTATACATACCAAGAAAATTGTGAATCGGGTTACCGAGATGATTATGTTAGAAATTTGGCCTCCCAAGGCCAAATACCAACCCCTATGACCAAAATATTTTTATGTCAACCATATAAACTTACTTATTATGATCTCATGTATGGTCATGCCATAATTTATCCTATTTTGAGTCATGGTAGAACTATTAGAAGTCATTATGTGTTTAGGCTTGCTTGTGTACCCATTGTGTCATGGTTGCCTTGAGTTTTTTGGTGAGGTGAAAGTGGTCATTATGATCTTAAAGTGAGAGAGTAAGGTTCAATATGTATTGAAAGGTAAAATCATTGGTTATATCCCTATTTGATGATATTAAGGATCTTTTGACAAATTTAAGAAAATTTGGATAAACATAAAGTTAAGGTAATTTGGAAAAAAAGAGGTTTTTAATGCTTATGAGGTTAGACCATTTTAACCCTTTTCAAGAAGGGAAAACCATGACAATGGGATGTAAGGGTGTTTAAATATTATTTTAGGTCATAATATGAATTTCACTAGTGTTTTTAAGTTCATTTTCCATGATATACTCATCCAAGCTCAATTATCACCTCAATTCACCCTTGAAATCCATCAAATATCCCTCTAATGCCTCAAATGGGTCAATGTGCCTAGTAAATATTTAGATAAAGGGAATATAATAGTGTTTCATTACTTAATAAATCATTTAAAAGGTATTATTCACATCATATTTCCACCACTATGCATTTCAAATCCTTAAAAGTCCATTTTAGTACCTATTTCTATTCCCCACCCACCAAGTGGACCCCATAGATGCTAAATGTTTGTCTTCCACTTCTTCATACCATATTTATTATTTTAATAGGTTTTTTAACTTATGTTTTCCTTATTTTCATCCTTCAATGGTAGTAAAATGTTAGAGATATGGAGAAAATGTAGGAAAAGAGACCTTTTCATGTGTTTTCTATAGTTTTATAGATTTGTAGAAACTATTTGTATAAAGGATATCAAGGGGTTGAAGGTGGTATTATTTTAGGTATTTTGGTGAAGTTTCATGGCATGTGGATTCAATATAGACTCAAAACCATCCCTCAAACACCATCAAGCTTATTTACAACCGAAGATAACACTTAAGGTTTGTGGAAAATACATATTGGAGAGAGAATATCATGATATAAAAATTTGGGGAAAGGAATAGGGTCTATTTACATTATAATTTATTGAATTTTTATAATAACCCATGACCTATACTCTATGAACAATCATTAACAAGGTAGGGTACTCATAATTCATCCTTCATTGAAGCAGGTTACTAATTTTCCATGTTTTCTTCTTTCCAGAGCATGGTGATAGAGAAATGAAAGTTTAGAGAACTTTTCAAGATCCTAATACACCTTACCATACTGTTCTCGAACCTTAACTCACACATATGAAGGTATATGAGATAGAAAATCCTTTTATTTTTCTATAAGTAGGTTATAGACAATGTTCTCTTTGTAAAAGAGCCTTCAAGGCATGATGGTGTAGGTGTATGGTTTTATTTAATGTATTTGATATTATCCAAATAATATGTGTGTCATTAAAATTCTAATTAATTTGTTTATGATCATATCTCCAATTCCATGTTCATGAGTGAATATGGTCTCATTTGCATAGGGAGGATATAGTAATTGTAGAGGATCTTTTAATGGTGTTTGAGATATTCGTATCTCTTTTTTTCACTCCCTATTATATCATACACCAAACTTATCTACTCACATCCTAATGTGCAACATCAGCTTTCACTCAGTCATCATAAGCCTTTCAAGTAGACTATGTAGATAGGGCAGTCATTATTGGAATGGGATATAAAGGTGAGAATATTCAAAAGATAATATAATGATTTATAGAATATATTATAAATTAGGTGAGTAGGTTTCAATACAAATTGATCATTTATCTCGAATATATTATGCAAGACACACCTCTCATAATCCTATCATGCCTACCCTAACAAACTAAGAATATCATGTTACCACTATTGATTTGAGACATTGAAGACATTAAGAGGCTCTTAGGATACATATATTCCTATGGAGGATAATGGAAATGAATAAAATAGGATGGATATGGTTAACACCCTTAATCACCTCAAAAATGCCAAACTTAGTCAAATGACCATGCTTAAGACTATGAATGCTTATTTAAATAATATTGAGAATATGTTAGATTTTTTAGTGGATTAAGGAGTTTTTTAAGTAAAAAAGAGAGTTACAGATTTAAGTGATATATTATTCCATTAAATAAAAATTATACACCAATATTTTCTAAAAAACAAACCATACATTTTAGGCCTAGAAAACCAACACATAGGCTGACTACAATTGAGGTGAGTTTTGAGTTACAAACCCTAATTCAAGGGTAAAGGAGGCTCAAAGGAGATATGGATAATTTTATTGAATTTTACCTCAAAAATATAATTTAATATGGTTTCTTGATCCATTATAAAAAACAAGGGACCTCACTGTTTAGCTCTCTTGAGACCTAAACTAGGTACCTACAGGACTATGTACATAAAAAGGGCATCTACAAGATTAATACATTAAAAAGTCTAAGGGTATCTAAATATAATGTAAATGAGATGAGATATTGGAAACATGGTGATGAATATCCCAAATGTGTGAATAATGAGGTTGTATCCAATTAAATCTCAATCAAAAGGCCTATAAACATGCTTACAGGCTGACTATTGAAATGTAAGGTATATAGATATGGAACTAATTGTATAGAGCCATAAAGAGTTGATAATAAATAAGAAGAAATATATTAATGTATAGAACAAGTTTCATCAAATATCCACACACTAGATCCTTTTCAAATGAAGATAAGACTCAGTCTAAGGTATGGTTTTAGTTTAAAAAGGTGGATATGATGGATATGCCTGATAATGAAAATAAAAATAGGTGACGATAAGTTGGATGGAAATTGGGTTTTTTATAATATTCATTATGTATCAATTATTTAAATTAATGAGAAACTATGTTGAGATAAGAAAGGACACCAAACCTAGCACAAGGGTTACATAGGCTTGATTGTCAACAAAACCTAAGGATGTTCTATGGGAGTTTGTAAGGAGTAGAGTTGATAAAAAATTGAATTAAGAGGGTTTTATCCTATCTAATGGAATTAATGTAATTTTATACTCCAAATAATCCATAATGAGTAATAGATGAAATTACTCAATTTTCAAACATTAGCCCTAAACAACTCAAACTTGGTAGACTAGTAGTGAAACCTACAAATAGTCATAGAAGAAAGAGTAACATAGTTAGAATTTGGGAATAAAAATACATTTAAAGGAGATAAAAATATGATAAAATAGTGTCATGATGAGCTTGAGGTCCTTCTAAACATGTATAGGTCATTATGACGTCCAAAACTTAGTGTATAACTATTTGGCCTAAAAGCCAGTCTTAACCTTCAAGATCCATCATAATATTTGGAACACACTCAGACCATCTTGGGTAGATTAGACACCATGAAAAGGTATAGGACGTTTATTTGTGTTTTATAAAGGATATTTAAATTATGGGAATGCAATAATAAATCTAATTCAATCTTGAAGACTAACTCAACCTACATAGTGCTTAGATATCTCACCACAGAGGTACTTGAGGAAAATTCTCCTATAAGGAGTTGAGAACCAATACACACTTGATATAAATGGTAAAGGAAGTTATCTTTAGGGGTATAGGTTTATAAATCATTTTTATGATTGATAACATGTCTAGATTACTTGTAGAAGACCATAAGCTCATTTCCCTATGTTTATATCTATTCACACCTTTTGCATTGGAAATAAATCTTATCAATAAAGTGTAAATGGTATATGTACTAAATATACATGACACTAAGTTTTGGTTTGGCTGTCCATACTTTATGAACCATTGTCAAGATGGTGGACCTCAAAAACCCTCCTTAAACCCTACATCAAACCAATCTTGAGAAAACTAAATATTTAATCAACTAAGCACCCTATAATGGTCTAATAAACACATTAAACATAAATATAACTTAGATGATCCCTTGACCATGATACTTAGCTATGTAGAATCTATACAAACTTGGAATAAAACTATACTTTTTCAAGGATTTGGGTAAAGAATAAGGTATATAATTATTTTGGATGATTTAAACCATATGAGGAGAAGGTTTAAAACTTTTTTCACCTTATTATGACCCATATTATAAAAAATATACATGGAAGTTCCTCTATAAGCTTTAGCTATATAGCCAATCTATAGAAATGAAGGACAAGGTGACCTAATAAATTAGTGTGGTAAATTTGTAGGTGTTTCTTGCTTTAAATGGCCTATATTATGGTACATGGTATTGTTTAAAACTTAAATATTACCCATTCATATTATATCAAGGTCTTTAATAGACTTTCATGACTGTCAAACACTAACAATTAGGCTACTATGCCTAATTAACCTACTTGGCCTACTTGGTCAACAAAGAGGAATTAATATTGGCATAGGGAGACTATTGAGTGAGTTATTATAGATATATTATGACATATAATTTAAGGATTTAAGGATTAAATTTTACTTTAAATATCCATAATGGAATAATGAATGTAGTTTCTTAACCTAATCAATATACTTGAAAGAAGTATGGACTGTGTCATGTTTTATGATGAATTGATTGCACCTCATTCAAATTGTAACTAATAAGAAGAGGATTTATTTGAACCAAACATGTGAATATTCAAAATGAGGTTGAAAAAATCAACTATATCCCCTACTATATTGCTTCAATTCCTAAGTGTTCATTCAAAGAAAAAAAAAACAATGCATAAAGGGTGTATGGAGGATTGAGTTAACTATTTTGTAACTAAAGTAATGAGTTTATTATGGTTATTTATTACCCTTTATTCCCTCCTCAATTACATTATCCATTTCTCTCTCTTTATTTTATGGTATATATTCAAGCCTAAATGCCTTAAATTCCATTCCTCAGACTGGTATGAGGAAACTCTATTTGGTTTTGTACTTGTAAACCTATTGGATTGATCAATAGAATATTGAAGCTTATTAATGATCAATATAGAGTGTTTCCCTACTTATTTTTATATGAATAAGTGGTGTAATCTATTATTTTTTTTGGTTGAAGTCTCACCTAGCTGCTAACAAGCTTTCTAAGTAGGTCATTTAGTGTGTTATGATGTTGATGGCTCATGTTTGAGGTGGAAATCTGATTATAAGTGCCTTGAACTAGGCCTTCCTCTCATCACCCTAATGTTATAATCATTAAAATAAACATCTATATGAAAAATTATTTCTTAGAAACCACTGAAGATAATGATTTAGTTTTATGCATTGTCCACTAATATTTTTAATAGTTTAAATTTGAGTGGATAAGCAATATAGGTGCATCCCCACCCCTTAGAGTAGGTTTTTTTTCTATAATTTATCCCCATTTCACCCCAGTAGTATTAGTATTTTATTGAATTTATCAATAAGTCATGTATCAAGGGAACTAGCCCCATAATATATAGGTCTAAACTAGTTATAAAGTCACCCATAGCCTTTAGACCATTCCCATGTTAGGCCAAATTTGAAGTAGGTCTGAGTAGCCTCTTTCAACAAGGTACAACTTAGATTATAATAGTTTTGGAATTCTTGGTAGGACTAGAATCAACTATTGTAGCCTTATAGTCATCTCTAGAAGTTTCAATCACTTGAGAAAGGATGTGCAATTTGACTCATATTGAGAGACATCATGAATTTGTCATTATAGAGGTAAGGAAGGTTCTTGTTCATGATTCATGTTATTGTGTATATGTTATATGAGGAGTTATGGTAGTCTATGTTCCAAATGTGTGTCATCCACCTCTGTATAAACCCTACCATAACCCGTATCAACCTTATGCTAACCTTTATTATTCTTCCAATGGCCCTCCTTATTGTCAATACTATCAACATCATTGTGAACCTCCTCCACCTCCTTATCCTCCTAACCACCTTCTTATCCTCCTAACCAATCATTGCAAAAACTTATTACTAATTATAGTCAGCCTCTTTATAAGAAATATTCTCCCTCTTTCCCTCCCTAACCACCCTTACAAAACACACATAATTTTTATGATGAGTTGGAGGATTTGAAGAGTTTGATCCAAATTATTGCCAATGAATTAATATCCTTGAGATAAGAACAATCATGCAAACCATTTCAATATTATTAACCAACTATTGACCCATGTCAATATCCTTAGATTATTACTCCACCAAAACCAAAACAAGAGGAGATAATGGTGGTAGTATTTGTGACAAGGATATTCCAAAATTTTCTTAATCATCTTGAAGATCCACTCATATATTCTCAAGAACCTACAACAACTTCAGAATGGAGGCATTAATGGGATAGAACACCAAAATATGTTATGCCTTCCCTTAGAAGAGAGATTCAAGATGAGGAGAAAATTATAAATTCAAGTTGAGGAGATATATTATGTTTTAAAAATTCCCTATCAGTCCTTCATACTAAAACCATTCATGAATATCAAACCATATCAAAATATGATAAGATAATTAAATAATTTAAGAAGAAGAGTGTGTTCCCCAAGGTTGATAATCCTAAGGTTCTAAGTTTGAAAGAAACCTTAGTATGTTTAAAGAAAGATAAGGAGGTTAATTTCCCTCCCACCATCTCTTTTTGTGAGGAGGAATGAAATGCATTAAAGGCATAACTTGAGCATCCATGTGTTGAAGATAAGCTATTAATGTTATTCAGTATGGTGGTAGTCCTCCAAGAGTTAGACCATATTATAGTTATTGAAGAGTCTCAAGAATAACTTAAAGAGGACACCTCAGGAATATATAATGAATAAATCCATAATGGTACCTGTATTCATCCTTGTAGATCAGAATTTGAACATAAGGTAAAATTGGATGATGTGAAATAATCACAATGCCGTGATGATGAAGTCAAGTAAAACACAACTCATGAAAATCCTTCTCTAGGATGTATACATGAATAAAACTCACATGGAACCATTATTAAGTTTAAAAACATTCCTTAAGTTGATGACTCTTGGAAACACTTATATCATGAGTTTTTTAGTGATACTTAAGAACTCAGTATGGAAAATTTTGATGGTAGAGTAGGACAATAGATTGAAGTCTCAGATGAAGATACCACTACTATTTTAGATATTAGATAAAGTAAATCAAAATTAGAAGTATTAAGATAAAAATAAATTTTGATTAAGTGGGTTGATGACATGCCATTATCCACTATAGATGAAGATGAATAAGTTACAATAGATCAAGTGCCTTGTTATGACTCTATCAAAGAGTTGGAGATGAGTGATCAAGATGATGCTTCACAATTAAATGATAAGAGTGTGACAAAACTCCTTGTCTTTCCAAATTATCATGAAGAGCTATATTTTTGGGAGGAATTATATAAATTCTATTTGATATTTAAAAATCCACCTCTATCCCATAAGAAGCGTAATGAAGATATTTTAAGGAACACCATAGTAGTTGATTATTTTGAGTCTCATAGATAAAATCAAGTATAGCTCATGACTGAAGCAAAAATAACAATGATAATTCAAGGAAGACAATTGTACAAAAATTAAAATTAAGTGCTTGAATCACCTAACCAACTCATGCACATGATAATGGAATAAGGTCCAGTGACTCTCCCAAGAAGCCATGAATATGCCCATACCCCCAGCTACAAATGGAGAATGTCACATGGTAAGTAATACTTGGGTGAACTCAAATCAATATGTGAAAACTAGACCTCATGTTGAAATAGTGACCAAAGAATTTTTCCATTTGATCTTGGATTAAATAATTTAATCTCAGGTTAGTTATTTTAGTGTTTTTGTCATGTTTCAATAAGTGTGTCTAGCACATGTTTGTAGTTATCTCCTTAGTTATTTTGTGTCTTTGTTGTTTATTTGTTAAGCTTAGGTGTATTTATATTGTTCTATTTATTATGTCTTGTTTATTTGTTGTAGTCTTAGATGTGTCATAAGTACTAAATTTATTTGGCATTTCAATAGGGTGGTCATCCATGTCATGATTCATGTATGATTCTATCATTATAATGAAAAATTAGTGAGTTCCCTTGACTAGAAGTTTGGTCAACCCTTGTGAGTCATCATAAATATTGGAAATTTAGTCTCCCAAGACAAAATGCCAACCCCTAGGACCAAAAAACTTTCATTTCAACCATAGAAACCTTCTCATGATGATCTATTACATGGTCATGTACTAAATGATATTATTTTGAGTCGTGGTAGCACTGTTATAAGTTATTATGTGTTTAGGCCTGCTTATATATCCATTTTGTCATGTCTACCTTGAGTGTTTTGGTGAGGTGATAGTTGTTATTATGATATTGGATTGAGATATTAACTATCAACATGTGTTATAAGGTATAATTCATGGTTTTATCCTTGTTTGATGATATTAAGGATCTTCTGACAAAGTTAAGGTAATTTGGAGAAAATGACATTTCTAATGCTTATGATTTTAGACCATTTTAATCCTTTTCAAGAAGTGGAAACATTTCGAATATGATGTAATGGTTTTTAAACGTTTTTTGTGGTCATAATATGAATTTTAATAGTGTTTTCAAGTTCATTATCCATGATATACTCATCCAAACTCAATTAACACCTCAACTCACCCTTAGAATCCATCAAATACCCCTCTAATGCCTCATATGGGTCAATGTGCCTTAAAAATATTTAGATAAAAGGAATATAATGATGTATCATTACTTAATAAGGCCTAAAATGGTATTATTCACATCATATTCCCACTACTATGCATTTTAAATCCTTAAAAGTCTATTTTGAAACCTATTTACACTACCCACCGACCAAGTGGACCCCACACATGCCAAATGTTTCTCTTAATAGTTAAATGGGTTATATATGGGATTATTTCAAGTTTTTTTGTAGTATTTTCATATAATGAGTATTTTATATATACTCAAAACCATCCCTCAAACACCATTGACATCTTTTTCTACCGAAGACAATCCTTCAGGTTCATGGATAGTATAGATTGTAGAGTGAATATCATGATCCAATAATTTGAGGAGAGTAAGAGGGTATATTAACCTTCCCATTCATTTTTATTTTATGAGATCCCATGTTATTTATTCTATGAAAAATCATTAACAAGGTAGGGTACTCACAATGCATCCTTCATTCAAGTAGGGTACTAATTTTCCATGTTTTCTTCTTTCTAGAGAATGGTGATAGAGAAATTAAAGTTTAGAGAAATTATAAAGATCCTAATCCACCTTCCCATACCATTATATAACTTTATCTCACATGTGTGAAGGTATAAAAGATAACTAATCCTCTTATTTTCATGTAAATAAGCTGTACACAATGCTCTCTTTGCAAATGAGCCTTTAAGACATGATGGTGTAGGTGTATTGTTAAATTTTAAGTTTTTTATATTCACTTAAATATATATGAGTTTATAAAATTCAAAGTAATATATTTATGGTCCTATCTCCAATGCCATGGTGATGAGTGAATATGGTCTCATTTGCATGAAGAGGATATAGTAGATGTAGAAGGTCTTTTAATGGTGTTTGAGATATTCACATATATTTCTTTCACTCCATATTATATTAAGTTGTATTCATATTTACTCCATACACTAACCATATCTACTCACATAGTAGTCTACAACATCAACTTTCACTTAGTTATCATAAGCCTTTCAAGCATACTATGTAAATAGGGTAGTCATTATTGGAATGGGATATAGAGGTGAGAATATTAAAAAGATAATATAAGTAGGTATGAAAGATATGATATATATGGTGATCATGGTTCAATATATATCAATCATTTATCTCTATTCCATTATGCAAGACACACCTCTCACAATCCTATCATGCATACCCCAAAAGACTTAGAATATTAGGTTACCACTATTGATTTGAGATATTGAAGACATTAATATTATTTAAGGATAAATATGGTCATATTTATGATAATAAAAATTAATAAAACAATTTGGATAAGGTAAACACCCTTAATCACCTTATAAATGATAAAATCAGTCAAATAAACATGCTCAAAACTGTGAATGTGGATTTAAACAATGTTGAGAATATGTTGAAGGTTTTTATGGATTAAGGATTTTTAGAAAGACAAAATATTTTTAATAATTTAATTTATATATTATTCCCTTAAATAAATATAAATACCAATATTTCGTAAAAAATAAACCATATAGTCTAGGCCTAAAAAACCAACACATAGGCTGACTACAAGTGAGGCAAGTTTTGAGTTAGAAACCCTACTTTGAGGGTTGAGGTGAAAACGAGATAAGGATATATTTATTAAATTTTATATAAATTTTTTTATATCTTATGGTTCCTTGATCCAATGGAAAAAAAATAGGGGCCCTCAAAGTGCCTAAAAAACCAACACATAGGCTGACTACAAATGAGGCAAGTTTTGAGTTAGAAACCCTACTTTGAGGGTCAAGGAGGTGAAAATGAGACAAGGATATATTTATTGAATTTTATATAAAAACTTTAATATCTTATGGTTACTTGATCCAATGGAAAAAATAGGGGCCCTCAAAGTTACTCTCTCTTGAGACCTAAACTAGGCAACTATAAGAATATGTACATGAAAAGGACATCTACAATTTTAAGACATTAAAAATGTTTAGGGTATATAAATATAATGTAAAGGAGATTATATATGATCCATATGGTGATGAAGATGGACAATTGGTGAAGAATGAGGTTGTATCCACCTACATCCCAGTTAAAAGGCCTATATACATAATTACAAGCTGACTGTTAAAAATTAAGGTATTTGGACATGAAACTAATTATAGAGAGCCATAAAGACTTAATAGGACACATGAATAAATATATTAATGAAGATGATATGGATCATTAATTATCCACACACTACTTCCTTTTCAAATTAATATAAGACTCAATCTAAGGTAGGATTTTGGTTTAGAAAGTGGGATATGATGGATATGCATGATAATGTAAATGAAAAGAGGTGAAGATGAGTTGGATAGAAATAGTGTTTTTATAATATTCATTATAATAGTTAAGTCCTTATGATCGGACAAAGGATATTTTAGGTCTATTAAGACTAAAAGGACTTAATTAGGCCTATATATAGTGTTCAGGACTTATGCATGATGATTGAGCCCATCTAGATGTTAGAGACATCTGATAAGATGAGTAAAGGAGATGTATTAAGGGTCTCAGGTGACCAAAACCTAGGTTCAAGGAAAAAAGAGCCACAATGGCATAAATGGGCCTAATGTAAGCCTAACATACCTATATATGTAGGTTTAGGGATGATGCATACTATGTGTTTATTAAGAGAGTGAAAATAGTTGTCAAAGTTAGTGATAATGTGTATCAATGATTTAAAGTAATGATAACCTTAGTTGGGACAAGAAAGGACACCAAACCTAGCCCAAGAGTTATATAGGCTTGAGTATCAACAAATCCTAGGGTTGTTGTATAAGAGTGTGTAAAGAGAAAATTTGATAAATAACCAAATTATGAGGGTTTTATCTAATATGAGGGTAGGAATGGGAGTTTAGACTCCATTCACTCCACAATGAAGAAGAGATGAAATCACTCCATTTTCATACATTATCCCTAAATAACATAGACTTGGTAGACTAATAGTGAAAAATACATCTAGTCACATAAGAAAGAGGAACCCTTATACACCTTATATTCATTTTAAAATAAAACTCTCTTAGTAGGTGTTAGGCACCCCTATACACTTGATATCCATGGAAAAGGAAGTTGGGTTCTGGGGCACATGTTTATGAACCATTGTTAAGACCAATAACATGTCCAAATTGCCTACACAAGACCATAATACCATTTACCTAAATTAATATCTCTCCAAAACTTTTTCATCATAACTCGAGATTGTCATTAAATTTGAAAGGGTTTAGAGACTAAATATCCATGACAAGATGTTTTTGTTTATAGGTTTGCAATTAATGAACTAGCATTAAGATGGTAGACCTCTAAAACCCTCCTTAAATCATTTATCAGACTGGTCTTGATAAAACTAAACATTTTGGAAATAAATAACCCTATAATGGTATGATAAAAACCAAAAACATAAAGAGCATTTAGAGGATTCCCTGACCATGGTACTTAGCTATATAGAATTTGTACAAACTTTTCATAAAACTATAATTTTGTAGGGATTTAGGAAAAAAAAGGTACAAGACTATTTGGGATTATTCTATCCATTTAAAGATGAGGTTTTATAATCTTTTCACATTACTATGACACCATATTCTTAAAATTATGCCTGAAAGTACTATTGTAAGCTTCATCTATATAGGCAATCTATAGAAATGAAGGACATGGTGACCTAGTCAACTAGTGTAACAAAGTTTTAGGTTTTTATTGATTAAAAATGCCTATGTTATGGTAAATTTTATTTTTAAATACATAAATATTACCCACTCATATGATCTCAAGGTCTTTAATATACTTTCATGGATGCCAAACACTAACAGTTAGGCTACTGGGCCCATTTGGCCTACTTGGTCAACAAAGAGGAATGAAGATTGGTATAGGGAGACTATTGAGGGATTTATTATAGATATATAATTCCATATAATTTAATAATTTAAGGATTAAAGTTTAATTTCATTATCCATAATGGAGGAATAGAGGTAGTTTCTTGACCTAGTCAATATACTTGAAAGGAGTATGGATTGTTGCATGCTTTATGATGACTTGATGGCATCTCATTCAAGTTGTAACTACCAAGAAGATGACTCATTTGAAACAAAATAGAGTTTATAATGATCCAATATGAGGTTAGATAATTCAACCATAGCCCCCACTACCCACTTTAACAACTAAGGGCTCATTTAAAGACAATCAAGAAATCAATGCATATGGAGGACCAAGTTAACTATTTTATAACTAAAGTAATGAGTTTATTATGTTAATTTATGATAATTTATTCCATCCTAAATGACATTATTCCTTTATCTATCTTACTTTTATGCTATATATTTAGGCCTAAAGGCCTTAATTTGTATCCCTCTAGCTAGTATGAGGAAATTCTACATGGTTTTGTACTTGTAAACCTATTAGACTAATCAATCTAATATTGTATCTTCTTTATGATCAGTATATATTATGTAATTAAATTTTTTTATATGCATAAGTGGTGTAATATTTCCCTTTTGTAGGTCCAAGTTTCACGTAGGTACTAACAAGCTTTGTATGCAGGTCGTCTAGTGTGTTATGATGTTGATAGCTCAAGTTTGAAGTGGAAATTTGATTTTAAGTGCCTTGAACTAGGCATTAATATCATCACCCTCATTATCTAGTCATTAAAGTCAAAATCTATTTGAATTCTTTTTCTTAGAAGCCATTGAATATAGTGATTTAGTTTTATGCATTGCCCACTAGTGTTGTTAAGAGTTCAAATATGAGTGGATAAGTGATGAGTCCAGGATATGCCCAATAAATGTATAATAAATGACCTTATCTTACTCTCTCTTTTTATTAAGTTTGATTGAATTTTGTAACTTTTATTTTGATCTAAGATGAGTTATGACGTGATTATCCATCTTTTGTTGATTGCGATTATAACATTTTAAAAGACCTATAAATCCTAAAAGTGTGTTGGAAAATTCTAGTTTTGTAATAAACTAGGTCATCATCAGGCTAAAGAATAAATATGAAGTGGATTACATGTTTTTTAGAAGCATCAGACTTAATTTAGGTTAGTTCTAGAACCTGCAAAATCTATTCTAGAACCATCACAATTAGTTCTATAACCCGCACAATCTATTTCAAAACCATCACAATGAGTTCTGAAAGTTCACTATACTATTTCAAGTTGTCACATTTTTGGACTTAGCTTTAGAAATCTATATTTAGCTCTGGTACTCCTTTAGATAAGTTCTATAACTTTTATAGCTAGATATGGAACTGATGAGGATCTATTCCAAGTGGTTGATGATCTGTTAAAGATCAATGATCCCATTATATTAGGAATAGATTCCTAATTTTATGAACTGGTAGAATCAAGACAATTATCACATAGCTGGACATCTAACCACATCTTGATTCAACATCTATTTTGGGCACAATTTAGTTCTATCATATCTATGAAATAGTTACAACCATCAAAGCATCTATATATAGACCTGATATAGATATAAAAGAGGAGAAGAAAAATAGAGAAGTTAGTAGAAGAATAGAGAGAAAAGGGATAGCTTAGTATATTTGTAATACAAAACATTTTTATCAATGAAATAGCCATTTCTATTTTGAAAGCAAATTGAATTGTTCAAATCCTATTCTAGGTAGAGCAAGGGCCCACTCCTCCAAAGGACTAGGATCTTCATTTTTGTCGGTATTTATATTTCTACTAGCAAAATTAAATAGGTAACTCTGTTAAATTTATAAATGCTTTCAACTCTTTAAAATTAAGATTTGTTGTAAATTTGTTCCTGTAGGTTTTTTGGATTAAATTTTCACTTCTACAACGTATCTTTGTTTCTAGAAATCAATTTCATTCTTGTAATGTGTATTTATTTCTAGCAATCAATTTCATTCTTACACCATGTGTTTATTTCCAATAACCAATATCATTCCTACAACATGTGTTTATTTCCAGCAATCAATTTCATTCCTTCAACATGTGTTTATTTCCAGTAGATTTGCATAGTTTGATTTCAATAAGGTTTTTACCAAGAAATCCTTATGACATTAGAAACCCCTTGAAACAAGAAAAATATATAAATACCCCCACTTAATTACTAAATCATTACAATTACTCTTGTTGCATACAACTTCAGACACAATGCTAGTTAAATATGACATCAACTGAAAGTTGATTAAATGAAGGGGATAACGACACCCAACATTTTTGGTGTTGTTGTTAGGGAAACTAGTTATAATTTTCTAATTAGGTGTTAACAAGAGCAACAATCATTCATTTAGTAATTAAAGAAATTTTCCCTAATTTATGAGTACACCATGAGATTCCAAGGGAATATTTCTCCCCAAAATTTCTGAACAAGAAATTCCATCATCCTCTATTTTAAGAAAAGATGTTGAGCAAGAATTGGAGACACCATTATCTCCTTCAAGAAAAGAAGAAAAATTTCCATCTTTAGAATTTTTGGATTAGTCACCAAAACCAAGTAAAACCATAAGAAAGAGAACTATTTCTCAATATCTATTGAGGGAAAGTTTGGATTCTCAATTGAGTAGTCAACCCCCTACTCCTAACTTTTCACCATCTCCAAAATAGACCACATACCACATTGATTGGGAGAAGGAATTAGAGAATACCAGAGAAATAGAAAGAGAACCTGAGAGAACTTTTACCTATCCTATTCATATCGAGGATGATGAAACCACTATGAAAAACATTTCACCTGCACATATACCCACATTTAGATGAATGTCATCCGAAGATCCTGACCAATTTTTGTTTGAGTTTAAAGTACTATGTCAGACTTATGATTACAAGAGAGATAATCAAAAACTGAAGTTTTTTCCATCTACCCTAAAGGATGCAAAAATGAGGTGGTTTATCGGATTAACATCTAATTCTATTACCAATTGGGAACAAATAGAAACTGTCTTCCTAGACAAATATCAAGATTATTGTAGAATAAATTGAAAGGAAGAATTTTTCAAAATCAAATAGGAAGAAGAAAAAAATATGGAAGATTATTTGGACAGATTCCTCTTTGTGAGTAAAAGATGTGGATTTATAATTCAAGAAGATTTAAATAAAATAATTTTTCTCAAAGGTCTGGATGATGAATCTAGAGAAACCCTTGATTTAATTGGCAAAGGAAACATTGCTCAATTAAGAATGGATGAAATCATAGAAATTTGTAGAAACTATTCAAGAACAAGGGGAGGACCTAAAAAAGGGAAAATGGTTAAAAATTCAAATCTAGATATGAACAAATTACTGTATGAATTGGAAAATTTTATAATAGATGTATTAGTTCAATTAACCTCCACCATGGATAGATTACAAGCTAAAGCAAATGCCCAACTTGAACCATTAGCCATGTAATGTCCTAAATGCAAGAAGAAACATGCACTAAGAGAATGTCCTTTGGATAAAATGGAAGTATGTCTTGTCTATGAATCTAAAGAACATGATACTCATGCTTGTTCTCTTCTTCCACTGATAAAAAATCATCTCAAACAAACCAATACATTAGCCACCATAGAAAAATTAAATTTTGTTCAAAGATAACCTAATCAAGGATAGTTCATGCCAATACCAGCTCCTAATCCCTAGATGATGCCATGGGTAGCTCAAATAGTACCATAAAGTTGGGGATAGCCACCTTGGGCTCCTCAACCCACATGGCATCCTCAAGATTGGGCAAGTCAATCTTGGAATACTCAAGAACATTATCAACCTTGGGCTGGTCAAGGAAATCCTTATACTTGGCCACAACCTAGATGGAGCCCTAGCAAATACGTGTAAGGAAAGACATAACTAAATTAGAACCAACAAACCATAATGGGACCTCCAACACAAAATATATAGATTGAAAACATAGTCCAAACCCAAATGCTAGCACAACCAATAGCAAACCCAAGAAACAAACCAAAAACTCTTGTATATGAAATAGAACTAGAAAAATTAGTTGATTTAAATACAATGGATTGTAAAAACATTCAGACCAGATCTAGTAAAATAGTTAGAATTCCACCTGTTATAATCACTAAGATGATAGAAGAAGCTAAAACCTCTAGCATAGTTACACCTAAGGAAGATGACAAAGAAAAAGATAAAAAACCAAAAAAAAGTTCTACTGAGATTCCATTTCCAAAAAGACATAAAGAAACCATAGAACTTAAGGAATCTAAATTGGTGCAAGAACTAAGAAGATTGAATATTGAAATACCATTGTTATGAGAAATTAAGTATATTCTAGAGTTGAATAAATTAATCAAATTGTTATGTTTTAAAAACTTGGAAGAAAGAAACATTACCCTAGGACTATTCAGGTAGATGGGAAACTTGCTAATTTATTAGCAAGGAAACTCTTACTACCTAAATATGGAGATCTTAGAAGCCCTGTTATTTCTATTTCTATAGGGAATAAGGATATACATAATGTTTTGGTTGATTTAGGCATATCTATCAATGTAATGACAATAAACACTTTGAAAACATTACCATTAATAGGCATACAACCTACTAATACCATATTACATATGGTAGATCAATTTGTAGCAAAACCAGAAGGAGTTATTGAAGATGTGGTAGTAATCATGGAATCATGGGAATATCCAATTGACTTCCTTATATTACAGCCAAAAGGTATAACACTTGGTTATCCCATTATTTTGGGGTGACCATGGTTAGCTACAGTTGCTGCTTTAATTGATTGTAGGTTAGGTGATATGACTATTTCAAATGCTAAGAATTCTAAGAAAATTTCATTATATCTATTTGCATGACATTTTATTGATAATCAAGCAAAATTATGATTGATAATCTTGATATTAATGAGCAAAATATGTCTTCTTTGGCTATGATAACATTGTAGGATCATGTATGAGAAATAGATGATATGGTTAATCCTTCATTAAATGAACATCAATCATCATTGGAGCAATCAAGATTTGTTCTAGAACCATCATAGTTAGCTCTAAAACCATCACAGTTAGTTTCAAAACCATCATAGTTAGCTTCAGAATCATCACAGTTAGTTCTAAAATCATCATAGTTAGTTCCAGAACCATGCCAATTCTCTACAAGTGAAGATAGCTTCATTTCGGGGGAATGCAATTTCTCTTGGGGAGAGGAAGGATCTATAGCTTCAGCTTTATAGATATTAGGAGATGATGAAGAATTTTTGGAAAATAGCAGTAATGAGGAGTTTGACCTACAACAAGATAAGTATCATAACTCTTCTTGTTGTCTTTTGTCCAGCATTATGCCTCTAAGAACTTTTGGAGATGTTGCTACATATCATATATTATTACCACATGCTTATCCACTAAACACCTTAATGGAACCATTCCAACAAATCAGTTCATCATATTTATGAACCAAACATGTTGAGATTCAACCAAGAAATTTTTTGAATATTAATAGCTAGTTAAAGAATGATGAAGAAGTCAAACTATTTGATGTTCTAAAGAATCATACTAAAGCATTTGCTTAGGACTATAGAGATGTGAAAGGAATTCATCCAAGTATCTGCACTCATCACATTTATACTAAAATTATTACACCAATTAGGCAACCTCAAAGAAGGATTAATCCATCCTTAAGGGATATAGTCAAACAAGAAATTGAAAAACTATTACAAGTAGGTTCTATCTACCCTATCTCAGATAGCCAGTGGGTGTCTCCTCTTGTAATTATCCCTAAAAATAATGGGAAATGGAGAATTTGTGTTGACTATAGGGAACTAAATAAAGCTACCTTGAGAGATTATTTTCCTTTACCATTCATAGATCAAGTTTTAGACAACCTTTCAGGTAAACAATATTTTTCCTTCTTGAATGGATTTAGTGGATACAATCAAATCTGAATTACTACTAAGGATCAGGACAAAACTACATATACTTATCCATGGGCTACCTTTGCTTATAGGGTATTTCCATTTGGACTATGAAATGTTCCAGCAACCTTTTAAAGAGCTGTATTAGCAATTTTTGTAGACCTAACAAATTGTGAAGGTATACATGGATGACTTTACTATGCATGGAGATACATTTGATGATGCCTTAAAAAATTTGGACAGAGTATTAACAAGATGTGAACAACATCACTTGTCTCTTAGTCATGAGAAATCTTTGTTGATGGTCAATGAAGGGATCATATTAGGGCACCATATTTCAAAAAGAGGAATTCAGGTTGACCAAAATGAAATCAAGATTATTTCAGACTTGCCTATTCCTCAAACTCCTATAGATATCAAATCATTATTAGGACATGTTGGATACTATAGGCATTTTATCAAGGTTTTTAGTAAAATTGCTGCCCCCATGTTTAAATTGCTTACCAAATACTGTGAATTTCTTTGGGATGAATAGTGTCAACATGATTTTGAAGAAATTAAAGAGAAATTAGTAATTGCCCCAATATTGCAAGGACTTAATTGTGAGAAACCTTTTCACATCCAAATTGATGCCTCAAATACCTCAATTGGTGTAGTTTTTGGATAAAGAAATGAAGAAGGAAGAATGTATGCTATTTACTATCTTAGTAAAAATCTTACTCCCACTAAAAAAAACTACACTACGACTGAAAAAGAATTTCTGGTCGTGATATATGCAATCAATAAATTTAGACATTACATTATAGGGCACAAAACATTTGTACATACTAATCACTCAGCATTTAAATATTTAATGAATAAACTAGTGGTTAGAGGTAGAATAATTAGATGGTCATTACTTCTACAAGAATTTGATATTACCATTGTAGACAATATAGGAAAATATAATGTAGTATTTGATTTCTTATCAAGATTGACCAGTATAGGGGTGCAGGATCCAGTCAAGGATAACTTTCTAGATGAACAATTGTTTGTTATTTCAGCTAACACACCATGGTTTGCTGAAATGGAAAATTATCTTTTAACAAGGAAGTTTCCTCCTTTCACTAAAAATAAAATAAAAAATTAATCAAAACTAGTGCATAATTCAAATGGTTAAATGGAATGCTATTTAAATGTGGAACTGATTTGGTTTTACGTAGGTGTGTGAGAGAAGATGAATTTTTTGACATCCTCCAGGCATGTCATGATGAACCAAGTGAAGGGAACTATTCAGTGAAAAGAATAACTCATAATATACTTGGCATTGTTTACTATTGGCCATCTCTGTACAAATATGTGAAGAGATATATCAGGCAGTGTGATCCTTGTCAAAGGATGGGACAACCAACCATTACTAATGAAATTGCTTTGCAACCACAAGTAGTGATTAAACTATTTGAGAGATGGGGATTGGATTTTGGTGGACCTTTTAATCCTCCTTCACAAGGAAAAGAGGATATTGTTGTGTGTACTAATTATGTAACAAAATGGGTAGAAGTGTAGGCTTTAACAAATGCCACTAAAGAAGTAGTTGTTGATTTCCTTTGGCACAGAATTATGGTAAATTTTGAAGCACCAAGAAGATTAGTTTCAGACCAGGGACCAAAATTTATGTCTAATATGATCTAGGCCTTCACAATGTATTATCAGATTAATCATAGAAAGTCATCTCCCTATCACCCGCAAGCAAATGGACAAGTTGAAGTAATAAATAGAGAAATAAAAAACATCATCACTAAAATAGTTGAAGCTAAAAGAAGAGACTGGGTAAAAAGACTACTTGAAACTATCTAGGCTTACAATACAATTTAGAAAACCATAATAGGGTTTTCACCATATGAGTTAGTCTATGGGAAAAATCCCTTGTTGCCTATTGAGTTTGAACTACAAATATTGAGGACAATAGCTAAGGTGGGAATTGAATTGGATGTAGCTCAAAAGGAGTGAATCCTTCAACTCAATGAATTAGATGAATTCAAAATGGAATCACTTCACTAGACAGAGATAATCCAAGGTCAAAGAAAGCAATGGCATGATTCACATATCAAAGAAAGACAAGTCAAAGTAGGAGACTGAGCATTGTTGTTTGATTCTATGTACCAACAATTCAAAGGTAAATTAAGAACTAGATGGTTGGTACTTTATCAAATCAAGTAGATATTTGACAATGGTTCTATCTAGTTACTTCTTATTGATGGTGGTAGAAGAATACTCTTAATCAATGGACATAGGCTAAAATTTAATAGGAAGCCTCCTACTAAAGATGAATTCTTGAAGTAGATTGAATCAAGCAAAGAATTTGATCATATGGAACAACCCAGTTCTTCCAAAATGATCACATAACTAGATTAAGAGATCTAGAATAAAGGGAAGAGAATTAAAACCAGTAAATGGTGTTCTCTTCAAAAAAAAAAGAAATGAAGAGAATGAAAACTAATAATTGGTGTTCTCTTCCCAAAATAATAATAATAATAATAATAATAATAATAATAATAATAATAATAATAATAATAATAAAAGATCAATTGAAAATTAGTGATGATGTTGATCTTCTCACATAAATGGCTAATTCAAATAAAACTTTTTAAATTCTAATTATTTTCTAACCATTTTTTATGGATGATGTGTCTATATAATGGAGGGACTACATCATCAATGATGTTAATTATGTTTTTAACTTATTAAAGGCTAAATGAAAGTTTGCATGTGTGATTAGACTTGATTTAGAAAGATTAGTATGATGAGTCATCTATTATACACCATGGTTAAATGTACAAAATCATGAGAAGGATATTGATGATGGAATGAGTGGGCAGATAACCATAAAAAAATCATTCTTATGATTGAAGCAACTGAATCTGGTAGTTATGTAGCTAAGTATAGTAGTTTTGTAGTTGAGTACAGTAATTTCACAACTAAATTCACCAAAATAGCAACTAAATTTGCTTGTTTTATAGCCATAATCATTAGTTCTATTGATATAAGAAGTAATTTTCAAGCTAACCTATGAAAGATTCAAGAAAAAAAAGAATGAAACATGGGAATCAAAAAGAAGTCAGAACCAGACACTGATACCCAACTCCTTGTAGATGAAGAAGTAGCAAATATTTTTCAACAGGCAGGATGGCTAGAGTTTCTAAGGAAATTTCCCAAATACAATGATGAATTGGTAAGAGAATTTATTATTAATTTAGAGAAAACAAGCATAAAGGTTATAAAGGTTTTCATTCCTTTTTTTATGAAAATCATAAGTGAGATGTCTAGAATACCTATAATGCATATCCCAAACCCTATCAAAGGAACATTGAAAGACCTAGCTAAAACCCTGTTAAAAGAAGGGGAAGCTGAACCCCAATATATTTATAATACAAATCAAATCATCAAAGGATTTAAGAGGGTCAGCTTGCCTAAACCCTTTGATAAAGTATCATTCTAGATAGTTAAATATTTAACCTGTGATAGACAATATGGGATAGTAGGAAAAGAAGTCCTAAAAATCCTTATACACCTTAGATATGGAGCTAAAAATCTAGAATATATAGTAGACCTTCCAGGGTTTCTTTTGACTCCATCCATACCATGGCCCAGAGGTATTCTTGGGGTGTAGGAACAATTAGACATCATGGGTTAGTGCATTTGATATGCCAACACCATTTCCTTTCCAAGAAAAATGGGTAAGAAATGTGGGACAATTTTCTTGGCAAATTTGGACAAAACCCTGGTATTCCCAGAAGAATGATAGCAACTCCTCCTGCTCCTTCAGTTCATTTGAAAACTGCTACTATTGTTGAAGAAAACAAAAGATTAGGGGAAGAGGAAATACTAGAAAGGAGAAAATCTATAAGAAAAGTTAAAATTACAGACCCTACTTTACCTTCTCAAGTCATTTCTTCTTATGTTGAGGCTATAGAAGAATTGGTACCTGTCTCTGACAATGAAATTTCACCTAGGCCTAAACAAAGGTGAAAACCAAAAGATGTTCTAAGAGGAGATCTATGTTTGCACATTTTGAGGCTCCTCAATAAAGGAAACATCATAAAAGTCCAAAGAAAGTTCAGAGGAGCTGGAAGAACAAAAAAGGCTAGAAACTAAAGCTGCTGATATTTTGGGTAGCATGGCCTTTACTCCTCCTAGACCAAGTGAAATAGAAAATAAAAAAGAGGATAAAAGATTTAAGGAGCTAGTTTTCTAAGAAATGGGTGAGACTGCATAACCATCACATGTAGAAAATGAACAGGCATCTTAGAGAAGGAAGGGAAATCCCAGATGGTGGAAGAGGAATGCTTAACTCCCCAAGAACTTTTAGAAAAAGAAAAAAACTAGTAGATTAAATAGGCTCTATTTTTGTCCAGAGTAGAACTCATTATCAAAGAAAAGAATGAGGAATTGAATTTCCTCAAACTCAAGTTACAATAGAAAGAAATGCTCCTTGCAAAATTAACAAACCAGCTCATAGCCAAGAATGAGGAATTAACAAAAGTTAAAAAGCAACTAATAAAGAATGAGGAAAAATGTATAATAGAGACCTTTGTGTCAATAGTCTCTACATAGACTGAATTGACTTATTTACCACTTAGGTAGTTATGGGATGACACATGCAAAGAACTTAGTGAACTCAAAACATCTAATACAGACTTGAAAGACAAACTAGCAAAAGAAGAAAAAGCAAGGAAGGAATGGGAAGACAAATTTTACAAGGAGGAAAATGATAAGTATAAATGTCTTGTGAAAATACAAATAGTTTTTATGATGAGTGAGAAGTTGATTGCATGCAGAAGACCTTCTCCTATTTATAACATGTTTTTAGAAGAACAATTTCATTCGCTGGAAGTTGGCAAGGATAGCATGTGGAATTCTACATGAAATAAAAGATGAAGCTAATTTCTCAGCCACCTTCTCCTTAGCTAAAAAAGAACAAAAAATACTTCATTGTGAATTTTACCTCTGTAATTTTATGCTAGAACTAAATATAGGTTTTATGATCAATTTGTATGTAGGAGAAAGCTAGCTTAATGAATTTGTCTCTGTTCTTCAAAATTAGATTGCATGGAAAGAAAGGGAGCCAAAGCATTGGTCAAAGGCTAGTTCATCTAGTCTCTGTATGAGAATTCATTATGGTAATCCATCCGTCTTTACTACACATTTCTAATCCCATGCATTTAATGATAAATTTAAGGGACCTTATCTTTTCAGTTTACAGCAAAGCATGGATGTCTTCACCGCTTATGAAAGGGAAAATTTTGATAACATCTATGATGCATTTTTACAAAGATGGGAATTTATCTCGATGGCATTGAAAAGAAGGGAAGTAATATCCCCTTCAAATTTGATCTAGAGTTTAGAAAGGGAAAAATATTTACGCATAATAATTCCTCAGATTAATAAAACTCCCTTGAGCATATGGATAAGAATGGGAACAAGGCCACCTCTACTTCTCACCCCCATATGTCCTTGGAAAAATAGAAAACTTCAACATCCCACTCAATTTGAGGAATGGAAAAGAAAAGTAGAAGTAGGAGCAGGGTATAGTACTTCTGAGTCAAAGCATTGGGACATTCAATTTTAGTCATTTGATATGAGAAATCAAATGGAATGTAGGATATACAATCCAAAATTTGAGGAATGGAGTTTGTAAAGGGACTTAAAAACAAGTAAGTATGGGGGAAATGATGAGGCTAGGATATGCCCAATAAATATATAATAAATGACCTCATCTTACTCTCTCTTTTTATTAAGTTTGATTGCATTTTTTAAATTTTATTTTGATCTGAGATGAGTTAGGAAGTGATTATCCATCTTTTGTTGATTATGATTCTAACATTTTAAAATACCTATAAATCCTAACAAGTGTGTTGGAAAATTCTAGTTTTAAAATAAAATAGGTCATCATCAGGCTAAAGAATAAATATGAAGTGGATTACATGTTTTTTGGAAGCATTGGACTCAATTCAAATTAGTTCTGAAACCTATAGAATGTGTTCTGAAACCATCATAGTTAGTTCTGAAACCTATAGAATCTATTCCAAAACCATCACAGTCAGTTTTAGAACTTCACTATACTATTTCAAGTTGTTGCATTTTTTGACTTAGCTCTAGAACTCTATATTTAGCTCTAGTACTCCTTCAAATAAGTTCTAGAACTTTTGCGGCTAGATATGGAACTGATGAGGATCTATTCCAAATGATCGATGATCTATTAAAGATCAATGATCCCATTAAATGAGGAATAGATTCCAAATTTTCTAAACTAGCAAAATCAAGGCAATTATCACATAGTTCGACATCCAACCACATCTTGATTTAGTATCTATTATGGGCACAATTCAGCTCTATCATATCTATGAAATAGTTACAACCATTAGAGCATCTATATATATAGACTTGATATAGATATAAAAGAGGAGAAGAAAAATAGAGGAGATAGTAAAATAATAGAGAGAAAAATGATAGCTTAGTATATTTGTAATATAGAACATTTTTATCAATGAAATAGCCATTCCTATTTTGAAAGAAAATTGAATTGTTTAAATCTTGTTCTAGGCGGAGCAAGGGCCCACTCCTCCAAAGGACCAAGATCTTCATTTTTATCAGTATTTATATTAGCAAAAGTAAATAGGTAACTCTGTTAAATTTATAAATTATTCCAACTCTTTAAAATTAATATTTGTTGTAAATTTGTTCCTACAGACATTTTAGATTAAATTTTCACTTCTATAATGTATGTTTGTTTCCAGCAATCAATTTCATTCCTACAATGTGTGTTTATTTCCAAGAATCGATTTCATTCCTACAATGTGTGTTTATTTCAAGCAATCGATTTCGTTCATACAATGTGTGTTTATTTCCAACAATCAATTTCATTCCTGCAACGTGTGTTTATTTCCAGCAGATTTGCATAGTTTGATTTCAATAAGGTTTTAACCAAGAAATATTAAAGACATTAAAAACCCCCCAAAACAAAAAAAAATACAAATACCCCCATTTAATTACTAAATTATTATGATTCCTCTTGTTTCATATAGCTTCAGACACATCCCTGGTTAAATATGACATCAACAGAAAGTTGATTAAATGAAGGGGATAATGACACCCAACAATAAGAAATATAGGTTCATCACCACCCCTTATAGGAGGTTTATTTTATACACTTTCTCCCCCTTTTTACCCCAATATTAGTATGATTTTAAAGATATGATCCATAATTGATGTACTAGAGGATCTAGCACCATATTCTAGAGGTGTGGACTAGTGATAAGGTCACCCATAGCCTTTAGACCATTCCCATGTTAGTCCAAATTTTAACTAGGTCTAAATAACCTCCTTCAATAGAGTGTAACTTGGGTTGATAATAAGTTACAAATATGTTGGAAACCCTGTAATATTTTTTAAACCACTAAAGTTATTTTGGAAACATAGTAATGGTATATGTAATTAATTAAATAAATTACTAATTGATGAGTTTTATGAAAAAATATTTTTAATGATAATGGTAATTATATGGTTCCACTCTTTTTATGCATCCATTAAAATATTGAATCATTTTTAAAATGTCCTAAACAATTATCTAACAAATGTAGTGTGTATTGAACATGATTTCTATTGCATTCATATTTTTATTAAACATCTCCTTAAAACCTTAAATGAACTTTTGAGAATGTGCTTCATCATTGTTATTTTAAAATTGTACTCACTCAAAATATTTATACTATAAAGTGTATGTCTAAATGTAATATGCACACAAATGGAAAATTATATTGAATTATATTTTTTGGACATAACCTCATTTTATTATGGTGTATAGTTTTTAGCATAGTCCATGAATGAAATAATTGTATCAAGTGGGAGGTTTTCATTTCATAGCTTGAATTGATCATCTAACCATTTCGATTAATGTGTGTGTGTGTGTGTGTGTGTGTGTGTGTGTGTGTGTGTGTGTGTGTGTGTGTGTGCGCGCGCGCGCACGCGCGTGTGCACGCGCATGCGTACCTGTGTGTGTGTGTGTGTGTGTGTGTGTGTGCGCATGGGAGGTTTTCATTTCATAGCTTGAATTGATCATCTAACCATTTTGATTAATGTGTGTGTGTGTGTGTGTGTGTGTGTGTGTGTGTGTGTGTGTGTGTGTGTGTGTGTGTGTGTGTGTGTGTGTGTGTGTGTGTGTGTGTGTGTTGAATATTGGTAAATAATATTATTATTTAATTCAACCATGAAATGATATACAAATACCTAGGTCATAACGAACTCACATCTTGATGAACCTTTTCCATATTTTAATGCATACTTAATTGAGTTTTACTTCTTAAAATAAATAAGTTTATTTCTAAATTTACGTCAAATTTCCTCATGTATGAAAATAATCAATTATGAAAAACCACCAAAAGTGTTACATATTTCATCTAAACATTATTTTAAAAAAAAACTATATGTCAAGTTTTGAACATAAAATACTAAGGATTAATTCTCTTGACTTTTAGGTGGAGAAGCCACAATGCTTTATTGCATAATCTCATTAGGATTTAAACTACAACATATATGATAGAAAACATCAAAATGTATAGAAAATTAAAATTTGATCCTATAAAATTAAGTGGAGTGTGTTTGGTATATTTTGATGTTAAAAGGATTACACATAAAATAAACATTGACTAATCAATAATTTTCCATAAATGTTTTCAAGAAAATTATTGTATAATTATGTTTGGATCATGTCTAAGAAGTGTTTTTCATGTGGCTCATCTTGAGGATGAATGTAAATGATGTATTCATCTAACTATTAAAGTTTCATATATAATATATTTCTCATACTAGGACTAATTAATTAGGGTGATCAATGATCGTAAATATCTCCATAATCTTCTATTCTCTACTACAATATTGACACATTATAAATATGAACCAATAACATAAATACTACATGAGTTATTTTATAATACAAAACCTCATTTAAAACTTATGTAGAATATGGTGAATTAACCATCATATATTATTATAAAATCACCTTACCCACCATTTATCATGGTAGCAAGTGCATAAGAGAGATATTATATGAATGTCTCAAATTTAGCCCATGCAACTCACTCAGTCATGAAATTTACATGTTATTTTTTTATTGAGAAAAAAATAGAGCTAGATGTTGTCTTGTTAAACATGTCTACATATGAAATGTATCTACATATTGATGTGATTTGTTATCTCATAAAACAAAAATTATGAACAAGTTTAATAACACATTGATTATCACAATACATGATGGTAGGTTGCTTTAGTGGTACTCCCAAATATTCAAGAGTGAAGCACGACCATATCACTTCATAGAAAACTTTGTAGTGGAATATTGAGAATCAATTTTTTGTTTCTTTCACCACTTGTGATATAAAATCAAATCATAAAAAGGGAACACACACACACACAAATATATATATATATATATATATATATATATATATATATATATATATATATATATATATATATATATATATATATATAGAAGTGGATTTTCTATCATCAGTATTATTGGCATGATTTTAGTTTGAATATCATGTCAAGAAGAATTGATCATCATTATTTTATTCTAGGCCATAGTTAATTTTACCCTTTATGTATCTTAGTATCTAATTTTCTATCTTCCAATGAGAAAAAATTAGCTCTTACATGAACTATGAGAGATAGATGCCATCATATCTGATGTTTAACCTAGTGTAGGTCAGTTAAACGAGACTCCCAATCCACCACTGATAGAGAGCTATAATTATTTGTGGTGATGGATATGTATGAGACAACTAAAACCTTGTCTCTATAGGTGTATCAATAGTATTAAAATACATCATACATAATTTATTGAGTTTTGTATTTTTATATTTAAATCGGGACACAAATATGTGATTCTCCCTTTTCCATACTTCAAGTCTAAGACAATAGTATAGAAGCTTGATATCAGTCATGTTGAATGGTCAAATGATAGATTTATTCATTGTATCAATCATATTCACTAAACTTTTAGTGAGGAAAATATCATTAACATATACAAAAAAATCATGATCTCCATCCTTCATATTTGAGGTATAGAATAGGACCATAAGAACTCATTTGGAATCCATGTTGAATGAGATGTTCATTAATTTTTATATACTATCCCAAGAAGCCAATTTTAGATCTTGTAATGATTTCATGAGTCTAAATACCTATATAATTTACCAGGTATGACAAAACCTTATGGTTGAGTCATTTATACTTCTTTATTTAAATCAACATTTATAAAAGGCACTTTTCACATTTATTTGGTGAACTTTTCATCCAAATTATGCAACTAGAGCACATGTCAATCTAATAATATTGATCTTGGATGTGATATAAAAAGTCTCCTAATATTCAATGCATTATTTATATGAATATAGTTTTGATATGAGCCTTGTATTGTGATTTTTGATATTACCATCTTCCTTGTATTTTGTTATGAAAACCCATTAATAATTGATTGGCTTCTTTCTTGGTGGAATAACTACATTTTTCCATGAAATATGTTTCATAAATGATTGATAAATTGTATTCAAGTAATATTTACAAGGCTTTTATCGTATATATTATTGAGCTATAGAGGGCTCAATTGATTAAAAAATTGTGACCTCTTCTTAAATTATGCTATGAGTCCCTGGTCTAGTGGTGGATGTATCTAGAACTCCATCTTGTTTGGCACTTCATATCATTATTTTATGCCATTTGGGGACACATTAAACCATTATTATGAGTGGTGTAACTTTAGTATCTAACTTATCATCACCATTATACCCATCAATATCACCATCAATGATTTTATCAACTTCTAGACAACTTATAGGTTTTATTTTTGAATTAGGTGAGTGTGTGGAAAGTAGACTGAGTTATTTTTCACAAAAAAAATCAACATCCCTAGCTACACATATTGTCCTTACTTTTAGAACCATAAGTATATAATCTATTAATTATTAACTATATCCTAAAAATATATGTCATGGATTTTTTATCTAGTTTCTTTTTATTCTTTATAAGAACATGTATGTATGATAACATCTAAAAACTTGAAGATGAACTATTTAATTTTTATTCCAATTCCATGATTTTTATGGAATCACCCCATCAAGATTTTCATTAGGTGAAATACTAAATATATAAACTTTTGTGTGTACTATTTTTCCCAATATGTGCTTCCCATAATTAAATATTCAATCATGAAATGAACCATTTAAATGATAGTGATATTCTAAATTTATGAAACACCATTCTATTGTGAAGTATAAATTGGAGTAATTTTTTGGAGAATACCATGTTCTTTTAAATAACATAGAAATTATTTATTGGTGTATCTCCCCCTCAATTTGAGCAAAATGTTTTGATTTTATGACTAGTTTCTATTTCCACAACAACTTTAGACTCTTTAAATGTAAAAAATGAAAATCCTAGATTTGGTGTAACTTGGAATGTCCCCCCTCATGGGTGGATCAAAGGGAACTTTGATGGAGCTGCTAAAGGGAACTCGAGGAATGCAGGATGTGGACGAGTCTTGAGAAACCATATGGGAAATGTAATCAATGCTATTGCAATTCCCATTGGTAAGTTGAATTGCCATATTACTGAAGCTTGTGCTACCCTCCAAACCATTAAGCTAGCTATTGAATCGGGATATTCTAAATTATGGTTGGAAGGGGACTCCTTGAATATCATACATATCTTAAATAATAAAAAATTTGTCTCATGGTCAATAGAGGCTATGGTGATGGAAATGAAAACTTTAATTAAAAAATTTGAGAAAGTCACTATTACTCATACTTACCATGAAGCAAACAGAGTTGCTGATTGGATAGCAAATTATGAAGTTCGAGCAGGACACAAGGTGAGCTGGCAGGAGACATTAAACAAGAACGTGGATCTTAGAGTGCTCGTTCATCATGATGCAATTAATGCTAAGGAGGGAGAGATCAAATTGGAATAAAAAACTAATGATTTGGGGGAGTGGATCCACGGAGGAAGATATACACTCATTAAACATAAATGTTCTAGAGTACACGAGGAGGATTCAAAATGTACCAAAATATCGGCGAGTTCTAGTCCAAATTGGTAATAGTTGGGTTCATTGTTTAACTGACAGGGTTCGAGCGTTAAAGGAGATTCGTATGGCTCATAATAGGAAAGGAGAACTAAGGAAGTAAGAACCCAAATATTGTAAAGAGTGGAAAGCAAAAGAAGATGTCTAGAAGATCCTACAGAGAGGAAAGGTTGTGAGTTACATGGAATGGCTTCATGGCTCAAAACCCCATATTATAATAGCTTTTTTCAAAAATTAGACTAATGATAAGGTTACCTTACATGGAATTACGGTGAATCTCACTAAGGAATTCATAGCAAAGGTGATGGGGCTTCTAATGGAGGGAATAAAATTTTCAAAGCAGACAAGCATTTCCAATGAGGCTTTTTGCAAATTCCCTAAAATGGATGCTGAGGAACAGCAACTGGAAAAAAGTGGAGATTTTTTTGAATTGGAGTAGATTAAGGGCATCTGGAGGGACATCTTATGCTGCATCTATGAGTACTTCATACTTGATGGAAGAAGTAAAAGAGTCCACAAATTTCACTTTGTATTTCTCAATCACTTCAGACACAAAGTAAGAATCTCCTTTCCTTTTTATCTGCATTTTTCCTTGCTCCAAAGTCTATTCGCTCATAGGAAAAAGGAATCTCATCCCATCCTACATGAGGGGTTAATTCTTATAATTGAAGGGCATTGCAAGAATAAGGCCATTGTAAAGAATCCTTATTCGGGAAAATACAAGGACCTACGAAGTAATAAGAAAGAAATAGTAAAAGGGAATTAAAAAGCTAAATTCAAACTCCCAAGCATCAATAACTAGACTACTGATGAGGAAACAGAGTGGGAAAGTTCTAAAAACATTGTGGAGGAGAGTCTAGAGGAAGAAAGAGGAACAGAAAGTGGGCATTCAAGTTCTAGTGAGGAAGAAGAAGTGTAAGATAAGAATGAGAAAGAAGGAGTCACTATAGAGGAAAAGTCTGAAAACAACAACCATGAGTCTGAGGAAAACCAACAAGTGTTTGAGGAAATTGATAAAGATCTAGATGATCCTGCTATGGACCCTGAACTGATTAATGAAAAGGAAAATCTAGTTCAGGTTGCTAACCAAATATTGGAAATGGGAGCTCAAGTAAAGGAAGTAAGTAACAAAAATGTAAGCCCTGATGAAATAAAGGAACATAAATGAATGGAAATGGAGGACTATATTGAAGAAGTTGGAAGCAATCCTAAAAAGAACACAAAAGATTGGAGTGACAAAAGGCAAAATGACGAACCTACTAGATTGGCCAATTGTAAAGCTGATGTTACTCTTTAATTTGATTTATGGACGTATAAGGAGATAATGGAAATCAATAGTAAAATGGAAATAATGGAGTGTAAACAGGAGGTAGTTTGGAACAAAATCAACAACATGGAAAAGCAAATGAGGGATATTCCCATAAAATTCAAAGATTATGAGAACAACCTAATGGAACTCATAAAGGAAAGTAGAATAAAGATGGAGGTAACCTCTAGCATTTGTGCTGCTATTGTAAACATTGGAAAAAGAGCAAATGAGGAAATCAAAACTTTGGAGGGGCCTAGCAAGAAAACTAGACAAAGCTCAAGAAAGAAAGCAATGCAAGAGGGATCTACGCAGGTGACTGCTGCCATCCAGGACACTATTGTGAAAGGTAAGGAAGCAGTGAAGATGATATTGGAACTAGAAGAATAGTTCCTAGTTCTTTTAGTTGGTTCTGCTAGTTGGTTGTGTTTTCTAGTCTTGGTACCTAGTTTTTTAAACTTTTACTATGGAGTTTCCAGGTCTCTATAAAACCTGGGGTCTATCTTTGGTTATTCATTTGTTAGCTTCAGGTCTTTGTATCTTGGTTTTGTTACTTCAGTGAAGTAGGCTTTAGGCTTGCCTGTGGTCATTATTGTTTTATCTTTCTCCTTTTGTTTAGGGTGTTGGGGTCCCTTCCAAACCTATTTCTACCTTAATCTAAAACTTTAGACTCTTTAAAAATGTTGAAGGCTTGATATTTTATATTTAAGTATTATGCCCAAATTTTGTGTGATTAGTCATTAAAAATAGATTAAAATACTAAACCAAATGGTGACTAGGTCTCATAGCTTAATATAGTTGGTACACAATAGATCTAATATTATCGAAGATCTTGTTGATGCTGGAAAGTGCACCCAATGGTAGGAAAATAGGTTCCTACCCTCTCCACACAACATGGAAACTCCTCTCTTGCCTATGGGATGGTGAAGCAGGAGAGGAGAGTCTCTAGATAAGGGCTAGCTCCCTTTGATGCATCATGTTTGTTTTAGGTAGTGTAAAATACAAGTATATATAGCTATAATAAAAGGGGGGATGAAAAGGGAGAGAAATGCAAGAAAAACAAACCTACTCTAAAAGAGGCGATGCACCAAAATAAAGGTTGACCTTCACACATCCACTCTCAGAATCAGACAAATACATACATACTCTATGCACTTGGCAGAAGGACTACGCTGGAAGAAACTAACAGGGAGGCTTCAATGGAAAATCTAGAATAGAGATCACCCAAGGTGCTATGAAACACACACTTATGAAATAATTTCTTCTGCTCCTTCACTCCTAAATACTGCTCTTCTCCTGTCAGCTGCAACAATGGCACCTTGTAGTCATTGTCTTTTGATGCTCTCACAGGTTCAACACCAACAGACCTACTGTCTACAAGGTGCCATTGTTGCAGCTGACAGGAGAAGAGCAGTATTTAGGAGTGAAGGAGTAGAATAAATTATTTCATAAGTGTGTGTTTCACAGCACCTTGGGTGATCTCTATTCTAGATTTTCCATTAAAACCTCCCTGTTAGTTTCTTGCAGCCTGGTCCTTCTACCAAGTGCATAGAGTATGTATGTATTTGTCTGATTCTGAGAGTGGATGTGTGAAGGTCAACCTTTATTTTGGTGCATCGCCTCTTTTAGAGTAGGTTTGTTTTTCCTGCATCTATCTCCCTTTTCATCCCCCCCTTTTATTATAGCTATATATACCTATATTTTGCACTGCCTAAAACAAACACGATGCATCAAAGGGAGCTAGCCCTTATCTAGAGACTCTCCTCTCCTGCTTCACCATCCCACAGGCAAGAGAGGAGTTTCCATGTTGCGTGGAGAGGGTAGGAACCTGTTTTCCTACCCTGGGTGCACTTTCCAGCATTAACAGATCTTAAGGTACATTTTCCAAATGATGCTCTATGTTTTATTCATGTTAGACAAATAGGGAAGATATATGTATTATTTTTGAGTATATGAATTCCTCTCACCTTATTATTATCAGCCAATGTAACTAGGTATCCCAAAATCACATTCCCATATATTGAGTGCGATAAATTAGTTGAGTTTGAATCATTTGCAAAAATTTATTAATTCTTCTTCTAAACAAAGTCAGGTTAAAGGATTGACCTAACCCTATATGCTCATGAAAAAAATTTCAATATTTTTGACTTATCTATAAGTAGGTGCATATTTTACTACCTTTGTAGTCAAAATAAAACTATTATTTATGATCAAAAAATTAATAGATAGAGATAAATTTTTAAGTCAGTTATGGGACATTCATGACATTATATATTTTTAATTCATGTCATCTGAGTGGTAAGGAGATTTTATTAATGCCTTAGACATAATAAAATGAATAATCACCAAAGATGCATGATTTTTATTATGTGTCAAATTTGAAATGTAAAACCAATCTATTCTTCTAATCATGTGTTGATTTGCACAACAGTTGACATACCAAATATGATTTTCTGAAGTTGATTCCTCATGAGACTGTGCAGCATATATTAAATTCTCAATTGAATGGTTTTATTATTATTTTTGAAATGTTTCCTTAATGATACTATTTATTTCTCTAGTTCCCCTTCTTATAACATTGTCCTTTGCTTTATTATGACAATTTTTGGTTATTAAGATTATTGTTTCTAGAAAAACACTGTGTGTATGACTTACACCAGTAATATTTCATTTAATGTCTTTTTCTAAAAATGTAAAGATTTTTTTTTTTAATTCCATTATGGATTTTGATGATGGCCTTAATTCTAGGGTTGTTTATATGGATTTATGTGCCTCTTCCCTTTATATTGATGAGAATCAAGAGCATCTTCTTCTTATTATTATTCATGCATGGACTCTTCCTACTACAACATGTTGACTAAAAATTCAAACATTGGTTATTGAGTTGTGACATTAAATTTTGTCACAAATATTATATAACAGGGTGGTATTTATCTTATGATAATTGGTATAAGAGATGTATCACTTACTTTACAAATGCTTGGAAAGAGAACCTAAGAGTTATAACATGTCTGAGAAAAGTCTCTAATTTTTCACTTGTCTTAAATTTTAGAGAGTGAAGTTGACTTTGTAGGTGGATAAATTTGTTCTCATTTTTGGCCTCATATACTATTTAGAGATCATTTCAAGCTTCCTTAACTATTTTAGCATCATGTATATATGGGCATACCCCATATAATACCTTCAACATAATAATCAACTTCACACTCTGGTTTGCCTTATCAAACTTATACTACCAATCAACATTAGAGGTATGTTGGGTGAATGTGCCCATAACAACAATAAAAATGTCCTTAAATTATAGGTGTGTTTTGATCTGATTTTTCCATACAAAATAATTATCACCATGTAGAATATGAGTCTGGAAGAAAATAGTTTGGGCCAGTTTTGGCCATTGTGTACAAGCTAACAAAGAACATGGATTGGTTTCTTATGAATAAAATAGATTAAATTTTTTATATACTATAAGTATCATATACTAAATCTTTATAAATATACATCCTTTCTATATATCTATTTATACATGGAATAAGATTTTCCTTTAAATATACATAATAGTGCATGAAATAGACATTTGAATATGTGATATTAGACTAGTACATGGTTCCAATATAACATGTTAAAATTATTTGTTCAATCAATGGTACCTAATTAGATGGAATTATCTATATGTGGGTGTAACTTCTTTATATTCTTGTAGTTTCTAACCATTAGGATTTAATACCAATGATTGTGGATAATTGGTTATGGAGGTGTGGTTTAATTGTTTATTTTTACCTTATTTCTTCCCAATGATTTATAATGATGAATCCCAAACATCATTGGGGAAGCTATATTAGGCTATGGATGTATTAGATCAAATGTGACAATACCACTTATACCAGACACTCTAAGTTATGAAATATGCATTGGTTTATTGTTTTGATGTTTTAAAACTACCAAATTACAATATTTTTATGGAAAATAATTGAAATGGAAAGGAAAAACTTATCCTCCTTATTTATAAAAAAACTAATAACTTTGTTGGTTTATTTATATAAATAAAAGATAGATTTCCACCCACTTCCCTAATCCACTTCAATAGAATTTTTGAAAAAAAAGGTTATAGAATTTTGAAATTTAGAACTCATCTAAGTCTAAGTTTTCACAAAATGAGTTTTCCAACACCCCTATGCATGTATTATAATATGTAATTTTAAAAATTGATATTTAAAAATGTATATTTGGTTATAAAAACCAAATCTTTAAATTTCCATGGGATTTGAATTAATGAAAACCACTTAATCATTATTATAGATAGTTATAATAAGTTGGGATGGCCTGATCCAAATATCTAAATAGTGTTGGGATTGAGTTCAATGGGGGTTATTATGGAAGTTGTATCAAGTATGAAGCTATGATATTCATTGATGCATGGCATAACTACATAGTAAATACCATGAAAAGTCCATGACATGAATATATGTCACATTTAGATATATTATATATATGAATATTATAGTTTAGATTAAACTTCACCTAATGCAACTTTTTTTTGCTTTGAGACAAGATTGAAATGGTGAGAGAGAGATAGTTGATCTAGTGCTAGTTATCAAAAATTTAGAAAAATGAGGATGAGATTTCTAGGATGACAAATACTTCCTTTTAATATTTAAATACTTTAAATTTAATTCTATGTGATTTGAATTTAATGGTTAGTGAATGTTTTCCAATCCATGCCTTCTATCACACTCAGGATTTTCCACAATTTCCCTCTCTTTCTTTACAAACCAATTCGATCCTCAATCACCTACAATAATACCAAACCTTGAGAATGAATTTTAATGATTTATTAAGCTAAAAATTAAAGGTCCATAAGCAAATATTTATACATAATATATTTCTCGTGATAGGCTTGATTACTTAGGGTGAGTAATGATCTTGATTATGTCTATAATATTCTATTCTCCACTACAAGACTAACATAGTTTAACAACTAGCTAATAATATAGATACCACATAAGCTATTTTATATTACCAAAACCTCAAATTTATAATTAATTTTAGACAATGGTTAATTAAACACCATATGTTATTTTAACGGCTCGCACTTGTTTGAATATATATATATTTTTTAACATCTTTTATATTAAATGAGACCATTGCATTGTCATGGAATTTTTTTCAGTCAAATATGTTTTTTATTTAACCAAGATCTCATGTTTTCATGGAAGTGTATCACTAAATTCATAAAAAATATGTGAGAAAATGGTAATCTATTCTTGTTCTTATTCCTATAGTTTTAATTATATTTTTCCTATTCAAATTTAGGGTTCCATTTGTTTGACTAAGAAATTATTTTTTAGATGTTGTCTTAATATTTATATACTTTGGCATCACTCATCTTTCTATATTCTTATATTTGTTTTGATTTTTCTTATTTTTTCATTAAACTAATTACTTAGATTCCTTACAATTGAATTATTTCTTTCCTCTAGGTTTCTTATTCATAACCATTAATTATGCATCACATCGAACATTTTTTGCATTTTCATCATTCAATAAAATAATTGACATAATTTTTATATATAATTTATTCTAAAATACATATTCCCATTCACATTAAGCATGACATTTAATAATACATTTTCTAATTTTACCTTACATTGGTTCTAATATATTATCATCTATTTAAATCAAACATCTTAACATTTATAAAAATATCTTTGGAGGTGTGGGCCCAAGATATGCATTATTTATTATATTTAAGGGTGTTATCACATAAACCATATAAGGGAGATTAAAACATATGTTAACATTAGACTCTAAAAGTGTAGTAAAATACAATTAAATTGAAGAGAGTTTGATTGGGATGATCATTTATTTTTCATTATAATCATGCAAACATAGTGTATCATCATGCTAAAAAATTCATTATGGATATATTTTTAATAATATCATGTTTCTCCATGTGATTGATCTTTAATATAAATTTTCTAACATGCTCTACATATATAGCTCCATCATTTGACAAGTATTAATTAACTCTTATCCCACTTGAATATGTTTATAAATCAAATTCCATGTAATTTGGGAATGTTATTTCAAATTAAAACATTACTTGTGTAAAAATTACCATCACCTTTTATACAATATCTTATGTATGCTATTCTATCTTAGTACATTATTCTTTGTTTTTATCTCTTGATTTAACTTTCTTCATTTTTTAGCTTTTGAATTGGTCTTTTATATCAAATAATTGACCCCATGATCTATCTTTATGATTTTAAATCTAAGGAGTATAAATATTCAAATAAATGTGATTAATTTATGATAATTGAGACAAGGTGAATGAATAATGTGTGATCTTTTTTTCTTTTAAAATCACTAGAAGCCACAATTTTGAATTATAAAAATTATCTAGCAAGGGTTGATTCTATTATTAGTTAATAAGGGTGAACCCCTATGGTAAAAAATTATGTTGGAAGTAATTAATATCACCAATGAATAAGAATATACATCTAGGGAAGAGGATTTCATCATAAATTCTAAGTCTGACAAAGTTGGGAATGAGTAGAATGTTGGTGCTAGAGAAGAGTTTATGTAAGAGGATCCAAAGTTGAAAGGAAAGTACATGGGGGTTCCTTAATTCATGACTAAAATCACTAGTAGGGTTCAATTTTTTATAAATAATAAGATCAAATATGTCTTTGAGTAGTCCCTTGATAACTTACATAACAAGGTGTCTATTCAAAAATTATTGAGAAATGAAATTGTGGATGAAGTCAAAAATATTAAATGGTCCTTGGTTCAAGGAACTTATGATATGAGTTTTAGTAAGGGGAATATAGACATGGATGAGCCTACTCCCCAAGGAAATAGGACCACTCATAAACATGGAATGGAGGAAAATAATGAGTCAGAATAGGGGAGTGAGGAATTGAAGCTCACGAGTTCTAATTGCAAGAGGTAGGTTGAGGAGAAATAATAGGTAGTTGGGTATAAGACCAGAGGAAAGATCAACAAAGTGGATAACACTAAGACTAAGAAATTGGTCTACTATTTTGAGTTAGACTAGTTGGCCTAGTTTGTTTCTCTTTGGTTGGCATGGGATTTTGGTTGAAACTTAGTGTCTTTTAGGCTGAAGGTGGTTTATCTTGTCGGGTTCTAAGATTTATCCCTTTCTATTTTTTTGATATATCATGCTTATCTTCCACTTTATTTTGTGAGGGTGTAGTACCCATTCAACCCATTTATTAACCTATCTAGTAAAAAAATCTATTATTTGTAATCTCTAAAACTAATATAAAGTTTGTAAAATGTGAAATGGTTGAGTCAAAAATATGGAGACAATATGGGTTTGAAACAACTACCAATAACAAGAATTTGTTTTGTAAACAATTTTCCATAAATAAACCAACGAAGGAAGTGATCCTTTAAGACCATATATGCTTTTTTAGTCTACCCTTCCCTCCTTTCAAAGTTTCTTTGATTGAGATCTACCCACTTTAGAATATAGTCCATGCATCCAACCCAACTAGCTTTTAATTTCTTTATTAGGATTCATTTCACTACAAAGACACCTAATTAACAACCTTAAAGCTTAGCATGTTATTTCACCACTATATTGTTTCCATATTTACAACTCATGCCCTAGAGTGGATTTTATCTCCATTGAGATCCTAAAATTTTAGAGACTACCTCATTCAATCTAGGGGTGTGTAAAATAACCATATAAAAAGTAAAAAAATATAGCACTAAAAGGAGGGCCACTTGTTTGCTTCCCGAGTAAGAGGTTATCCCTTATGTTCGAGTTTCACTTGAGACACCCAAGAGAGTTACCATGTTTAGGGCCCAAGCTAGTCTTTCAGTTTCACCTTTGTCTATACATTGAATGCCTAGATATGTACCTAGTATTCTTAAAATACCAAGGGATAAGACATCTTGTCTAATAAGAAATATATATCCCATTAATAATCTTATGGATCAAACACCTTGGTTATTCATATCTACTATTGCCATTCTAGGGGATGTGCATAATTTACCAAGGCACCCATAGAAGTATCTACCTTCTTTCTCCCCCTCAGGATGAAGAACTATAAATTAACATATCAAGTCTTTCAAATATGATTTGAGGTTAATGAATGCCACTAATGAAGATGTTGCATGTAGGCTTTTACCATTTACATTATAGGATGTTGCATTTTTATTACTACCTCAATCTTTAAAATAACTCAATTATTTCATAGAATGAATATCAAAGTACTTTTCTTTCCCAAGTTGGATAAGTTACTAACCATGGCCTCGTGTATCAAAATTTCACCAGTATGAAGATGGAGTCTAATTATCTAATGTAGGATTTTAGAAGATGTACACCTCACTAAGTGTAACTTACAAACTAGATGAAATTTTAGTTCTAGTATATACAAGAATGCCTTTGATCCAATAATTGTAGTGTTGTTATGAATAACTAATCATGCCAACACTCAGACATTAGCATATGAAGAATTTATCAATATTTATAGGTAGCTAAATACTCAAGTATTAGACACCCTGATATTAATGATGGTTTCCTAGCTTTGAATCAAGTGCCTCATTTTAATCCAAATGTTCCTAAATTTAACCAAAATCATTTGTATACACTAAACCATCTGATTCATCAAGCACAAAATTAGAACTATGGTTATATGAAAAATCATGTATTTATAAATTGTCATTAGTATAATGAGCATTTAATTCCATACAACACTGTAATTGCCCATGATGTTGATTCAACCCAAGTAGAATTGGATTATATACAAATAATGGTCCAAAAGTTAAGAAATGACTTATTTAGAATAAAAAATAATATGAATAATGATATTAACAAAAATTATGGGTTTACAAAATAAAATAAACCCTTAAATCAATCTACAAATATTATAGAACAATAACAACCCAATAAGTTTTCAAAAATCAACATAGTGGAAATGGCTCTGCCCAATTGGTGTAGACTTAATAATGCATCACAACATGGTGAACTTAAATTTGTAAAATTATATGCATCATATGATATTTTCCAAAGGGTGATGGTAGGTAAATATTTGATTAACCCATAGGCTTTCCACCCTTAATCTGGTTCATCAAATACCACCATGGTATTTGAAACTCACAAATATCCTTTGCCAAGAGGAGATGAAAATGAACCAAATGATATGCCTTCCAATAGTACCAAAAGGTAAATTATAATATGAGTAAAAAATAACCATTCACAATTTCTACTCCAAAAAATACCAATATTCCACCAAATCCAAGGTCTGACAATAATCCACCTCCCCTAAAATGGAATGAACTGCCCAAGAATAAGGAGAAACAAAGAAAAAAGGATATATATATTTTTTAAATATGAATAATATTAAATACAAAATGAATCCTCATGAATTAATTCAGATCATGAAACAAAATCAGATCTTGTGGAAGTCCATTACAAGAAAGTCTACTTTAGAGAAGATGAAGGCTACTCATATAAATGTTATATATAAGAGTGAGCCAGAAGTTACTCCTTCATTATTGAATATAAGAGAATTTGATAAAAACATTCACATTTTTTAGTTGATTTAGTATCTTCAACCATTGTGATGCCAACTTCCATTTTCCAAAAACTTGGATTTACTCCAAGCCCATCAAAGTGGATGCTTTCACAACTAGATAAAGTAGTGGTGCGTGTAGTTGGACAAATAAAAATTGTACTCATTAAAGTGGAATCCTAACCATGTGTATATATAATTATTGATATACTTGTTTTTTATATCCCATAAGGATATAGACTCCTCCTTATTAGATATTGGTCTAAGACATTGAATGGGTATGTTGTAATAATCTTATCTCATATTTGGTTACCATGGAGAGGTATTGCAAATCAGAATCAAATTAATCATGAAATAAGAATGAATCACCCCATTACATAATACAACACTAATATTGAAGAGGTAATCTAAAAATCTCATAACCTTGGTATTTTTACCTTTACTACAAAGTATGAGGTGTAAGAACTAGAAGTATAGTGACCTTACTAGTTATGGAATCTCTGTTTTGATGTTGCAAGATACAAGTAGGGATTAGGAGTGTGTGTTGAATTGGTTGATCCATAAGGTAATAAGTACCTAAAAGCACACACATTATAATAAAATTACATCAAAAATAGAGTAGAGTATGAGGCCTAATTTTGGGATTGTTATTTACTCTAAAAAATAATGTTAAACAACTGTTAATATATGAAAATTTAGAATTGATAATCAATCAGGTCAAGAAAAAATAGTAATGCATGATATCATACCTAAAGAGGTATAAATATATATCTTGGAATTTAATTAAGTCCTTTGTGTATTCAATATAGTGGCTATTCCTAGAGAATATAATCATGTCATTGATTCACTAGTTGCTTCAGTAGCCAATTTAACACAACTAAAAGATTCCAAAGTAAAAAGATTTTCCATTGAGCTAGTATATTTTCCATTTCTTTAGAAGGAGATGATGGAGCATGAATGATTCACATTGATGATGAAGATAGATTTTGAATGTGGTCCACGTGGAGAAGGCCATTGCGGATCATGGAAGTAGTGAGTAATCTAGGGAATGCTGACAATGCGGACAATGGGAATCTTAATGATCTTGTTAATTCTATAGTTATGTAGTTTCATCCTTTCTGACTCTGGTCCTTCTAGTTTTTTTTTTTGCTTCTAAATTTGTTTCTTAGTTGTGCTATTGGTTTGGTGCTGGCATCTTTTGTTTGCCAGCCTTCCTAACTTTTTTGACTGTATAGGGTTTGGCCCTTGGTTTGCCACCTTAATTAATCAAAAACATGGAAAATTTCCAAGTCTTTGATGATGAACAAAAAGTCCTCTAATTCTTGAATAATTTAAGATAATTTGAGTCTCAAATCATTGATGACAAGGATATCAGTTACTTATGCTAAGAAAAATGGGGAGAAGTAGTCATTCAATTGAAATAAAATAGACTTCCTTAGGAATGGTTTACTTAGAAACGGAATTGGATTTGGATCCCCAAGCATAATATCAAAGATAACCTAAAGTGAATAAATATAAGTTTAATAAGGAGTATTTATGATATGAATATGATCCAAGCTATGCCAACATTAGCCTCATTATATTCCATAAGAAAGATAAAGGGTGGAGGATTTAATCAACTAGTATTATATGTGATTACATAGACATAGTAAGACTTGAAGGTTATTAAACTAAACATCACCACCCATAAAATCCCATTGAATACATAACACCAACCATTTAGGTAAATACAAATGTGAGTAAATCCTATCTTAGAGCCTCTTATTCAGAAAGAAGTAGAAAACCTACGGAATGTAAAAATAGTTTTCCCTATCAAAAAACCTACATGGGATTTTAAATTAGTTCTACTTAGGAAGAATAATGGGTAAATTATACTATGTGTTTATTTTAGAAACATGAATAAGGCTTCTGATAAAGACAACTATCAATTACTTAGATGATGTGATCTAGATAGTAAGTGCTTTAGGAATGATGTCCATCTTGGAAGGATTTTTAGGATATAACTAGGTGATGGTTGAATCTAAAGATAGAATTAAGACTAAATTTACCATAAATTGGAGTACTTATGCATACGAAAAGTTTCCATTTAGCCTAATTAATTTAATACCTACCTTTTAACAAGCCATGGGCCATGCATTCCAAGGGCTAATAGGTAAATGCATAATCATTTACATAGATGACCTCACTATTTTCTTAAAGGTAATAAATAATCATGTAGGCCACCTAAAATCAATAAATGAAATATGTTGAATGTTTGGCATCTCACTAAAACCCAACAAGAGCATATTTAGTGTTACTGAGGGCAATCTCTTGGGTCACAACATCACCAAAGAGGGGATTACAATCATCCTAGATAAAATTCAAGGGATATCAAATATTTCATTCCCAAACAATAATAAAGAGATAAAATATTTCTTTGGGAAGATAACTTTTTTTAGTAAGTTCATCTCAAGATTTACATAAATCACTATACCTCTAAATGCAATGCTCAAGCAAGATGCTAAAGTAGAGTGGATAGTAGAGGCTCAAAGTCTTTTTAAGACATTAGATATTTAATATCTTAGGCCCATGTGCTAATAAATCCAAAATTCATTATATATTTATTCTTGTATTCATCTAATTATAAACATACCATTGTTTCCATGCTTACATAGAAGAAATTTGAAAGTGAACATTGTATTGTATTCATGAGCACAAACTTGAAATAAACTGAGCTTAGGTATTTCATGATAGATAAATAATTATTTTCCCTTATCAAAGTGGTAAATAATTTTTTACATTATATATTGAGGATTAAGACCATCACCATTGTGGAGGACCCTACTATCAATCTCACTTTGGGACAAAAATAATTGGGTGAACACAAATATAAATGGATGGTAAAATTGTAAGATTTTGACATATAAATCAATCCTACCAAGATTATTAGAGGTTAGGGTATAATTTAGATTATGATTGAGTCTAACCTATGCATCACCATTAAGGAGTTTTGTGAAACCTAGGTATCTAGAGGAGATTGCTATAATAATATTATTCAATATTTACTCATACGTATTTGTTATTTGGAACTCAATAAAAAAATAAATGAGAGTTTTGAGGCTCAAGTCTACTCATCACATGATCCAAAAGGGGATTATTTATATAATAAATTATGAATTCATCTACCTAAGATGTATATCATGAGAAGAAGCTCAAAAAATTATAAAAAACTTACACCAGAAGATAAGTAGTGATCATCCTTTGAGAAACAACATAGCCTATATACACAATATTTTCAAACTTTTATTAATTACTTACACTTTGGATTTTTTAAGAACCTATTGAGTCTCAATCTCTTTGAGTTCATGCCTTAATGGGTGTACCAAGGAAGGAGTGAATAGACCATTAGTGCTTCATAAAATTATTTTCCCTTTTACCACTTTCCATTTGCACACTCATCTCCCATAAACCATTAACACTAAGCTTATTCTTCTTAGCCTTACCTATTCTAGTCATTTTCCTCTTTTCATCTTCCTTTTCTTATCTTAATCCCATTTTGTACTATCAGTTGTAATAGGTCGACCATGGCTAACCCTATATAGTTAATGGGTATTAATCACTTTTTGTGTTTGTTAGCCTTTCAACTGACCTAGCTAAGACCTAGTGAATTATCCATAAAAACATACTAGATAAACCATGGCCAACCTTAAACAATCAAAAATTTTATGAATATTTAGGTAAAGAACCACTTATATATACAAGTTCATTTTCAACCATTTAAGAGAAGATAAGTAAAGAATAATAAGTGTGAACAAACATCTACTTATTGACCATTGTACTTGAGGAATAAAGCTTAGGGTTCCATACTTTCTTTAGAGATACAAATATTTTCTTATTGAAAAGTCTTTTAGATATATAGATAGGTTATGTGTCCTAGATCTGATTTGTCTTTGTTATCATTACATACCACAACAATCTCTTTTGAAGCACCTTGGCCAAGGGAGAGATCAAGGCTTGGTGGGGTCATCTTCAAGGTAAGTATTCCTAACATTATTTATCCTCCGTACGAGTAGATGGATAATGCAATTGTGCTTTTTTCCCATGCATTAGGATTATATATACATTTACATGAGTATATGTCTTATATGCATGTTTAGTTTAGTTACTTTTTTGTTTCTAACCCCCACTTTATGCCATAATATTTGGTGTGAACTAGATTAGATTTATTTTCTTGTTTATTAACATAGGTGAAATATTAAACATAAGACTCTTTTAGGGTTTTTTCATGATTATGTTAGACTATAGGCTTTAGAACCCTACCTCACATGGTGTATTATGACATGTGATCCCCTAATCAGGTCTATCAGATCCCCATATTGGTCATGATCCCATTTAATAAATGTATTCCTAATTGAAAATGTATGTATGATCTATCTTATCCAAGCTAGGATTGATCTATAGACATAATGAATTTCTAATTACATACATTCTAGTGAAGCCAATATTAAACTAACATTTGTAAGATTTATTTCACTTTCTTTCATTACTTATAGTATATTTTTTGTCATATATCTATCATACTAAATCTAATATATCACCCCAATTCTAATCTCTAAGTGTAATTTAAAGAATAGGCAATTAGATCAACGCAGATAACCCAATACAAGTCTCCAAATTTCCAAACTTCCAATTTAGACTACTAGGTCAACCTAGTCAATGTTTTATACTTTCAAGCATCTAGTTTAACATACTAGGTCGACCCTACTCAACCTTGTACATTTCAAGCACTCACCAACAAGATTTTACAAAGCTTGATCGACCCAATTGACCCAGATAGCAGAGTTTTCAAGTATATTCCAATGTTCTTGACTAACAATATTTATTTTCTACATCTCTAATCTAGCAAGGTTCCTTTTAATCTATCTATCTATCTATTTATTTTCTTTCCTTTCACAATTTGCATTCTTCAAAACTACCCCTACACAGTCAATTAGATCGACACTATCGACCTAGTTCTATGTTTTGTGCATTGTCTTAATTAACTAGCTTGACCCTAGTTGACCTTATACATTTTTATACCTTGCTTCCATAGTACGAGTTTGACCCTATCGACCCTATTATATATTTTGTAAATATAGTGTCAACACTATACATTGTTTTAAGTTGGAATTTACATATATATATATATATATATATATATATATATATATATATGATTGTAATTAGTGTAAACCTTTCTTTTATTATTGCTTGCATGCTTAGAATAGTTCACATAGTCTAATTAGGGGGGTTTCAATAAATTGTTTAGTTTCACTATTTTATATTTTATGCACACATAGATAAATAACATAATCTAAACAAGCATTTTAACATTTATCTACCCAAGGCCAACCAACTTGGATTTCATCACCAAAAGGGAAACTAACTTGATAATCTGGTCAAGCATAAAGCATGATTAATGGTATATTCTAGTTAAGTACCTGAGACCCTTATAGTTGTGGTATGTTAAGTGAGGTGGTAAGCCCCAATACCAAGCCTATATAAATTCCACTACAAACCTTTCATTCCAAACTACCTGAAACCATCCTTAGATTTTTATCTAGTTAATTACATTACAATCAACTTCCCATCATATTTAAAATCATTTATTATTAATATAATAAAACATCTTAGGTTGACCAATTAGTTATCTCTTTACATTCCAAGTTTATTACTTGATATTTACTTAATTATGTGTACAAAAACTTGCATTATCTAGCATTAGTGTAAGGTTTTATTTTGTGTGCCTCAATTGGAATGGCCAACATTGATCCAATTGGTTGTTTGTTTCCCTTTAATTCTTTCCTATATTAGCTAGTAAAAATTGTCTTGTTTTAGTTCATAAATTGTTATCAACTCTCTCTTTCTCCTTGATTGATATACTAGGTCAGTCCAGTCGATCCTATACCTTTTTTAGCCTTTGTGTACTATATAAGATCGATCCAGTCAACCTTGTACTATCTACAGATCCTTTTTCCTCTTTTTCCTATCTCTTCACACTATACTAGATTGACCCAATCAAGTTTATATAGTTTTACAATCCCTATTTTTGTGTTAGGTCAACCTAATTGACCCTTTACTATTTTAGTCACTTTTTATTTCTTTTATTACTCATCTATCTTTATTTCCCCTCATCATAAAGTTTATGTTTAATAGTGACACTAAGTTACAGTTAACAGATATGATTAACCTTTCCAATCCTCATAGGGTCTCCCATAGACATAGTAGGGCTCTATCTTGGATGCTAGTAATGTTCATATTGCCACTCACACAATGAGCTATATGACCCCTCCAAATACCTCTTCACAACATAATCCTCTTTTCTCATTAGAAGACCAACTTGAGTTAGAGTATACTCCCAAAATGATTTTCTTTATCTCTAAATTTCCTCAACATCAAGGAAAATATCTTTCTATCATTTATAAAGTTATGATTAGTGGTCAAGATGAGGAGCCTCATTAACTTAATCCTACATTCTCAACTGGATTTAAGGGTACCACTTTCCTTGATTCTCAACCTCTTCCTTTAATTATGATCCCTTCTCATACCATGAATTCTTCTTCACTAACTTATTCCACCTCCATGCCTAGTATCTCAAATAATGTGGTAGGTTATAAATCTAATGGGAATCTCTTAAGATCCACTATCCTTAATACATATACTAGTGCTTAATTTTCTACCCAATGAAATCATGATTCTAGTGCTTCTTCCTCTCAACCATTCACTAGTCAATTTTTTGCTACACAAGAAAATTTTAACACTAATGCATTTCAGTATCATATTTCCTTACAAGCTCCTATCTATACAAATAGTTATACCCAAGCCACTAATACAAACTCTAATGATTTTGATAATGCTAATCAAACACATCAAATTTTGCTACAAACTCTCAACTAAATGAATACATTTCAATCTCATAATACAAATCAAATGATGAGAATTCAAAATAACCTTCTCCACCTTCAATCTCATCATCAACCAATGGCTTGGGGCACACATAACAAAAGAATTTACCCTCTTCCTCTTCAATATTTTCAAATAAATATCATTCCTCAACCTCATTTCATCAATAAAACCATGAATCATCTACAAAATGAACCTCTCACTACTAAAATTGTTAACATAGATATAGGAGGTATAACACCTATATTTTCTTATAATGGATAAACCAATCATACCCTTCATCTTAAGACATTTGAAAATATTTATTAATATTAGGTCAAATTAAACACATCTTATGCTACCAATATCCTTCTGAAAACCCTCATAGGGGTATGTTTTCGATTGGTACAATCAACATAGACCTCATTTCATTACTAGTTTGGAAGATTTAGTGAATGCTTTATTTCAAGAATTCCAAATTAGTGATCTTCCCAAAAATACTTTGGCCCATTTCATAAATTGAAAGAAAAAACAAAAATGAAACCACTAAAGACTTTGTTAAAATATGGAAGACTTTGTCAAATAAATGTGAACATAACATATCTGATGGCATTCTTTTCCATCTCTTTACCAATGTTAATGGATTATAATATTGAGTCCACACTCTCTCTTCATGTACATTAGAGGAGGCTATTGACCAAGATAAATGACAAGATTTCCTTATGCTTCAATCCGAACCACCCCAAAATTTTTTGGGTCCTTGTCTATTAATAAAGAAAAAAACCACAATATTACCAATGATGGTGTTACATATTCATATGGCACCATTAATAATGTTCAAGCTATCATTCCAAACCAATATTTTGAACTAGCTCCCCCTTCCTAACAATTTACTAATCCTCATTTCTATTCACCAAACAAAATAAATGTTAAAAAACCTCTATCCTCAATTAAATTTATTAATCATATACCTAGGCATCTTCCATGAGATCTTAACCCTAATCATCCTATGAAATCTTGGTATGATCCTAACAAGTTTTATTGTTTTCACGCTAGTTTGGGTTATTCTCATGAGACCTATAGACAAATTCATAATTTATCCATGGAATTTATTCTTGGTCCTAATTTTGATCATCATTCCATCATTTAAAAGAATCAACAAGATTATGAAATTACTTTCAAAGATTATAAAAAACATGAAAAAACTCAAGCCTTAAATCAAACAAAAGCTTATTTAGCTATTTACAAAGAACCTCTTCCTAATCACTAACCAATTTAAGACACCCAAGACAAATCCACCCCTTCCAAAAATAATGTAGAAAGTATTGTTAAACCCACTTTTTAATATAATGTCGTGAACATGACTAATATGTGAAGGGTGGTGGCTTTAATTGATTCCAAACCTATCTACACTCCTCCTTCATCTATAACATATCATTTTATCCAAGACTATTATCCAACTTATTTAAAGGAGTTAGAGAAACATGACCTTATAACCTTTTATGATCTAATATATGATTCTCCCTTGGATAACACTTCCCATTGTATTCATACCACTGTTTCATCACATTCCAATTTTAATGATAATAAAGATTATACTAACACTTATTCTTTCAATTCTTAAAGTCAACTTGAATAAACTACTTCATCATCACAACATGATTTACAACTTTCCATAAACCTTCTTCTACTTATCAAAAAGAAATCCAATGAACTTTGGTTCCTCCTTTCAAGGACCTCCTTAACCATTATGTACCTATATCTAACAACCTTCTTATGAGCTATGATGAGTGGGATCTCATTACAGAGCTCATTAATCTCCCATCTTAAATTCCAATCCTTGAGTTTATGAGGAATTTTCCATGTAATAAAAACTTCTTCTTGTATCTATTATTTGAGATGAATGTCCCTCATCCTCCCCTAGTAGGATTAAAGGCATCTTTATCTAGATCCAAAGATAGTATTTTAAAATAATGTGAAGAGATGTTTATCAATGTTGATGAAGCTATAGACACTTATCTTTATTTAAAATTTATCATGGATTCTATGATTCCCAATGAGATTCTACTTCATGCAAATGAACATCCTTTATTTATTAGTGTCCAAATAGGTAGTGTCCAAGTCAAGCATGCATTTATTGAGATGGTTTTTGCACATGTGTCACTTCTCTAAATTTTATTAAGACTCTTGGATATTATGAATACAATCTCAAGTCTACACATAGCACTTACCAAGGATAAGATAGAAAGCAAATGCCTCCTCTAGGTTATGTGTGGATTCCTATTACCATCCCACCTTTCACTATCCATGTGAAGGTGATGATATTTAATTTCCACCTTTATTACAAAATCTTTTTTGGTAGGCCATGGAATCACCACATGAGAGCTATTACTTCTACCTACCAATGAATTAAATTTGTTCATAATGGATCCATTTTCAAGATTCAAAGTGAGAGTAACCCTCATAATTTTGAATAATTCCAAGATCATGGTGTCTTCAATATTATTACTCATGAGCCTCTATGAAGAATTCCATTTTATGAGTCTCAACATCTAAACTTTCTCATTAATTTAACCTGAGGTTATAGTGGGCATCCTGAGCTCATTGGTAACATTCATCCCAACCTCTTAGATTTTGATGATGATGAGCTCGATGAGATTAACTTAAAGATCAAAACTTCTAGTCTCTCCCTTCATCTCATCTCAAATATTTTTACTTCCTTGCATCCTCATTCTCATAAGCTTCTTTGTAATGACATTATTATAGTCTTAACCAAGACTAGGCATTCTATTCACCAACTTCATCAAATGACAAGGTTATCCCTAACTATGTTATTGATCTTCATAACCTAAATTATGATGATAGTTATTATTTAGATGATCCATTGTTAAGACGTCTTGTATAGGCCCATGATGCTGAGATTGTCCATTATCATTCTTCTTTACTTGAGTCTTTTTGTACATCTAATCATTCTACTTCACTTATAATTCTTGATTTTTATATTTTTCCCCTTTATCAAAAGGTATAGATGGCACTAACACCTCCAATTTCTAAGGATCCATGTAGGACTATGCTCATGGACCATGCTATGATCTAGCTTCACCATTTTTCTAGGTACCTTGACCCTCATAGCTAGTTTACCCAAAAGGTTAGTGAAACTCTTTGTAGACCTTTTATAGATCCTATTCTTCCCTTAGTAGATATTGTTATAGTTTATCCTCTTCCCACTCATGCTATATTTGATCCTATTTCTACTCATAATGTTACTGAATGTACCCCTATTTTTAATGAAGATAACCGACGCCGATGACCTTTACCAACCGACATTGGCAAACTAACCAATGCTGGCGAGTGTGGAAGACAGATTGACACATACAAGTATGCATTTATTTTTATTTCTTTGGTTCAGTCTTTTATCATTTCTTATTCGAGCAACATTCTACCTTTTATCAGTCAGTAGACTATCACCCCTTCAAGAAGTCTTTGCACTTCTGGGATCAAGCTTTGCTTGGCAGTCTACCACCTATCTATCTAACAGTTTTCCTATTTAAGTCTCTTTCTTCTGTAGGTGTCATCCTCCACAACCAAAGAGGAGTTATCTCAATGTCTAGATAATGGTGCGCAGACCTCATCTGGGTAACATCTAACCCTAGACCATTAACATAGTTTATTTCATCTTTTGAATGTGGAAGAGCAAAAATAGTTAGAAACATTCTGGCATGCCATAATCAAGGCAATCAAATCCTATTTTTGTCTTGCAATTCATTACAACAACCAACAGGACAAAAATGACCTTATCCCATACCTAGGGAAATTTACTCCTATTTTTGTCTTGCAGTTCGTCAGAACAACCAACAAGACAAAAAGGGGTAAATGTAGACACTGAAAAAGTGTCTACCCCTTGGTCGACTCCCCCTTAGTCCCCTTGGTTCACTTTCAAACATTCCTAACTTACACAATTATTAATTTAAAATAAATTAACTATTTTAAATTAATAACACCCTTGGCACATCACCCATGACACCTCACCCCACCTTGGATACCTCTCCTTGGATGCCTCCCATCACCCTATGACCAATTTATGACCTATTTCAACCCTCTTGCACTTATTTAATCCACCATTCGACCATTTTTCAAATGGTAATTAGACTTGGCAGTTGGAAGAATAGGTAAAAGGCTAATTTTAGCCTCTTTTCCCATTCTTCAGCTACCAACATTGGTCAGTATTGGCCTACGCTAGTTTCTTTTAAACTATAATCCGACCACTATTTTTCCCCCCATAAACATGAATTCTCTTGCTCCAGGCTTCAAGCTCTCTAGCTCCTCAACTTCTTGCAGGTATCAGCTTTTCAACAACACTCTCCAGGCTCAGAGGTTCTGCACCAGCCATTCCACATTGGATTGAAGATTGCACATCTCCCAGATCAGCTACAATGGAAATAGGCCTCCTGCACTTCTGCCTCTCCACCCACAACTAAGTATTTGTGTTGGTTTTATTTTATTGTCCTTTTGATTACATTAGCAATTAGTCTGCTATCCATTTCCAAGCATTCTAGACACAACCCAGTCTATTCTTCTTGGAGAGACTGAAAAGCCTTCTCTCACCCTTATCTCCCTTTTTGCCCTTGTCCTCCATCTGATCTCTCATTTAGGCCACACTTTCTACCCTGTAAACCCAACACAAGCCATCAAACTTCTACAGACACCTCAAACCACTCTATTGATCACAAAATAGTCTTGAGACTCATCCAAAGCCCCATTTCCCCTATCGACACTGGCCACTAGACCCATTGCCCCTACCAATGTCAGCAGATAACTGACACTGGCGACCTTTACCAACTGACATCGGCAGACTAACTGACACCAGTGACTGTGGAAGACAGATTGCCACATACAGGTATGCATTCATTTTTATTTCTTTGGTTTAGTCTTTTATCATTTCTTATTCCAGCAACATTCTACTTTTTATCAATCAGTAGATTGTCACCCCTTCAAGAAGTCTTTGCACTTCTGGGATCAAGCTTTGTTTGGCAGTCTACCACCTATCTATCAAACAATTTTCATATTTAAGTCACTTTCTTTTATAGGTGTCATCCTCCACAACCAAAGAGGAGTTCTCTAAATGTCTGGATAATGGTGTGCAGAACTCATCTGAGTAACATCTAACCATAGACCATTAACATAGTTTCTTTCATCTTTTGAATGTGGAAAAGCAAAAATAGTTAGAAACATTCTGGCATGCTTGGTGGGACCCTAAGAATTTTCCTTGGGTTCATACTTTTTTTCTTCTAAAACAACCATTCATATAGGTGCATTAGGTCTCTTCTTACATCTTTTCCTTCTATCTCTTCCAAAAGACACCATCAGCAAAGTTAAAAAGACACATTTCAATTTGGGCTTAAAATACATTGCATTTCACTTCTTCCTAAATGCATACCTAGCTCTCATATCTAGTAATTAAAAATGCATCATGAATAAAATGTAGTCCACTTATGTTACACATCCAAACCACTTGCACAAAATCAAACATCTAAACATACCTGAGACAAGGTCTGACTAGGATTTCATCACCTAACAGATACCTTATCTGTCTTGGCAATCCCACTTGGACTTCACTACCAAGGGGAAAGCCCACTCTGTTCTCTGGTAGAGGATAAACTCTAGGGGAAGTATATACTGGCTAAGCGAGACTAGCTTATCACTGGGCTCATGAAGTGAGGGGAGCTTGCTCCTTAGCACCAGGCCACATACAGAACCTAACACAAATCTTGAGCACCGAAACTAACCTGAAACCAAGCTTAGACTACTTCTTCTAGGACCCATTCTAAAAGCCAACTTCCTAAACACACTCTAAGGCATAAGTCAACATGATTCTAAAAGTTTATTCTTAGGATTTAACATTTAGGATCTGCCTATCTTCATCGATTTTTCTATTTCTATCTAGTTTTTTGAGCTAGTGAGGATGTTTTCTTCTTTTTTTCCAAAATCTTTCAAATTCTTTGAGTTTTTGGAAATCCACAGTAACCAACATTGGTTTTATCACTGACGTTGGCAACATTTTTTCATTGACATCAGTTATTTGACCGACATTGGCCACTTTTTTTCACCAACATCAGTTTTTATACTGACATTGGTCACTATCAAGATCCTTCTTCCAAAATAGCAGGCTTAAAACCCAACTTTCTTGTTGTCCAACACCCATTCTAGTTTTTTGAGACTAAAAAACACACTTTCTAGAACCTGAACCTCTTGCCTTGAATGGTTTTGACACGTAGTCAAACCAGGACTCTTGTCGACCACATGAGGCAATAACCACTTCCACCTTCACCTTCCATAACCACTCCTCTAATGGATTATCATTCAAAGACTGAACGAACTCCTACCCAACCGACCCCGACTCAACCTCCCATTGTCCCTGAAGGGGACCAAGACTTAGAAAGGTTCCTTGACCTCAATGTCAAAGCCCTTCAACATTATCTCACAAGAAGTTGAGTGCGAGACTCTTTAGGCAACCCAATTTATGAGATGCCAACCTCTTTAGTTGAGACGGCAGCCATATCAACGATATCTATAATCTAACCCATAGACACCCAGGCCATTTCCTTGACTAATAACCAACCCATGACTAATCTTCTAAGTGTGGCTTCTCCTTCTATCTTTGGGCCCACTTCCATTGGGGTTTTGGCCCCCCATCAACCATAGACTATTTAACAAACCTCTACCCCTTTCCAAAATCTAGTTGTCTCCATCCCGCCTACCCTCACCCCCATCAACACCAGGGTGGCTACTCATCCATTGGCTAGTGTTGCCACTATCCAACCACCTCTAGTAGCATCAAGCCTAGTCATGCCTTTTCCCTTCATGACATAACCACCCTTGGCCTCCACATCTATCCGTGTGACTAGTTATCAATATGTTGCACCTATACAAGCGCAACTGACTATGTCATACGCCCCTTCTAGCACCTTCCAAGCACCTTACAACCTAGGGGTGCCCCACCTATGAATCCATCAGCTGATCTAATCAAAATGTTGATGGATAAAATGTCTAATCTTGAGACCTTAGTTTCGAGCTCAAGAAATGTCCTTTCATATGACCAAATTTTTAATGAACCCATCCATCCCTCCGTCCCAATCCAGCCGTATCCCAATCAATGGCAACTTCCTAAGTTTACTCACTTTTAGAGTAAGGAAAACCCACAATAGCATCTATGAGCATTTAGACATGCTTGTTACCTGATCGCACATGATGATGCATTACTACTACGCACATTCCCTATGTCACTTTCTATTGTTGCCCTCGACTGGTACAACTCTCTCACTAGACACTCTCTTTTCACATTCACCCAGCTGGCTCAACTTTTCCTTGACCACTTTTCGATCAATATCAACAAAAAGGTTTCAATCACGGACCTATACTCTATCTGACAATTTGATGATGAATCAATAGCTGATTTTGTTGCCCATTGGAGAGGCTTAATCAATCAGCTCTCCTTTTCTTTGCCTCAACTTGAGCTCATTGAACTCTTTTCCTAGGCATGTGCCAAACATATTTCCTCTACCTTACAGGTCTAAATGTTCTGCACCTTTGATGAATCCTTCATGATGGCTAGGAAGCTTGAACTACGTGCAGTCGAGGGGAACAAATTCAAGTTGCAGAGTGAAAACCCCAACACCAAGTCCAATGAATCTTCCTCTAAACCTTCTTCTTCTAATTCTAAATCTAAGGCATCAGTAAATGCTATAGTTATTAGACCATCATCTTCAACAAAAACCAACCAGCGTGAACCTTTCACATCCCAAAGAACCATGCAACAATTCCAACAAAGATATGTGTAGCATTAATATACTCCACTAGGAGAATCTTACGCATTAGTGTTGGATAAACTTGTCAAACAGGGAGTCCTCAATCTCCCTCAAATTTGACTGCCTCCTTAATTTGATCCCTCATGTGCCATCCCTACATGGTATAGGGAGAACGACTTTTGCAACTATCACCGTGTCAAAGGCCATGACACATGCAACTGTAAGACTCTTAAGAACATCATTCAAGACATGCTAGATAAAGGTGACCTCATCTTGGACAACCCAAATGTGCCACCCAATCAAAGGATAGACATGTTTAAACAACCCTTTCCTAACCATCCTCTTAGCCAAAATAATGTGCAGACCATGGTTGATGACTCCCAAGAACATAATATACGCATAGTCAACATGATCTCGCCTCTCATGCTTGACCAACCTCTCTCACAATCCCAAGAGGTTAGTCAATCCACTAGTCCATCACACATGGATGAACACTCTTCTCTTGCTAGTTCTCCATTGACTTCCCTTATATTAGAGGATGCCTTGACTATACTAGCACCACCAGCCTCTCCTTTATCCTTCCTGTTACCAATGGAGGACCCTACCCTTCCTACTCCTCAGCCACAAGTAGAAGGCACAATCATCCCTACCCTCTACCCTCTTGAGGAGCCACATTCTCTAAATCTTTCTCCAATAAGAGAAGAACCTATCTCTCCACCTTCTCTGACCAAAGATGATCCAATTATGACTCCCTCATGCCTTGGGTCTGAAATTGCTACACCTAACACATTTTTGGCCCTGCAACCACCCACATCTTTTGAAGGACCAAAGCCCCAACTAACATCATCCCAACCATTCTCTCGATTGGTAGAGAAACTAAGACTTCTCCAATCGAGGAAATTGGAACATCAGGCATTATGGGAGCAACTCAAAGCTCCTCATTCTTCCCGTCCCATCTCATCTCGTGTCACTGACCCTCTTATGACAAAATCCCCCAACACGGACTAGACTTCTACTTCTAAACCTTAAAAACCTTAACCATCCACATCAAGACCTAAACCCTCACAAACACCCACCACATCAAAACCAACCAAATCACTCAGTGTTCACCCCATCACTAACCTCACTCACCTATAAGTGAAGGTAGACTACAACCCTACCTTGCCCAATAGTAATCCTCAAACCAAACCAAAGAAGACTGCTAAACCATGGCAGCAAACTCCTCCTCCACCATCATCATTTCCCTCCATTTTGGGCCCTCATCCTTCTACTTTAATAGGATTGCTCCCTACTCCAACCCCTAACCAAAACAAGTTACCTTTGCTACTTCCTTTGCCTACCACAAGCCTACCACCTCTGAAAAACTTGGCACCTCTTGCAAAGAAAGTGTTGTCTACACATGTGGCCACACCATCAACCCAAAAGGTGGTATGGAAGCCTCCTTAAACACCTCCCAAGAAAAAGTCATCAACACCTCATGCATCAGCAAGTACAGACCCCTTAGTGGGTTCATACACTTTGATATTGCACCAACTTTTGCAAACCTCTAGCATAACCCTTCCACCTATCAAACCATTCCAACCTCTCAGGTTAAAACCTTCCTGGTTCGATGATTCTAAAATTTGTCTATATCATCGCACACCAGGACATGATATAGAGAATTGATGTGCCCTCAAGGTTGTCATGCACCAATACATAGAAAAAGACACCCTTCTCCTTGAGGACACTATTGACAGACCTCCAACACCATCCCATGCCTCCCAAGCCGCTTCACCTTCATCAACATCTCATCAATAGACTATGGTCCCTTCATCTCCTTCATCCCCTCTCTTCAAAATTAACACCATCAGTGTAGCCACTAGGTCACAAAAGGATAAAGCAAAGGAAAAATTTGCTATTCCTTAGACTTATCCCTTTGTCAAGCTGCCTCAACCACCAAAACCCAAAATTTCTATCTTGGGTGCATCCCAACCCTCTTCTTCAAGGGCAATCCATGACTATATGTTAAAACAACTTCACCAAACACCCGTGAAGATGACCTTATATGACCTCATCCAAAGCTCACCCCAACATCATCAAGCTCTAATCAAAGCCTTATAGGTAGCGGAGGTCCAACCCAAAGACCCACAACCACTTGTTACCCTAGTCCATTCATTATCTCCCATTACCTCTATTACTTTCAGTGATTTTAAAATTCCTACCTCTAACTCAGAAGATCAGGACGTTGCTCTTTTCATCACGGCCTACATTGATCAAACCCACATTAAGCAAGTTATGATTGACAAGGGCACCAGCATTAATATGATTTTTAGCCATGCCTTTGATCAATTGGCCCTCCCCAAGAATTGCGTATCAAAAATTGGCACAATCCTTTGATCCTTTAATGACATCACTACTACCACCATTGGCACCATCATCCTCCATATTCATGTTGGCCCACGCATAGTCCTGAAGCTCTTCTACATCATCGAAGGATAGTTCTAGTACAACATGCTACTAGGGTGACCTTGGATCTGTGCCATGGCTTGTGTTCCTTCTACACTGGACCCTTGTGTTAAATTTGAACACAATAGGCAAGTCCATGTCATTCTCACTGACCCATCTCATTTCAAGACATGTAACATGACCTATGGACCAAATGGCATTCTCATTCCTCTCAAGACACTAGCCCAAACACTACCTCCATCTGCAGAAGCTTTAACTAGTTTGTAAATGGTAGTCACCCTCGCACCACCTCCTTAAGCGACAACCAAGGACCCCATGGAAGATATCTTCCAATGACTTTCACTTAGGGAATATCACTTACTTACCTTAGACATGTTCTAGACTCTATAAGAGTATGGGTAGCTTCATCACAGTCCAGGCTATGACCATCAGATCAGAATGGTCATCCCTTATGGTCCTCCTAACCTTCGAATAAATCTCATATATGCGGGGCTAGATTGAGCTCCTACTGATGGAAACCCTCTCTCCTCACCTCAACCATTCACATCCAACTTCTCCATTCTTGGCAAACCCAACTTTTCTCACACCTACCTTTACAGGTGTGCATGGAAGGGTTTTGGCTTTAGGCACTATGAGCAAGGCTCCCATAAGCCCATCGAACTATCAAATAATGACAATGCTAAGAAATGACATGGTCTGGGTTTCCAATAACCCACCGAGGCTTCTGTAAACCTCTATCCCAAACCCACCATAGACCAATCTCCTCTAAGCTCACCTATTCTCCCCTCTTCACCTATAGAGTCAGTGGTCTCCATCCCTCCTAGTTTTTTTTTGCATAAACACCATCCACTTAGAACCCCTAACCTATCAACTGAATGGGGTATCTAAGTCTCTCCCTCTCATTTATCCCAACATGATAGACGATGAGTCGGTAACCATCAACACTATCCACTGTGTAGATGATGATGCCATTCTCACCTACATGGGTGCTGATGACTCTTTCATTTAATGCTCCCTCCCTTTTAAAATGTAGGTTATGTTAAATGAATCAACCATTGACATTAACCTTCCATTTTTTGATGTTCCTCATGTCTTAAAGATTGGTCAATCTTTGGATGCCCAAGAGCAGATCGACTACACCAATTTTATTTTAGACCATAGCAAGGCCTTTGCTTGGACCTATAATGACATAACTAGCATTGACCCTAACATTGCCACTCATAACATCGTCACAAACCTAGAGGCTAAGCTTGTCAGGCAAAAGCTTCAAAAGATGCATCCTTGAGTTGCGCTCCTTGTCAAAGAGGAGCTTCAGCGTCTTCTCTCTGTCTCTTTCATCTAGCCTGTTGATTATCTACAGTGGTTGTCTAACATCATCCCTATCACCAAAGCAACTAGGGGGATCTGAATCTACACTGACTATCGGGACCTCAACCTGGCCTACCCCAAAGATGATTTTCCTCTTCCCAACATTGACCAACTTATTGATCTCATGGGTGATCATGAGATGCTATCACTCATGGATGGGTTTTCAAGATATAATCAAATCTTGATTGCATCAAAATATTAGCACAAGACTACCTTCATCACCCCATGGGGGACTTTCTGCTATAGGGTCATGCCTTTTGGCCTAAAGAATGCAGGTGCCACATATCAACATGCCATGACCTACATTTTTTATGATCTCCTCCACAAAATCATGGAGGACTATGTGGATGACCTACTAGGCAAGTCTAAGCTTTGTCGCGACCATTTAACCATCTTCAAGATCATCTTCACTTGCATTATTTAATACAATGTCCACCTTAACCCCAAGAAATGTGTCTTTAGGGTCCTCTCAGGCAAGCTCCTGGGTTTCATCATCTCTCTTTGTGGCATTGAGATAGATCCCACTAAAATCTAGGCTATACTCTAGATGCCACCTCTGACCAATCTCAAGCAACTTCACAGTCTGTAAGGGCAGCTCCAGTCCATCTATCACTTCATTTTTTAGCTCTCTAATCGATGTCAACCCTTTCATCATCTCCTCAAGAAGGACATCTCCTTTAAGTGGGATAAGAACAGTTAAGAGGCTTTTGAAGTGCTCAGATGCTATCTAGTCTCTCCACTAGTCCTCATTCCACCTATAGATGACCAACCCTTCTACCTCTATATCTCAGCAATGAACCATTCATTAGGTGCCATGATCGTGCATCGAGACAAGCAGCACCATGAGCAAGTGGTTTACTATATGAGCCAAACACTTTTTGACTATGAAACTCAGTATACTCATATCGAGAAACTCTATTTGGCATTAGTCTTTGCCACTACCAAGCTCCGCCATTATCTTCATAATCACAAAACCTTTGTCATCACTCACACTGACCCCCTCAAATATATGCATTCCAAGCCATACCAAAACCAGCATATGGCTCGTTGGCTCATGCTTTTGGCTAAGTTTAACTTGGAATTCATCTAGCAAAAATCCATAAAGGGGCAGACAATCATGGACGAACTGGTAGATGCCCCTCTACCTGACAATCAACCTTCTCAGTGTGAGTTCCCCAATGAATCCATCTCTGCACTTTCAACTAATGACATTATCTATCAAATGACGATGTTCTTCGACAGCTCCAAATGTCAACTCAGTGGGGGTGTGGGGGTCATCCTCATCCCACAGGAGGGTGAGCCTATGACCCTATCTTTCAAACTCAACTTTGAATGTACCAACAATATGGCTAAATATGAAGCCTTAATTTTGGGATTTCAAATCACCCTCTCTTTAAGCATCAAGACCATCAACATTTTTAGCGACTCACAACTTGTCGTCAATCAAATCAATTGGTTCATATCTTTGTAAAAACAAAATTTTGTAAAGATACAAACACTATATTGACACCCTTCTAGCTTCTTTTGACCATTACCTCTTACAGACTATTCCTCGATCGATTAATAAGTTTGCTAACACCATGGCTTCTCTCACCTCACATATCCCATCTTCATCATCTTCATTAAGGATTTTTGTCAAAGTGCATCATGTGTCGTTGCCTTCATACATTTCCACTAACATCAACCTCGTCAACACCATAGACTCTAGTCCATGGGATGTTTGGTATAAACAACTTGTGGACTACTTATCTCATTCTATCATCCCTTTTGACCTCTCTAGCAATGCACAATGGGCTTTTATTAAATGCACGGTTTGTTATACCATGCTAGGGGGTCTTGTCTATAAAAGAGGTTTTGATGGCCTCCTTCTTCACTGTTTGACCTCCACTAAAGCATCCCATGCCACTAAATAGGTCCACGATGGGATTTGTGGCAAACACTTCAGTGGTAACTCGGTTGCCAAGTGCATCCTTTGCCTGGGCTATTATTGGCCCACTCTTCATCAACACTGTAGCAACTATGTTTGATGTTACATCAAGTGCCAGTAGCACGCTAACTTACTTCACATTTCTAGCCACACTCTACAAGTCACTCAGGATTTTTGGCCTTTTTCACAATGGGGCTTAGATCTCATCAGCGAGATTAACCCCCATTCATCTCTGCATCATCAGTCCATCATCACCGCAACCGAATACTTCACGAAGTGGGTGGAAGTTATTCCCCTCATCTCCACTAAAGCTCACAAAATTGTCAACTTCATCAACACCCACATCATCTATCATTTTGGTGTACCTTACAAAATCATCACTGATAATGGCAAGTCATTTAAAAACAAAACTATCCAAAAACTTTGTGACCCATTTGGCATCAAGCTCAACTTTTATTTGTCTTACTACCCACAAGCAAATGGGTAAGCCAAGGCTTCCAACAAAATCTTAACCAAAATTCTAATGAAGGTGGTAAACGACATTGGCAGGGATTGGCACATCCACATTCCCTTCACTTTGTGGGCCTACCACACTAGCATCTGAACCCCTATGGGTGCTACCCCTTTCTCTTTGGTGTACAGAATAGAGGCTGTCCTACCTCTTGAAGTATAGATACCATCTCTGTGCATCTCTTTGCATGACATTCTTTCTAATGATGACTTTCATCAAGACCACTTAGCTCAACTTGAGTTACTTAAAGAATGTCATCTTGCTGCCCTCAACCATCTCCATGTCTATCAAAATCGCATCAAACGAGCCTATGACAAGAATTTGTGAGAATGAGATTTCAAAGTTAGAGACCTCATCCTCCAAGAAAATCAACATGTGACCAATATGGAATGGAGTAAATGAGGAAAATTTGCTCTTAATTGGCTCAGACCTTACATCATCACACACAGGTATGGATCAAGGACTTATTATTTGTCTTCTCTTGAAGGCTGACTAGAACCTGAGCCCCTTAATGCCTTGCATCTGTGACCGTTCTATTGTTAGTCGAGTACTCCTTCACTTGACATTTAACTTGAGCTCATCCCTTGAGCAATCCCTATCCTTTTAATCCTCATTCCTTTCAACCCTATTCCCCTAAAACAAACCCTATGTAACCCTTTTATAAAGTATGAATGCTTTGTCTTAATAAAAGGGAGCCCTTAAACTTCTATAGTCTTGTCCATGACTCCAAAATTCTATCAAAAATAAATTGAGATGTCAAAATATCAAAAGGTCATAAATTCTAAATGTAGACTACTCCCTCAAAGGATAGCTGTATCATCATTGTTGTAGCTAATAGACTGCTCCCTCGAAGGACAGCTATTCAAAACTCTCAAATATATATAAAGCAAAAATATAGACCACTCCCTCGAAGGATGGCTATGCCTAAAAATCTTGCTACAAATAGCACTCTCTCATAAGCTTCCCACATCGATCAGCTTCACAAACAACCATAAAACAAAATGACATCCCCATGTAGACTTCCCACATTGATCAGTCTACCAAAAAAAAAGAAAAAAAAGTTCATGGACTTGACTTGTAGTCATTTTCTGGGTCTCCTATAAAAAGGGGCAAAGTTATCCCTACTAAAAAGAGTTACCCTCTCCTCCCATTTCACATCACCTACTCAAGGGATTTTGAGCTCATTTTAATGTCAAAGTGATTCGATTACTTCTCTAACACAACCAATGGTTAATGACGTAATGCATGAATGGGGCTTTTGTTTCTAAAAACCCCCTACCTATGTTATCATTATGTTCTATGTCAATGAAAGGGCACAATGCCTTTCACTTTACACACTATGGTCACATTCAACCAAATCATTTGCCAACCACATCAAACCACCCAAACATTTTTTCAACCACTAAACATTCTCATCACCCATTCACACCAGTTTCTATGGAAACCAATACACATGGAAACTATTAACCACACAATTTATGTTCAGCATAAACTATTACTTGCTGAAGCATAAATAGACTCATTTCATTTTTAGCATACAACATCACCAATATGGAAAATTGCTAGGGATGAAAAACCTCAACCAATGTTACAAAATACACCATCACGCAATATGGAAAACACTGTAACATCATCTTACCTTCATCATTTAACCATGACCAAAACCAAACACATCGACCACTTTGACCCTTCTTCCCTTTTGGGAGAACTACATTGGCTCGAGGCCCTTAAAATAGGGGCTATGTAAGCAACACTCAGTTGACATCGGGTCTTCTAAGGTTAGCTCAGACATTTCCTTCATCACATTCCTTCATCACCTACCAATCACATCACAAACAATCACATATAACAACAACCATTAACATTATCATACACCAATCACATTAGTTTTTATGAAACACATTACACATGGAAACTAACATCCAAGACACAAACCAATGTTACGACGTACATCATTACACCTTAACGAAAAAGTTGTGACATAATCATAATCATCATCATAGCATAATCATTCACATCATAAACATTATCACATTAAGCATATATCATTAAAACATATGAGAAATGCTAAAACATCCATAACATCCATAACACATCAATAAACCAAAATCTCATCATATATATCTGTACATCAAAGTTTACAATGGTGCAATCTGGCTCTCTCTTTCAAAAAAATTGAGTACATCTCACATCAATAGCTCACAGGCTGGTATATAAATAATGCCTCAAAAGGCCTCAAGGTTGTGGCTATGGTGGTGGTGGCAGTGGTCATGACGATGCTGTATCATCTCCACCCTTTGATCGTCACTGTCTATAGGAACCCAAAGTAGTCACACATGACATAGATCTTTGTTGGCTCTCCTCAACTCTCATATCTAAATACCATTATATTTAAGGGAACCCCCTGATAACCATCTCATAATATGCAATCTCCTCTAAAGCATTATTATACCTAGATATAGGCATAGTCTGCGGTGGACCCATCAATCCTGACACTGTGCCCTAAACTAAACCCTATGGCTGTGGCTATGCTAGCTGATGTGACACTAACTGAGCTAGCTACTATGGTGGACACTGAATAGGGCCCTACCCTACCAAACCTTGTGCCTGAGTTATGGCCAACTGCCCTATCAAAACCATAACTAGCCCCTAAAACTTTGCCACCTACCCCTATAGTCCTATGACCTGGCCCTCCAAAATGGTCACTCATCCTCGTGCTGCATCCCTCTCCTAGATGCCAGTGTCCCTCTCCTATCTGGCAACATCCCTCTCCTACCTTACCCTAGTCACTACCTACAGATTAGGTCATAGCCTTGCCTGAATCCCTATGTACTCTCCTACCCACCATGCCAAGTAGGCCTCTGTGCACACTAGATCAACTATCCCAGGCCCTATCGATAACTCCTCAAAATTAGGCCCCTCTATCTCCTCTTGCAGTGGGAGCAGCACCTCAATATCATCCCACTTGTACTATAGGAAGATGGGTGGCACATCTTATAGCAGCCCATACTGGCACCGCACTCTCTCCATTGGCACCCTCTCGAGCTTGCTGACTCATCTCCCCCTAACCCATCTCAAACTCTACAACACAACCAACTACTCTACCTAGTCTCTAAATGTTGAATATACTAGGTATGGTCTCTAGATGATATCTACTAAGATTAGGGCCTCCAGTACCCCTCTGTAGTAGTCGGTGTCCCTAACTACTCCATCCCTCTGAGTCTGGGCTATGACCTCATGCCATCACCTGAAGCCAACCATGAAGCCAGCTTAAATCACAACTGAAAGGCCAAGAGTTCAAGTGACCACAATGTGCTCATATGACCAGCAGTGTAAGAGGTGTCCCACACACAAAATATACCATCGCCATCGATTGATACCCCAAAGCTCTTTATATAACTGAGCCAAAAAGACTAATGCCCATGCAAACATTATCTTCATCTCCAACATCTCTGTCAAAACTCTGGTCATGGCAACTAGAAATCTACCTCCCTCTACATCTGGCAGCACATAAACTATGATTTTGATCATCATTAGGATGGCTAGTCAATGCCAATCCTTGTCAGCGGCATACAATGGCTCATATGCAAAATTGGCTGAGTGATACCTCACCTCAGTAGCATGCTCTCTAAATAGTATAACCATATAAATGTCATGCACCTCTCTCGAGCATGCATACAAGTCTACTCTATGTATCGATAGCTACAAAATCTAGTACACATCCTCCACCATCACAGTCAGCTCACTAGTGGGCAAATGAAAGGTATTGGTGGAGTGGTCCCACCACTCAATCAATGCCACCATGAGATTGACATCCCTGGCCACTCGATAGTATTGCCATAGCCCACCTAATCCCACTATAGTCATATGGGTCCACTCCCCTCCAGTGATGTCTTGATGCATCTATGTCAGTAACGGTGGGAGACGATCTCATAGCATCAGCGTTTGCCTCACCAGCATCCAACCAATGCACACAAAACCCACATTAACAAATGACTACCAACCTCTTTGACTCTTCTTTTGGGTGAACTACATCAGCTTGAGGCCCTTAACAATAGGGGCTATGTAGGTAGCACTCAGTTGACATGGGGTCTCCTAAGGTTAGCTTAGCCATTCACCTATTCATCTACCCATTTGACCATCTTCCTATCCTCATATGCCTATCCCAACATCTGGGAAGCCCTTGACATGGCTTTGACCCTTCGTCTTGATAATTTTCAACATCTTTTCTAACCAAATAGCCACCAACATTGGTTATCATACCGATGATAACACTTACCTAACCAACATCACTCACACAATGACTGACGTCAGTATCTGGTTGGCCGACATGGGTATTTAGTCGGCTAACATCGGTATCTAGTTAGTCGATGTCGGCGACTGGTTAAGCCCTAAGGTCGAAAGGGGTGAGCCCTAAAATTAGGGCTTCCCCATTTCTTTTCCTTTTTCCTACCCAAACCCTCCTAAAACTACCTAAAGAGACCTACTTAGCCTACCCATCCTTCTAACTACCCCTCCCCCTCAATCTTAAGCTAAAAACACTAAAAATTCCAAAAACCAATCAAATTCAAAACCAAACCAAAAACTCAAAATGTACTTCCTACCTCATCCCATCATTACCGCCATGGTGGTATGATAGGTGTCATAGGTGGTGGTCCTCCCATAGGGCCTCCTCTACCCTCTACCATCTCTTCTTCCTTAGTTTCTCCATGCACTCTCGCTAGCCCACAATTGACTCTACAACCTCCAATCATGCTCCAACTCACTCCCTCTCTCCACCAATCACACTCTGACACGTCACACTACTATACCAGTCACTCTAAGTCACTTTCACTCACTCAAACCTAGAGCTCCCTTTTTCACTTGGTTAAATGTCACAAATGACTTTTGATGGGCCGCTAATTTAGTTTTGTCACATTCAGTAGTACACTGACGTTGGCAGTAGCATGCCCTAGGTAGCTGATGTCAGCCTATTTCCACTAACATCAGTCCAACCATTGACATCAATTTTATAACCAATGTCAGCATCATTAAATCCTCCATCCTCTTTAAAATGCCCAAAATCATGCCCATAATCACCAGTTCTCACAGCCTCCTCCTGGGGCACACTTGAGATCCCTCTTACCTCGATCAATGACCTTAGAGATCGCGCCTATCTCTTCCGACCATGACCACTTCCAAGACAACTTTGCCTTGGTTGTTTTGCATATATGCTACCTCACGAATGGTTAAGAAAATTGTCTGCAACCCATATTTTGACCCTCACAAGTATAGGATTGTGAGCAAGTTGATCCCCACTACTTGTGACATTTTTGTGTTTTCCAAGAGTAGTTCCCGAGCCCAAGATACTTGGAACATAATGACTATTAGAGCTACTTCTTAGATCACATAACCTAATTAGTTACGACTAAATACTAGGGCCTGGTTATTTCAATTCTAGCACTCCTTGACCTTTCACCATGACAATTCGACCTACCTATCACGTGGAGTGGTATACACATAATCCCAACCTTTGCAGCATTCATACTCATGCCTTCACCATTTCCATCCACTATCTATCAAATCAACACCTGATTCCAGGTTCCGTTCCCTCGACTCCTGCTTTTAAGGGGAATACCTCATCCCATAATCAGGGCAATCAACTCCTATTTTTATCTTGCAGTTCATTAGAACAACCAAAAGGACAAAAATGACCTTATCCCATACCTAGGGTAATTTACTCCTATTTTTGTCTTGTAGTTCATCATAACAACTAATAAGACAAAAAGGGGCAAATGTATACACTAAAAAAGTGTCTACCCCTTGGTCAACCACCACTTGGTCCCCTTGGTTCACTTCCAAACATTCCTAACCCACACAATTATTAATTTAAAATAAATTAACTATTTTAAATTAATAACACCCTTGGCACATCATGCATGACACCTCACCCCACCTTGGATACCTCTCCTTGGATGCCTCCCGTCACCCTATGACCAATTTATGACCTATTTCAACCCTCTCGTGCTTATTTAATCCACCATTCAACCATTTTTCAAATGGCAATTAGACTTGGCAGTTGGAAGAATGGGTAAAAGGCTAATTTTAGCCTCTTTTCCCATTCTTCCACCGTCGACATTGGTCAGTATCAGCCAATGCCAGTGGTATCACCGATGCCAGTTTCTTTTAAACTATAATCTGACCACTATTTTCTCCCTTGTGAACGTGAATTCTCTTGCTCCATGCTTTAAGATCTCTGGCTCCTTGACTTCTTGCAGGTATCAGCTTTTCAAGAGCACTCTCTAGGCTCAGAGGTTCTACACCAGCCATTCCACACTCGATTGAAGATTGCACAACATCTCCCACATCAGCTACAATGGAAATAGGCCTCCTGCACTTCTACCTCTCCACCCATAGCTAAGTATTTGTGTTGGTTTTATTTTATTATCCTTTTGATTACATTAGCAATCAGTCTGCTGTCCATTTCCAAGCATTCTGGACACAACCCAGTTTGTTCTTCCCAGAGAGGCTAAAAAGCCTTCTCTCACCCTTATCTCCCTTTTTACCCTTGTCCTCCATTTGATCTCTCATTTAGGCCACACTTTCTACCCTGTAAACCCAACACAAGCCATCAAACTCCCACAGACACCTCAATCCACTCTGTTAACCATAAAATAGTCTTGAGACTCGTCCAAAGCCCCATTGCCCCTACCAACGCTGGCCACTAGACCCATTGCCCCTACCAACGTCGGTAGATAATTGATGTCAGTGACCTTTACCAACCAACATCAGTAGACTAACCGATGCTAGCGACTATGGAAGATAGATTGCCACATACAAGTATACATTTATTTTTATTTCTTTGGTTCAATCTTTTATCATTGCTTATTTTAGCAACATTTTTCTTTTTATCAATCAGTAGACTGTCACCCCTTCAGGAAGTCTTTGCACTTCTGGGATCAAGCTTTGCTTGGTAGTCTACCACCTATCTATCTAACAGTTTTCAAGTTTAAGTCTCTTTCTTTTGCAGGTGTCATCCTCCACAACCAGAGAGGAGTTCTCTCAATGTCTGGATAATGGTGTACAGACCTCATCTAGGTAACATCTAACCCTAGACCATTAACATAGTTTCTTTCATCTTTTAAATGTGGAAAAGCAAAAATAGTTAGAAACATGAACCTAGTTATATTCCTTCCTCCTCATCACCCTCCCTTGGTGATGTTTTACTTCCCTTGGCTAAGATATCTCCTCTACCCAATAAAAGAGCTTATGAGTGTTCTCTAGCCTTTTCCACTCCTATTTCACCTCCTTCTATGAGTTTTTCTACTAAGACCACTCACAAGGCTATCTATTATTTCTATGGGATAGATAATCATTATTACACCCATTTTTGCAAGTTAACATAATATATTGATACCTTGCATCCTTATTCCCAATCACCAAACAAAGTCATACCTCCCCTAAAGGTATTTCCTAAATATCTACCCAAGTATGGTGAGGTATATTGTCTATGGCATTTATGTAGCATCCATAATGCCAATTATTTCCACATCCTTCAACAACATATTAAGGATCACCTTATAGCCATTCTCAAACATTATACCACTCCTTCCATATGTCATTCCTAAAAGAAGGCACCTTCTTTTTCCCCCATGGTTTCATCTCCTATGGTTACATCACCTCTTGTGGTCCCTTCATCACCTTCAGTGCCTCTCCCTATGATTCCTTCACCCATGGACCTTCCCTCACTCATGGATCCTTCTCCACTAGTGACTCTTGCATCTCCCTTAGAGCCTACTCCCACGTATTCTCTTGACCTTCCCTTTTACCTAATTTCCCTCATCAGTAAAATCCTTTGAGCATTTCTACTTTTTTGAGGAGATTAGAAAAGAAGAATTTTCCTAGTATTCATTAAATATTAATGAGACATTAGCAGTAGTTCATCTCTAGCTTCATAGATATTTATCTGATGTCTTGGATAATGTGTGTGGGTAGATTTATTAGTATTTATGATCACATGCATGGTTCTTTCACATTTTCATTTGTGTTGGATGTGTGCTCCAATATTATCTTTATCTATTTATTACATCATTTAACACTATGTTAAATTTTTCCTTATAATATATGGTGATTTATTACTTGTTGTATTATATATTGCTTATATTATCATTTATATTTCACATATGGTAGTATTTATTTATCATTTATTTCTCTCTCTTGATTGATTTTTTCTCAAAACTCTTTTTGTTTCCTCTTCATGATTGTTTTCTTTCTTATCTTAATTTTTCATGATTAATTATCATTGTGATTTAGTTATACAAACCCTATTCCCTTTGGTCATTATCTCCATTTTGTCACGTGATCAATTAAAAAAAATCCTACTCATTACTATATCCTTACATTGATCCTATTTTTGGATCTCACTTTTCCTTTCTTCCTTTTCTACAAACTAAGAATATACATAGTTGAGACTTGAGATCACATGCTAGTTCAATATTAAACTTAAGTGTCCTCATCATTATTTATATTTGGTTACTTAGCTTCCTTTAGCCTTAACCTACAATTCATTCATGTCTATCACTTCATCACTCATTATTGGTCATTCCAAATCTGTATGGAAGAGGAATATTAAAAATAGATAAAAAGTTAAAAGCCAAATCATTTAAATAAATGACAATGATATCAAAATGGAAAAACATTCTTAAAAGTCTAATCACACTAAAAGACATGATTTAAAGCACATATACTTCTTCTATTTGAAGCTCAAATTCCACACTTGGCCTCACGATAGAGTCAAGATCCTTTGGGGTGTGGTAGGCTAGTATATTATAAGAGGATAGTAAAAAAATATTTAAATGCTAACTACTTTCTCATGCAAGTACCCAATCTTCGTAGTAGATTGACATCTATATAAGGGTTCTTGAAGAATGAGGAGCATGTTATAGGAAGGTAGGTTTATATTTATTTTTCTTATACCAATATACCTCCATGATTTGATCTTAGTATAATTCTTTTTTGCCTACAAAGCTTTTTGTCTATAGCAAATATGATTCTTTTGTACATAGACGACCACTAGTCACTTGGTGTCATCTCATGTCCTTAGTACGCCTCTTGTCTCATAAGGTCTTCTCATAAGATGCATAATTATTTATTTTTACATTCCCTTTTTCATTCCTTATATCTCTCATATTTACTCTAGAGAAATATTGATTTGTCTACTAATAAATCCCTTTGGTATTTCATTTGTGAGTTGTATTATAAGATCATGGATAGGACCTAACCATCTTCACAAATTACCATCTTTTCCTTGCTATTACCCACATCCTTGATTAAAATAGTATTTCTTATTTGTTCCACCCCAATGTTTTTTTCTTTGTGAGTTATAGTATAATACCATGGATAGGACTTAATATTCCTCACAAAATTTTCCAATACCTAAGTCACAATCAAAAATTATATGTGTTAAATATGAGATAAGATTCGATTGATTATGAAGTTACATGTCATTTACATGCTTCCCCAATTGATTTAGTGTGTTTTATGCTTAATTAGTTTCTCTTTCACTTTTATCTTATTATTTTTTGATTGCATGTAAGAATATAACCATTTCTTGAATTTTTCATACTTCCCATCTTTAATTAGTGTGATCAATTTAAGACCAATATTTTGCCAAAAAAAAATTCTCTTATACTTCCCAACATGATTTAGTATAATTTATTAACTTAATTGATTTGATTTTATAAAATTTATGCCCTTTTACATACCTTATATTTTATTCCAATGTTTTCATACTTCCCAATGTGAATTAATATGATTTTACTAGTTTTAATTTGGTGCAAAAATATTTCACTTTGGTTTTTAGAAAAATCATTTTTACCATCTTGTTTTAACATTTATTAGTTCTTTATACTTAGACATTTCTTATTATTACACATTTCCCATCTTGAAATAGTGTGTAGTACATTTGTTTGATTTATTATATTTCACCAAGTCCTTTTTGTCTATTTATTTATAACTATGCATGTGTTTTTCATAATGCTAGAAAAGAAACCACATCTCATATATTTCTTATAGCATATACAACAAATCTAAACTACATGTGATAGAAATAAATATATCCAAAGCATCCACAACTACAACAATAATTAACAACCATAATAAACCACAATTATAACATACATAACCAACAATAATATGCCAAAATGATCCATATAAATGTTAAGCACATGATATACTGAGGAGGGGTGTATTAGTATATTATATATCTTACAAAAAAATTAATTAATCAAACTCTACTTAACCATAAATTAAATACATGCAATAAAACTTCAATAATAACATTCACCACATGAGTGAGTGTGTGTGTGTGTGTGTGTGTGTGTGTGTGTGTGTGTGTGTGAGAGAGAGAGAGAGAGAGAGAGAGAGAGAGAGAGAGAGAGAGAGAGAGAGAGAGAGAGAGAGAGAGAGAGAGAGAGAGAGAGAGAGAGAGCATATTTTTATATAGAAACCCAAAGTGGGAAAAACCATGGGGAACAATCTCAAGTATATGAATGAACACCAACTCAAATTGAAAAGTTTTCAAGCACCAAATTGTAGGAGCACCAACCCCTTTACTGAGCACCAACACACCAACTATTTGTGAGCACAAACCCATAGGAGTGCCAACCCCTCTTTTGTATAAAACACAACTATCTCTCAATGTTGCTTTCTAAAAAAATTATAGAACTCAACAATATCTCTTTCAATTCTCTCCTCTTTACTTATATAAAATAATTACAAACCATGCACTCTCATGAATATTTACAAATGGCTTCCAAAGACTTTATTTATAGCTTTCCAAAAGACCTTTGGAATTCACCCTTTGTGACCTTTCACTCCAAATAGTAAATGGCTCCATATTTGCATGACCCTTCGAATCCTTACATGTTTTGAACCTTTATGAACAAATGCATCCTATAACCATTTATCTTTATCTTGGTGACCTTTGAAATTCCTTAAGGTGACTCTTCATGTAAAATGTGCTCTTCCTTTTTTGACTTCACTTGGTGACTCTTTGAATTCATCAAGATTATCCTTCATGGGAAAAATCATCCTTTTCCCTCTTTTGTCATTTCCTCATGACTCTTTGACTGCCTCATAGGCCCTAATTTTAAATTTATTCAACCAAAAATATATATTTTAATATTAAATAAATAACAACACATTTAACCAAAATATGAACACTAAAAACACTTAGAAAATAAATTCTATATGGACTTTGTCACAAATAACTCTAAATATTTGACATCAATGACAATTTTTTCAATAGTCTACCCCTTTGTCATTGATGGCAACCTCAAATGGAAACTACCACATCCTAAAACCTATACTGCACATGCCAACCTACACATACTACCATCTAAAAAACATACAGTAACTCCCCCTTATGATAGAATCTTATACCCATTCATATACCTATTAATGTTCTTCTCCCCCATTAACATCAATGGTAAAGGGTCTATCCTTGATCTAACACTTATCTCCACTTTAAATGATGTTAATCCTCAATGATAGGAAGTAAAATAAATTACTCCCAACTTCTTCTGTAGATACTTGAATGCATCTTTTGGTAATACCTTTGTGAAAATATCTATAGTCTATTCTATATTACTGATATATAGCATTTTATCCTATTGATCTACTACCCTCTCTCTTAAAAAGTGATATATTATAGGAATATGTTTTGTTCTTAAATCCATCAGTGGATTCTTAGAAATGTTAAAGCACTTGTGTTGTCATAAAAAAAAAGAAATAGGTTAATCATATTTTACCTTGATGTCTTCTAAAGTTTTCTTCATCCTAAGCACTTGATCACAAAACAACACTAATACTATATATTATACATCAGATATAGAAAGTGATACTAAGTTCTACTTCTTGCTTAGCCAAGATACTAAGTTATCACCAAGGAAGAAAGCTCCTCCACTTGTATTTTTTCTATCATCCAAACAACCTACCTAATCTAAATCTGTATAAGCAACCAAAGTGAAATAACTACATGTGGAATACCACAATCCATAATCTAATGTCCCCTTGACATATTTGAATATTCTTTTCACCAACTAAACATAACTCTCCTTCGAAGCTGACTAATATCTTGCAATTATGCCTACTACATGTGTGATGTCTGGCCTTGATGTTGTCAAAAATAAAATACTACCAATCATATATCTATACAAATATTGATCTATAATAGGTGAATCTTAATCCTTACCTTATTTCCTATATCCAATGGTCTGCCAGCTAGTGCATAATCCTCAAATCCAAAAAATTTCAACATGTCTTGGGCACATTTATTTTAAGATATGAAAATTCCTTTTTCGAACTGAAAGATTTGTAACCCTAAGAAAAATAACAATTATCCAAGCATATACATCTCAAATTATTTTTTCATACTATCATAAAATTATTTTATCATTATTTTAATGTTACCTCTAAATATTATGTCATCAACATATACCAAAATAATCAATTGATGCTCACCTTCTATTTTGATGTAGAGATTAGTATCAGCAAAACCTCTCTTGAAACCTTAATCTTGCAGCTACTTATCAAGTTTTACATACCAATCTCTAGGAGCTTGTTTCAATACATATAGTGCTTTCTTTAATCTACATACATGGATACTATCATTTGAGAGAATAAATCCTTTAGGATACTCAATGTATAACTCCTATTCTAGATTTTCATTCAAGAAGGTAGACATGAAATCCATATGAAATACTTTGAAATTCTTAAACACTACATATGCAAGAAACATTCTAATAGCCCCTAGCCTTGCCACTAGTGAAAAAAATTATTCAAAATCTATACCCTCATTCTAAACATATCATTTACATACTAGCCTTGATTTATTACTAATAACTTCACCATCTTCATTCAACTTATTTTTACATACCCATTTTGTTCCTATCACATTTTAATCTTTTGGTCTAGGCACTAATTCCCAAGTATCATTCTTTTCTATCTGATTTAATTTTTCATCCATTGCCTTAACCTAATGTTCATCATGTCTAGCTTCTAAAAATGTTTTAGGCTAAATTTGGGATAACAAATAAAAATTAACTTCCTCATATTAACTTACCATCATACTTCTAGTGTGAACTCCTTCATTTATGTTCCTAATGATGTCACTCCTATTATAATTTCTATGAACCTATTTGGATGGAGTCTTGGTGTTCTTTTTATCCTTATTATCATCCTCATATTATTCTTCAAAATCATCTTCTTCAATTATTTCAAGACTGTCTATTGGATCACTATCTCTTTGTGTTACATCGTCATTTATCTTGACACTTATACTTTCAACAATCTTCTTGGTTCTTTTGTTATAACATTTATAATCTTTAGTTTTTCTAGAATATCCAAGAAATATGCCTTCATATATTGTAGATTCAAACGTACCCAATTTTTTATTGGTTCTCTTTATGAAGCATTTGTTTCCAAAAACTCTAAAATAATCAACTATAGCTAGTTTTTCTTAACATAGCTCAGGAGTCTTGTCATTGTTGACTCTCAACAATGCTCTACTTTGAATATGCACTATTGTACCTACTACCTCTCTCTAATATTTATCTGGTATCTTGGATACATTTAGCATTATCCTCACCATCTCCTAAACTATTCTATTTTTCCACTCAATTACTCCATTTTATTGTGGAGTTTTGGCTATTGAATAATGTCTCTTTATCTGATGGTCTTCACAATACTAAATAAACTCATCTAACATGAATTATCCTTCTTGATCTAATCTTAGGCACTTAATCTTCAAATCATTTTCATTCTCAAAAAAATCCTTAAATGCTTTGAAGTGTCTAAAAGCTTTTGATTTATTCTTCAAAAACATCACCCCATTAATACATTTAAATCATCAATAAGCAACATGAAACATTTCCCACCTTGAGTACTTTGACATCTGATAGGTCCACACAAATTAGTGTGAACAAGATCTAATATCTAAGTGGTTGAGTATTCTTTTATTTTAAACCATCTTCTGACCTACTTCTCATGTTGACATGGTTTAGAAAGTGTGTTAGAGGGATTTGTAATCTTGAGAAGATCTCTAACTACTTGCTTCTTAATAATGTTGACAAGATTGTCAAAATGTATGTGTCCCATTCTCTTGTGTCATAGCCAACACTCCTCAACCTGACTCAAACAACATTTTTGACCTTTGATATTTGATAACATATATAAATTATTTCCTATCATCTGAGCATCTATAATCAACACATCTGAATATTTTATCCTAATTTCACAACAATTTACATAAAAATTTAGTGTGTGTCCCTAATCACACATTTGACTTACACTCAATAGATTATTCTTAAGACCTTCTACTTACAGAACATTTTCAGTCTTAGTTCTACCATTATCCAAACTTAATGTACCTTATTTGGTTATTTTCATAGTGGTATTATCTACAAATTTTATTATCCCACTATTGATATTATTTAGAGTTATGAACATGTTCTTGTCTCCTATCATGTGACTCAAACATATACTATCAATGAACCATGGATTTTCTTCATTTCTTACATGCAATGTTTTCTGGACTAACATAGACTTTTTAGGTTGTTTCTTCTACCATGAAAGTATCTTAAATTTCTTCTTGATGAATGGAGCCTTGAAACTTTGGTCCTTCTTGATTGTCTCAAACATGCTTCTACAATACTAGTCTATGTGTCTAAAATTATTTCACTTGTACCATATTATGGCCTCTACGTAAAAACCTAATAGAGAATCAAAAGAGTTGTGGATTCTATTTGACGTTGCATAAGTTTCCTTCTCCTTATTTCTAAAATTGTTAGCTTTTTCTGACATTCTATTTTCTTATGACCATAACCATTAAAATAAAAACAACAACCACAAAAATAAAACCTATTTTGATTTCTATATCTTTGGCTTATTATATTTTGTAGCTTTATTCCTTCTATCCTTCTTTGTTTGAGATATCCTATGCATTCTTAACTTATTCCCTTTTTATTTCTTGTTTTCTAAGAGCTTCAACATAGCTATTTTTATTTTTAAATATGATGCCTATCTTGTCTTATATTTATTTTTGGATTTCTAATATCTTATTCAACATATTAGTGATATTCTCAAATTTTGAATCATTGGTTGATTTAATTATTTTCTCAAAATTTGGTTTTAAAGAGGAAATTTTAGCAACATACCTTTCACATTCTTCACTTACTCTTTTCAACTAAGTTGTTAGATATTCTTCAGTATTTTTAGCTTTTTCAATGTGTGCTTATATGTCTTCAATTATTTCCTTAACCCCTTTTCATTTTTCTCAATTTTGAGCTTCACTCTTTAATTCTTCTTCTCAAGAGATTTTTATTCTTCTAAAGCACAAATGAGTTCTTCCAGATTCACCTCATCTTCATCATGTTCTTCTTCTTCATCACTTTTACTTTTTCTTGCAGAGGCATCTTCATGTATGGTTATGAATAGAATCTCTTCTTCATCTAAGTCACTAACTCCACTATCTTCAACTGAGCTAGGATTTTTAGAATATAAAATCTTCTTCTCGAATCCCTTCTTGAATTTTCCTTTGAAGTTGTTCTTGTATGTAAATTTTCCTTCCTCATTGTCACCATTATTATTTTCTAGGCACTTAGCTACAAAATGTCCAATATTACCACATTTAAAACATTTAAATGGTAATTTTCCTTGATATTTACCTACGCCCTGTTTTAGCTTTCAGATGAATACAGATCCATTGCCATCTTCTTCATCATTAGAGTTGTCACTTGATTCTTGAATTTTATCCTTGTCTTTCTTTGATTTATTAAAATTAGCCTCCCTCTTTGAAGGTTTATCTTATTCAGTATGCATCTCATATGTTTTAAGAATACCATGTAGTTCATCCATTTTTAGCCTGGCTAGATTCTTCATCTCCTTAATTAATGAAACATTTGCATCATATCTCACTGGTAGAGATATCAAAACCTTTTTTACCACCACTAATTATTCTAATTTTATCCAAGCCCTTGAATCTGATTAACTATTTGATCAAGCCACAAAAGATTACTTGTTATGTTTTTTTCCTCTTCCATCTTCAAAATCTCAAAATATCTTTTGAAAATCTATAGCTTATCTTGTTGAACCTTTCCATCACCTTTGTAAATATTTTCAATTTTTACCCAAGTCTCATGAGTATATTTGCATTGCATAACTTTAAAAAAAAAAATTATTCATATAAACCACATAAAATAGCATTTAAATCTTTAGCATTATTTTCACTTACCTTTTTTTAATCACATTAGTTACAAGTGTTTGTGGCTCTTCGTATTCCTATACCACTACTTGACAAATGTCAAATCCAAGGGACATAAAGTATGTCCTCATTATTATGATCTAAAACGCATAATTTTTCCCATCAAACAAAATTGCCTTATTTTTATAAAAACATTCATGTGATCCAGCCATCATGATTTCCCTGATCTACCTTCAAGATGTTAAACTCTTTCTAACATAATCTACTCTGATACCAATTATTAAGCATAATAGATACTGAGAGGGGGGTGCATCAATATATCATATATCTTATAAGTATTTTACTTAATCAAACTCCACTTAACCATACATTAAAGATATGTAATAAAACTAAAACAATAACATGCACCAGAGGAGAGAGAGAGAGAGAGAGAGAGAGAGAGAGAGAGAGAGAGAGAGAGAGAGAGAGAGAGAGAGAGAGAGAGAGAGAGAGAGAGAGAGAGAGAGACAACACCATATTTTTACTTGGAAACCCAAAGTGAGAAAAACCGTGGAGAACAATCTCAATTATATGAATGAATACCAAATTAAATTACAAATTTTTCAAGAACCAACTTGTAAGAGCACCAACCCCTTTGTCGATCACCAACACAATAATTATTTGTGAGCACTAACCCATAGGAGCACTAACCCCAAGTAAATATTTTTGAGCACCAACCCACAAGAGTACAAACCCCTCTGGTGTATAAAACATAATTATCTCTCAATGTTGATTTATTTATAAATGATATAAATCTACAATATCTCCTTCTATTCTCTCCTCTTTTCTTATATAAAAAAATTACATACCATGCACTCTCTTGCATATTTACATATGGCTTCTCAAGCCTTTATTTATATATTTCCAAAAGACCTTTGACATTCACCATTTGTGACCCTTCACTCCTCATGGAAAATGGCACCATATTTACATGACCCTTTGAATATTTTCATTTGAAAAGTCACATGGTGACCATTCATGACAAAATGCATCATTTCCCCTTTTATCTTTATCTTAGTGACCTTTCAAATTCCTTAAGGTGACTCTTCATGGAAAAATATATCCTTCCTCTTTTGTCTTCACTTGGTGACTCTTTGAATTCCTCAAGATGACCCTTCATGGGAAAATTCATCCTCTCCCTCTTTTGTCTTTCCCTCATTACTCTTTGACTTCCTCATGGGCCCTCTATTTAAATTTATGCAACCAAAAATATATTTGTTAGTATTAAATAAATATAAACACATTTTGAAAAAATATGAAATTAAAAACACGTTTAGACAATAAATGATATGGGGCCTTTGTCACCAATAATGTTAGACCTTTAACATCAATGAGTTTGATATAAAAAATACAATCATATACAATGGTATAACTCTATGGTTAGGTCCCATCCTATCTATCTCATGGCCTAGCTATGCTTCTTACTAAGGCTTTGGTCAGACTCCTTTAAATAGTATGTTGTAAGGAGACTATCCAAGATCTCAATCCCTCTACCTATCCTTGTAGGTTCACCACCTACACCTATGACTATGTTAGTTGGTTCTAGATCTCTATCATCTTTGACACTATGTCTAAATAAATAGCTATATATTCATCTATGGCCTACCATGATGGCATCTCACCTACACCCATCTATGCTAATGGATGCATCCTCTCTCTATGCTTGTATTTTTCTTGTTGCCTCCTTAACTAGTCTAAACTAGGTCACCTGAGCTATGGTAGATGGTACACTAGGGTCCTATAATGTACTAGGGTCATATGGATGCAGAGTCTCATCTAGGATGTCATGGAGTGATCCCCTCACCAAGGACCCCCATCTCTCCTCTTCATCCTCTACTACACCTATAATGTCACACCAAATAGATATTAGATCACTATCATATATCAAAATATCTATCTCTACTTCCAAATAAATACTTAAAGAAATAATTTAAGCATCTTTTCTTACCTATTTATGTCTCAACTACTATGGTCTCACCATCTACATGACAACCTAACAAAGTCTCCCCATCTACACAACCTCCTAATACCTCGTTAATAAACTACCTACTCAACATAAATTCTTTTGTCATAGCTCATGTCCATATCATCTTATACATAAGTAATCTCTCTATCATCCATCCCTCCTCTGGCTCCTTTGTTGGCTCGTAAGGGATGAAAATGATCTTTACTACCTCCATTATCATCATGTCCTTAGTGGTCATAGCTCCTACTATGGAACTAGTAGTGTTACATCTAGTATCTTTACCTCTACCTCCATATCCTCATATTATGCTTCTTATAATGATCAACCAATCCATGGGCACTCATGACATGGCCTAAGTGTCAATTTTTCTATCTATGGTCCTAGCCCTTTCTTCCCTCATGGCTCCTTCACATGTTGAGACCACTACTTCAACATCAATATTAGTGTCTTTAGATGAGGTAGGCTCATATATCCTACCACCCATGCCACCAGATGTGGCTCTCTCCACCATGTGCAGTTTCCAATAACCTTTGTCCTAGTTGTCACTAGTGTAACTGTGTGCTAACTCACCCATGTAGTTATTATGTATCCATATGGATACCACACTATATATATAAATATTAATAACTATAACAGTAACACATGGGGTGTGAACCATTTAAATTTTCCTATTTACATCTCCATACATAAGGTGACCAACCATCAACCACATAGGGAAACCTAGATAAATGATACATAGGAAACCTCTTATAGATCCAAGCTATGAGCAATATGATCAGTCCCATGTTCTTGTACCCTCTGACCCACATTTCATACAAATCATGTATGAGATGGATCTAGATGACAAATATTATATCACATTAAATCACTCATCCAACATGATCCTTCTCAAGGTTACCATGAATAGTGGTACCTTGTTTATGACCTATGACATAACACCTGTTGTATCATAAGTCCTATCATAAATTTATAAATATCTAGAATTTTTGATGTATATACATCATCCATACTGACTCTATATCTTCCAAACATAATATTTGGTCTTGTAGCCCACATGGCTAAGGCTCTCCTTTCCTCTATGTTGTCCAAGATTCAAATGTACATGCACTTAGAAAGATTAAGGCTTGACATGTTCTTGTAAGCTACAAAGTGTTAATAATAAGTAAAAGTTAGAAAATATTATGTGTATACACAACCCATGAAATACTAATAATGGGTTATTACTAGCCAATAGTATATAAGAACACATGTTTATGGAATAACATGCCATGAATGCCAAGTCTTAAAATAGAGAGGTACATGCAACAATTTTTTTAAGCCTATTATTGGTGGAAGACCATTGTCTCAATGGGGATTAGACATCATTGGTGTCATTAACCCTAATTATTAGGTTGGATATAAATTTTTACTCACTACCTACATTACTACACCTAATGGATTGAAGTAGTAGCTACAAGGCATTTTAGAGTACAATATGTAATTATCTTTCTAGAGTAAAACATCACAACTTGATTTAGTACCCATATTTATTTAGTTTGTGACAATAGGCCAACATTTCAATTAGCTAAATTCATTGAATGGTCCCATGATAAGCAAATCACCATCAAGTCATCTTACAACCATTACCCACAAGGAAATAGATTGGTTGAATCAACAAATAAAAACTTGATTGATGTTATAAGAAATCAACAATAGATAAACCTAGAGAGTGGCATAATCTACTTAAATATGCACTATGGATTGATCAAAAAAGATACAAGTAGGCCCTCAAGGCTTCACTTTACTTATTGAAATATTAATGATAACCAATTTTTACAATCATATTTTAATTTACAACATACATATTTATGAAAAAATACATGGAACCAAGTAAAAAATTGGAATCTTGACTATTAGACATAATAGATATTAAATATTCAAGGATTGAAGGCTTATAAAATTTTAATAAACATAAGGACATAGTCAAAAGGTGGTTTGATGAAAGAGTAAAGTTAAAATCATTTAGAATATCTGACCTAGTGCTTCTATAGGATAAATCCCATGAAAATAAAGGACAACATGACAAGTTTACACCACTATTAATTATACCTTATCATATTTCATATATACTAGGTAATAATGTTTTCCATTTGAGGGACCTCTAAGGTAATGAATTAACATATCCAGTCAATGGATTATTTTTGAATCACTATTTCATATATGTACCATCTATAGATGTCCATGAGTAACAAGTGTTGTGGTAAATGTAGGAATAGAATAGATTTACTACTTTCATAATTAGTTTCCCTACTTTCTAGGTTAATATTTCTAGTTTTCAACATTTTTTCTTTCCATGGTTTAGTTCCTTATTTTCTAGATTAGATGAATTTTATGTCATGGAAATATGATTGAGTTGTCCTAATATGGTCAATCAAGTATCCATTCCATTGGAATTCTTATACATGTTTAAAATCTAAAAGTTTAATCTATGGGAAAGGTACTAAAAAGAAGAACTAAGGTGGGAAGGATATTAAACAAAGCACACAAATTGGTTTGATTGTAAGTTTTACACTCTTGTGTTAAAAATTGTTAGATTTCACATATGTAATATAAAATTAATTATGGTCATGCTACCATTGAATCCTTCTATCAGGTTTATAAAAGTTACTCTCATTACTACATACAAATTTAGAAAGTTTTCTCATTTTCATTAGATCCAATGCACTTCTCATATTAATACATATTGAAGGTAATGACCATTGATATAGATGTAGCTGGTAGGGAAAATATGTTAAAAATATGCCATCATATATACCAACTCAGTGTGGTTTTTTCTCTCTTTCTCCCAATCATATTCTATAAAAAAGAGAGGAAATGAGGATCAATGCATCCTAAAAAAGAGTGATCAATTGAATATAAATAATATATGAAGGTGATAAAAGGATAACATGATGAAATAATATTCATGTATCATGCATCACGAAATAATATAGGAGGAATAAAGAAAAGGAATCGAATGTACCTTTGTCAGGGCTATGAATACTTGGTTGGAACTAGATCAACACTCGAGATTCCATAGTTTAAAATATATTTTCAAAGAAAATAGAATGAAACCTATAGTAATAATAAGTCATTTCTAAAATCCTCACAATAAGAATAAAAGGAAATCAGTTCCTCACACACATATCTAGGTATGAGTAAGGCAATTCTATTATATGATGTTGTTAAGAGTCTATTTTATTTATTTTATTCAAATATTCTTTTGTGAAATGGTTCAAGTTTGATTTTAAATTGTTAATCAAAGGTTTTGGGTTCTCGAATACTCATATGTATTGCCACTGTAAGTCACCACTTTTTGTACTCAATATATATCCATTATTTTTTTGAATAGGGACCCATTATTTTATAAAAGGTCTAGGCCTATCTTGAAAACATTATTTCATAAGATCTTTATATGTTTCACCTAACTTCGCTATTCAGTAAATGAAAATGGACATGTTTTACTTATTTGGACTAACCTATTAATATTTTTTATAAGTTTTGCATATACATAGGTTTTTAAAATATTACAATTTCAAAAGTCTTAGGATTCATGAAAATTGGTTTTCAAAATTTTTGTTTTAAAGTCAATCTACGACATTTTTTAATCATTTACACGTATATAAACCTTTGCATAAAATGTTCTTGGGAAGTTTTGTTTGTGGGTTTTGTTCACAGGTTTTGTTAATTTTTTTTTCATAGGTTCGGTCCTCATATATTTATCTACCATGTATGAAGGTATTGAAAATTCATGTTCATCACAAGTTTTCTCTTATAGATTATAATCTTTGAAACTTTCCATTTTTGAAAAAATGTTAGGCATTTGGTCTTTGGCATTTGATCTCTAGATTTTACTCTTGTAAATTTGGTCTTCAATAAATTTTTTCAATGAAAATATTCAATTTTTTTAATTTGGAACTTAGCCTTTAGAAAATAGTAACCCTCATAGCCTTTTCAAAAGGATTCCCAGCACAGGTATTAAGAACTATTATTTGAAATATGTATTCACTTAGTAATAATTTAGGCTAACCTGATTTCAACATAACATTTGACTCTTGACTAATGAAAGCATCTATGACATTGATAAATATAATATAAAAGAGTCATTTAATGACACTTGGAAAAATTTAATGATAGGGTATTATTATAAACATCTATAATGAATATATGGCATACCTACCAAAATGAAGTGGAAAGTTCAAATTGAATAAATGAAGTAAGTTTAGAAACATTAGACATTAATGGCACATGAATTGGAATTGAATACCAAAATCTATATAAAATAATTGAAAAAAATTATTGTGCTCATTAATCACAAATGACTTTAATCTCAGTTTCCTCGATAAAAATCCCTAGTTACCTTCATTCAAATTATGAAGCGCATATAGAAAATCCAAGCCACTAAATCAAGGAACCATAACTCAATCACCTTATCAAACTAACTGTGGCTTCTTCATCTAAGACATTTAGGGGAGATTTGCACCATACATATTTTTTATGAAGTAATCCACTAAATACAAAGACACTATGTTTGATCTAGTGGTATTCAATGATGAGTATCCCAATTACTTAGAATTATGGGACATGATTGACTAAGTAGACACACATACTTGTGAGGAGAAATTGACACCTAGACATAGGTAATTAGCTATAGATTTACTCCATCTAAAAAACTAAGGATTGCATGTCATAGTGGCCAAGCCCAAGGTTATGTCATGCATAGACCTACTATGAGACCTATTGTTTGCAATAAAAGTGATTTGGGGTGATTTTGTACATGACCTAGAGCACAAAATTGTCATCAACTGTATCTTAAGAGATGTATTTCAAAGGTATTTATCCATACCAATTGTATATTCAACATTTCATTTACACATAGTCGTAACATGGAAAAATAAAAATTCCATTAACAAAACATTTAGTCAATGGATCATTCCTAGATTGTCTGTCATCCTCAAGGAGATGTAACTTATATTGATAACCATGTTCTAGATGGAAGTCCACATTGGGATGGTCATCCTGAATCAGTTATATGGCTACCCTAGCATTTAATTACTTCACCTTGAATGGGTTCCACTTTTATATTTACTAATGAAATTGGAGCTAACATTTGATTTGGGAGAGTTAATCAACACTAAGCTATAAAAGCAAGTTTTACACATAGATAAGAGGCCTATGGTGGGCCATTTTTATATGATGTCATACCTCTTGAATGTTATGATGGGAAAAATATACATGAAAAATAGGTCATTTTAGATCCTAGATATATATTTCATCAATAAATATATATGTGACACTTAATATTTCTTCTTTATATACACCTACACCCAAAAACATGGTTCAAATTGTAGAGAATGTATATCGTCTAGTTTAGAGTGATATTCATGAGTCACATTTGCCTAGATTATAAAAAACATGACTTACATGTTGATGCCTAAAGGGGAATACTATTTGTACCATTATTATACCATGATCATGGTTATTGTACATAAGGTAATACCCCTCCATCTCCCTAAGCACATACTATAAAGATCAGTTGAGCAGGGCATAACCTACCAAACATAGTGGGGAATTGATAAAGATTTGAAGAAGAAAATGAAGAGTGCATTGAATATATACCATTTAATAATTATTAAGATGTGTTCCATAAAATTTAAACAGTTTTTAGAGGTTTTTAGGTTTAGAGAATACTTCTCATTATCCACCCTACTACATAGAGACTAGGACCCTCATGGCCGAATTTAAAAGCATAATTAAGGCCTAGGTATTCCATACCAACATGAGCCTTATGACCATGAATTCATTTTTATAAAATTTAATAGTGGTTTTTAGGGCATAGAGAAGGTACACATAGTTGGATTGGGTGAGTAAAATTTGAAAATCATCCAAGGGGATCCCTTAATTTTTATTGTAAATGTGCATGTCAGGATTTCACTCTCGAGTGGATGGGTTACCATAGATTTGTATATAAATAGGACTTGCCAATAATCATTGGATTAGTAATAACATTCTTAGACAATACCCATGTAAATGATAATGTAAAATCAAGAGCATGAAGTGGTTAATGCTTCCATCATTTCAATTTCCCTTGGGAGAGATAAAGATGAGCCAATTTGTATCGATTATTTGACTCAAAAGGTCATGTTCATCATATTGATACTTTATCTAAAGTGAATACAAGTTTGGAAGACTCAAATTTACCTACTCAAGTGTAATCTCCCATAATAGAAAAGGTGACTATTTTTTATAATTGAAAACTAAGACCCCAGGGACCCCCCGTAAGAACAACTATTGAAGCATCATCTACAAAATGACCATTAGGATAAGAGAAACAATCTATGGAGGTTAGTCCATTGATGAAGAGGAATAATTATAGAGATAAAAACTCTTAACCCTCCAAGACACTAAAATAGAGGCACCATTTGAAGTAGACCAATCAAGTCAGGGTATAATCCCAACTATCTTTATAGTTAATTTTATTTCTACAACTCCAGTTATATAAATTATGTATCATATGTCTATCTATTATTTTGTTCATATTTTTTTGAGTATTAGTGTTATACCTTCCTTGGTTGTGCCTAAAGTATACTTTTTTTGTTTTAATCCTAGTGTCTAACCATATGTGGTTGTTCCAATTATTGAAAATGTTTTCTCTAATCCTATTATCTCCATATTCTCAATAATTTATACCATTTCAATTGTGACCTTAGCACATGTTGTTCCCAATTATATTATGTTTACCTCCATAATTATGTCAGTTTCCTAGAAGACTAAAAAATATCATTTAATAAAGCTAGGTATCATTTTAAAGTTTACAGCTACATGTTTCATCAACCCAATTAGGCTTGGCAATGCCTTCTTCCAGTTTTTTCTAGGCTACCATTATAGTTTCATCAAAGAATACTAAGAATAAGAAGTAGGTATATATAGTACATCCGTTGCCACAATAAAGTGGGTTTGATTTGTCTAATATTATTTCAACTTCTATTATAGACCCATTACATGCAAAGGCCTTGAAGTAGTATTCAAAGGACATTTTGGTTAAGACTACAACCCTAGACACTCAACCATATAACTCAACTCAAATTTTAATCCCATAGTTTGCTATATATTTGGAATCTCAATCCTCTCAAAGTCTAAACCTTTTAATCTCTAAGATACCAATAATAAGCTCAATTTATGACAAATCCACATAGAGTATCTAGAGAGTGAAGAAGAGAAATATTGAAGATGATTCTAGAAGGGGTGTGATTCTATAAGAAAGATAAGATGTTTTCTCTCTTTTGAAGGGAAAGAATATGAGACCGGTGTAATCTCATTACAATGAGGATTTCATATCGTATATTGAAACACAAAAGGATGTTTTTATTAAACTAAATGAAAGGACATAACAAGAAATAAGAGAGCTAGATCAAGAGTTGGAGTAAGTTTGGGAACAACAATAAACCATCCATGTTCCCATTGAAATTGAAATATATGTACAAAGTGGAGCTTTAAGTCTATACAAAAAAAAATTATGCCATTTCTTTAATGAGGGATGAGTTATCCCTTCAAATCATTGAAGCGACTAAATTTCTTAATTCCATAAATAGAGATGAGAATAGATTAAAAATTCCTTGTTATATACATAAAAAATAGGGTATACAACCATATGAATTTAATGACACCATTGTAGGCTTCAAAATACCTCAACCTAGTTTTCATTAAAACAAACGAGACAAGGGAATGGGTGATAATTATAAAAGTAATAATACCTAAGTATACAGAGTATGAAAACATTATTTTATAGATTCTAAAGGATTGGAAGATTTCATAGGTAAGGGAGAGTACAAGTAATCTAATAATTAGATCCGTTTTTGACCAAATTTTACAAAATGCCTCAACCAACATAAAAAAAAATCTTCAATAATTAGTTTTTGGGTCATTAGGATCCATGGTTATATTTGTTTTATCTATTTACTTGTTATATTAGTTTTATGTTTCAAAATAAAAATTTGGTTCACAGGTTAGTTGGATACCATAACCACACATTTAAGATTTATAATATTTCATCCTTCTTGTAAATATTAATAAAATATAATAATATTTTATTTTGTGTAGAAAAATTGTGTTCTTAATGTAATGTCTAATTTTATGAACTGTTCATGGAGCCAATAGTGGTATAAGAGTGAGGTAATTTGAAGAGGAGGAATGCATAAAAAATATGCAGAGCCATTTTGAATATAAAATTAAGTTAAGGAAACATTTTGAGAGGAAACCAATACAAATCCTATGATAATATTCCTAAAATTGATATAATTTGCATAGTATTTTTAGAACATTTTTTTTACATGCCCTCTCTATGTGCATTATCAATTACATATAGTTGAATATTTTTTTATTATGCATTGGAACATATTGACCTTTACATGTCCATAAATTTTAAATTCATAATAAAAAAATTCCACCACATGTAATTGGTAATGCACATAGAGAGGGCATGAAAAATTAAATTGTTCAAAAAATACTATGAAAAATATATCTACCAATTTTGGGCACTGTACCATAGGATCTCTATTAGCTTCCTCTCAAAAAAATTTCCTTCACTTATTATTCTTTTTGAAATTTCACTACATATTTATCATGCATTCCTAATTTTCAAATTGCCTCACTCTAATACCACTATTAGCTCTAGGAACAACTCAAAAAATTAGAAATGATATCATGAACATAACTTTTCTACACAAAATAGAATATTATTATTTTGTAATAATATTTATAATAAGGATGAGATCTTATAAATATTCTATAGGTGGTTATAGGATCCAACTAACCCATGAAAAAATGTTTTATTTTTAAACATAAAACTAATATAATAAGTAAATAAATAAAACAAATTTAACCATGGATTATAATGACCCAATAATGGATCAATGTAGTTGGACAGACCTTGATCATATTCTACTATAGTATGGTGTAATTATCATAAGGGATAAGCATGCCTTTATTGTGTTCATCAACCTCATATGCCATAACTCATAGGGTAGGCTTCTATATGGAGCAACATTATTTTTTTTTAGTATCAATATGTACAGTACAATAGTTATAGTTTGTTCAGAGTTTATTTGATGACTTTAGAGTCATTGCTCCTATTCTTTCATCTTCCATAGCCTTTGGATCAAAGGGAGCTTTTGGGGTCATTATGATCTATGGTTATATTTGTTTTATTTATTTACTTGTTACGTTAATATTATGTTTCAAAATAAAAAATTTATTCATGGGTTAGTTGGATCCCATAACCGCCCATGGAAGCTTTATAAGCTTTACTCCTTGAAAATATTAATCAACATAATAATATTTTATGTTGTGTATAATAGTTGTGTTCATGATATAATTTATAATTTTCTAAACCATTCCTAGATCTAAAATTAGCATTAGATGAGATTGAGGCTTAACTTAATTTGTCAATAAATAAGGTCATAGAGGTCTAAATATTTTGGATCAACTATAGGAGTAGTAAAGCTAACCATGCACATCTAATGGAGTAGATGAGAATCGTATATGGCACCCACTTTTGAATATATAGATCATAATATCTCAGCATGATTTTAGATTTAATTATTATTAGTAGGTAGAGGCTAGGAAGAAAGCTAAGGATCTAGATACTAGTTCAACTCTAGTTACCAACTCAAATCCATCTACTAGCTTGGTGCTGCCAACAACTTTAGTACCTCCTACGACAACAAGTATAGCCATGTTATCATCGAGTGTAAATAATCCTTAGTTATTTAAGTGTAATTTTTTAAGAATTCTTGCATATAGGATTAATCAATTTAATTATAGTTTACTTACACTTGATGTATGAATGTAATATTTAGACTAAATAATTTGTAAGCATGCACACCTTTCGTGGCATCATATAGGCAAACTTATTTTTGAAACAATTATAATTAACTATAATTTTACATTTAGTTTTATCATTAAAATTAAAACTAAGGTTTTAATTACTATATGTAACTTTGATTTTACATGAACTTGGAGGATAAGGTGACCCATCCCTAGGTCTACTTATACATGTAAATCCCTCATTCTAAAGGGTCATAAATTTATCAATATAGGAAGAAGTCATTTTGAATGTCATGCAATTATGTGATTGTATTTTACTTTTATTTCTATGTAATTAAGGTTTTATTTCTTTTCTTTTTTTTTTAATTTAGTAATTTGAAGTGTGCAATAGCTACAAAGAATTCCTTGTATTATCATTGGTGTCAACTGATTTTTGATGTGAAAAAGCTATTGAGTAGTTAACAAATGTTATTTATTTCAATCAATTGGTTGATTGTATTAATTTTATAAGTGTGCAAGAGTGTTTCCATTTGTTATAATCTTCTAGTTGTGAAGCATGGATTCCCTAGATAATTTTCTTTTCCAAGATGTAATATCATGAGTAAGGATGTACACTAGCTAATCTAAAAGGAGCAAACTTCAATTGAGATCCTTATTTTTCTATACCATTTTTTCCTTACTACTTAACTATGTTTATCTGTGACTGTGTAATAGCTACCAACAGTAAGAATTAGTTCTAGAAATACTTGCTTGCAAATAAATCAACCCAAAAAGTGATCTTTTGAGACCATATATCCTTCTTTTATTCTTTACCCTTCCCTCTTTTTAAAGTTTATTTTATTCATATCTCCCCACTGTATAAAGGCATCCATCGATACAACCCAAATAGGTTGTAATATCTTTATTAGGATTCGTTCACTATAATCACACCCAGTTAACAAATTGGATGTTCAGCCTACTATTCCACCACCATATTGTTTAACATATACCTGTAACTGATGCCTTGGAGTGGAGTTTACCTCCATTGAGATATTAAAATGTTAGAGGCTACCTAATTAAATATGGTGGTATGCACAAGACCCCCATAAAAAATATTTATCACTAACAGAAACTAAAAAAATATTTTCAATTGAAATGGTATCAACACATAAAACATCATTATCACATATAGATATATCATGTTTCAAACTAGATGATAAACATCCATAATATACAATTGGAAATAAATATGAAATCAATGATAAAAATTACATAAAAACCATATCATATGTGCCAAATAGCATATAAAATCTACAAAAACACCATGGGAATATTATCATAAAATCACATGTCACATAAGTATCACATCTATCGATGAGGAAAGTTAAAAATCAAAAGAATATGTAAGATCTAAAAATAGAATAAGAACCAATGCTTATAAATATAGCATGGTATAACATTATAAAATGATAATTAAAATTAAGGATAAGACTCATTGTAAAATACAACAAGGAGAGGGTTCATGAAGTCCCTATCAAGCGAATTAAAATCACCAATAAGATAAAACCCTAGGATTAATAACACTATAATAAACCATAAAATAAGATCAAAAATAAAATGTAGATTAAATATAGTTCAAAAAGTACACAAAGATATTAATAAATAGGTCAAAAAATAACACATAATAAATACATAAAGATATAAATAATATGATGATGTGACTAGTACAAGGCTATTATGAAAGTGATAGACCAATACTAGACTACTTCAATAATGGTTATCTAACTTGATAGGGGCAATTTGATCCTAAAGTGGTAGAATAGGTCAACTCTATCTAAATGTTTTTAAATATCTTCATAAACACTTTCTCAAAATAACCCTTTTCCCTATCAAATAATTAATGTAGGAAAATTATAAAACTCCTTATCTCAATCTCTAATCCACTCCATGATACCTCGCAATGGCATAAAAATTATATTTTTAAGAGGGGTGTAGAAACAAAACCAAGTTATTAGATAATTATAAATGTAATATTTGACCTAAATTCACCCTAAATTATCTATACATACATGACTCTTATTCACCATTATATGACATCTACATGATTTCCATGGGTCCAACCCTCCCTAATCTATATCAGCTACCTATATTGAATTCATAGTGTTTTCAAAATGAGTTAATTATCATACTTAGACATATATAGATCATTATACCACTATATATTCCTCTAATATCATATGTTTAGACTCTATACATACTATCCAAAATTATCATCTCCACACCAATTAATGGCAACTTTTAAAATTAAAATCATTTCTATTGGTTTACTTATGTGTTTTACATGTCTTCGGTGTGATAAAGTACCTAAAACATCCAATATATATATACATACATACATATGTATGTATGTATATATGTATTTATGTATGTATCAACACATATCCCTATATAAAATTCATCTCCTAAGAACACTTAAACACTTACACATTAAAAGGGACTACTATGTTCCTTCTAAAATATCAATGAGTCCTAAGGAGTAGGTCTTAAAATAATATGAATCACTTAAAATCAAAGATAAAGTTGTAATTTTCAAATTTTTAAAATCTAGATCTTAGGTTGCACTAATTTAATCATAACCATTTCACACATACACTTAACATTAGATACTATATTTGGTTTAGATTCCATTTTCATAATGTTCGACATACAAACAAAACTTAACCTTTCAGTGGGGAGTGGTTTAGGTCACATCAAAGCATATTTTAACCCATTTTAAAGGGTGTCCTAATTTGAAAATATTACCTATGGTTTCAAGATAAGGAGATAAATTTTTGGGTGCTGCACACAGAATAAAACCTTGAGATAACACATAAAAACATAAGAAAAGTGGGTGTAGTAGCTTATAATAGAATAGAAAATAAATAATAACATATAATTATCATTAGGTTAAATTATTAGTGTTATATGGTACCAAATCAATTTTGTGGTTAGTGTCCAAGTGCACTCATAACTCTAAATATTTATCTATTAGACTCTCAGTCTAGTTTACCATATTTTTTGTTGATTATATTCAATCTGAAAACAACACAATTTATTAAAATCCTAAGTATTTGATCTCTTTTAGTAATTTACATAATTAATAAGTGAAAGTGGTAAATGAAGTTATACACTTTACTATTTAAAAATATATATGTTTATTAAAACATTTCATGCATTTTGAATAATAAAAAAGTTATATCTTATTAAGGTTAATTAATCAAAATGAGGTAAAATATATTAGTGAACCTATTATTATCTATAACCTTAAAAAACCATAGGTTTTCCCTTGAAGCTTAATCCTTAATTCAATAGGGTTTTAATTTATAAATTTATAAATTTATATTTAATTTTAAAATCTAATTTTTTATTCTACCCTCACATGCCACACCATGCCTAGGGTTTCCACCTTCAAAACCCTAATATTCATATGTTTTTCCTTCCTTATTTATTACGTTTTTGTAAATTAAAATTAATTGATCAATCTAAACCCACTAATATCTCTCACCCATTCCATTTTATATTTTATAAACATTCCACACCTTATGTCTATGATAATCAATTGACTAATCAAATAAATTATGTAATTAATAATTTTATTTAACTAGATGAAAAATATGATTGTGAAGGGAATGAGTATGATGATGATTATTAGTATTAAGAGGATTGGTAAAATAGTGATCAATATAATGAAAAATGCCATATCCCTACTCTTAGCCCACTAATAAATAGAGAAAAAATCAATTATGATGATGAATATCCTCAAAATGACTATTATCTAGATTGCTTGGTTGAGTTATCATATTTATTATGCCACCATTATTGCCATGTCATCAATTGTACTAGTTAAATTAATTCATAATCCACTTTTGGTAAAGACCTTTATGTTACATTACTCACTTTTATTGTGTGAGATTTATGTAACATGGTGGTGACTCTTTGGTGTTGATTGCCTTCAACATATTGTAAGTGTTAAGCCTAAAATTTTATTATTGCATTAAGATGTAAATTTTTGTGTTTGGATTAAATAATGTAAAGTGAAGAATGGATATTCCTTGTTTAATCAAATTGTCCTTACTTATTGAACTAGCATTATTTTTGGCAAGCTTTGATCTTGTCAATATTTATAAATGACTATGATTGCAGGGAAATACCATATTTATAACCATTTATGGTTATGAATTTTGTCACTAAATTTCAAAAAAAATTATTCTTGTTCTATTTTAGGTTATCATCAGTAGACTAATTGAGCATATTGGATTTGTCATGGTCAATTTGAAATGTTATAATATTCAATCAACAAAATGGTTTTGATGTCAATGAAAGTATATTTAATAGTACCCTATTTAACATAATAAGGAACTAATGAATTATTAAGAACACATTTCCCTTAGTATTGTGGTCATAGATATAATTATTAAGTTGTATGAACAATAAATTAAATAGTGTTTAAAATATAGATATTTTTCATAATCATGATGGCCTCTTAGAATGTAAGGAATTAAAAGGGAACTCAAAAGGGTTTAAAGAGACTTTGGATTTTGAAATAATCAAAAAATCATTTGGTCACTATTTGTTTGTTTACCTAGAAAACCTTAAATCATAGGGTAAACTTCTTGAACTCTTTCATTAGGTGTCATTTTCCTCAAAAATGGACTATTACTGGCATGGAAGATGGAAGTAAGAGTTTCACGGAAATTTTTTGAGGGTTATAAGTGCATGTCAAATTAAGTAAATCAATACATGAGATCTCTATGTGAAATCCTAATAAATAAAGAGTTGAAAATTTCTATTGACTCCATGGAATCAAGATAGGAGAGAGACTTTGTTTAGTAGTAAAAATGCATTTCTAGACAAGTCTCCTTTCTTGCTACTAAAGATTTCAGCATTTTTATTTAAATTATAATATGGTAAATATCTATCACTTTTGTTTGGATATGGGTCCATATATGCATATATGAACATGAATTTGTGAGCCTCTAACTCAAATAAATGAAGGTGTAATATGGGGTGTGTATTTTTAGTTTCAGTTAATTATACCCCACCTGGTAAATAATGAGTGGAGTGTATAGTAAAATACTTAGCCCTGATTGATTTATTTCATTTTCTATTATATTTTGGAATTTCTTGATGCTTTTTTTTTAAAATAAATTTAGGGCATAACCCTAAATTATGGTTTTGGTTTATCATATGGATTTTAGTTTATGGTGTGTCATTACTTGTATATGCTAAGTTTATTCTAAAAACTACTCAGGAGTATTTGTGTATTGAGGTAATGGTTATTGAAAATTGATTGTTATAGTTTTATGTTAAATACCTAGGATGCTTATAAACTATTCAATGAAATGCCTAATTTTTTGTATGGATAGAAATTAGTTTATTAAGGTTGATTATGAATTGTTTGATAAAATGCCAAAATTGTTGTATGTATGTAAATTAGTTTATGGAGAATGATTATGAAATATTTTATTAAATACCTATATTATTGTATCACTAAAAATTAGTTTATGAAATGATGTTTGTTATTTATTTGGTGAAATGCCTCAATGTATGGAAATTATTTTTTTTTTTAAAGAAAGGATGTTTGTGATTTGGTTGACATAATGCCTCAATAGCTAGAAATTATTTTTTCATCAAGAAAGGATGTTTGTTATTTGTTTGATGAAATGTCTTAATGGTTGGAAATTGTTTTTATATCAAGAAAGGATGTTTTATATTTTTTTGAAAAAATGTCTGCATGGCTAGAAATTATTTTTTCATTAGGAAAGGATGTTTGTGATTTGTTTGATGAAATTTCCCAATTACATATGGATGCAATTTTGTGTATATGAAATGGGTTTGGTAATTATTTTATTTCAAATTATTTTTAAATGTCTCATTGACATAGGTTGGAAATTATTTGTCAAAATGGCTTAATGGCATATGGATGAAATTTGATTGTCAAAATGTCTAAATGGAACATGTTTTGTAAATTATTTTATTGAAAATTGTTTATAAAATGCCTTAATAACATATGTTGGTAATTTTATAACAAAATTCCTAGATGTTGTATGGATTAAAGTTTGATTTGACTCAATAGTGGGTGGCTGAGGCACTTCAATCAGTTGGTTTTATAAGAATTGCTCAAGAAATTCTATGTGAATTTTTTTAAGTCCAATTTTTGTTTGTGATGGTTAAGTGTAGACATTAGGTGTACTAATATGCACCTATTTTTATGATATTCATTATAATAAGGTAGACTATGCCTATCCTTAATTTGAAGGGTTGTCTTGCCAAACATGAATTTTAATGGAAATTGTATATTACCTTGGGACTCTGTTGCATGTTGTGTGATGGATGCTAATTCATGAGTTGAGTTTATAAATTTGTAAACATAATATTATTTCTTGTTATTACAAAGGTTTATCATATTTTTAAGTACTTTAATATCTTAAAATCAACATTTTGTTATATGCCATGATAAATGCAATGTTTTTATTTAAGTATTTATTTTCTAATTTAACCTTGTTAATGATGTTATTTTTCTAAATAAAAATGTTCCATCTAAAACTATAACTTCTCTTGGACCTTAAGTTTTCATAAAGATAACCATAAATATTCAAATAGTGGTTTTCCCTAAAAGTGACCTAGCATGTTTTTCTCCATTATTTGATAATATATGAATAATTTTGGTAATTATTCTTGCAATAGCATAGGGTTGTATCTATTTGTTATTTTATTGACCTTTTTGGTAACTAAATTAAAGTGGTATTTTTCCACATGGAACTTTTTGGAATCGATTTATAGTTCCATTTATTGATTTATTCAAGTATAAGTATAGTTGTTCATAAAATATACCTATATTGTTTGGTGTTTTATAAAAGTTTGTTATATTTTTATTTCTATTTTTATGCTAGAATGTTTAGCAAGAAGGAAATGACTTTTCCAACCTTGTGTTAGCCTATCGTTTGGCACATGTTTCTAGTGCAAGAAAAGTTTTCCTTAAACAAATCCATTCTAGAGGTCGGCTCTTCCAAATAATTATTTTGAGATTTAAATTGTTTAATTATGGTCATATTTGGTTGAATACTTTATCTTGGGATTTGATATTTTTTATGTAATAATTAGTTGTCTGAGGTGATTTTGTGAAGTATTTCTTCATTTCTCAATACATGATAAATGAGATAGTAGTTGGTGTACCATTTGAAATATATATTTGAACCCTATTGGGTCCTTCTTGGAAATTAATATTGAATTTGATCTTGTATTATGAATAAATAAAATATCCTCAAGATGTTCTATTATTGTAAGAAGTTTTGATTGCTATCTAGTCTCCTTGGAGTTTTCATTCTATTTTATTTTATTCTATCTAGTCCGTAAGAATAATTAGCAATCTCTAGGTTGGCAATGTCTAAGATTTTGCATTCTCTATAGTATCTAGTCTTCATATTTTTAAAAAAAAATGATGATAGTGTTTTATGAAAATCTTCTTCACATAAATGATTATTTACTTGAATTTGTATTGGGTCAATCTTGTTTAGAGTTAATCTCTTAACTCTTAATAGGATTAACATGGTTGTATTCTTCCATAAATGGATGAGATCCCTTTTCGTTAAGGTTTTGATTCTTGGCATTATGTATTATAGGATTGACCAACTATGAACATATTACTCCTTATAAAGTAATATCACCATTACAGGCTACATTCCATGTCTATTAAAGGAGGATTCACTTAATGGAATTGAATTTTAGTTTCAATGGATACTATATCTCATAGTTCCTAAGGATGAATGTACTTGGAGTATGATTTATTTTATCTATGAGCACATTACTTGGCATCTTAGTGAATTTTAATTTTGTTACTATTACATACAAGTATGACTATTTATATATCAACTTTCATTGCATTTAATTATTATCAAATTCATGCATTTGATTACTTATAAATTATCACTCTTAACTACTAATAACACTTTGGGCTTAGCAAAGGTTTGGTGTCAATTTTTATATAGTGGTAATGGAAGGTTTTTCCATGTAAAAGAATTTGAATTATAAAATATGTAATTAATTTAGTAGATGGTTGTGCAATAATCAATATAATTAATTGTTATGTCTTGGTTTGTAACATTCCATCCTTTCTTTTATGGAATTCATTAGGTAATTATTTAGGCTTCTTCAGTGTGAGAAATGCACATTAAGGGAGGCCAAATTATTTGATATCTCTTTCCTTTTTAGTGTAGTCTTTTACTATTCCTCTTTGAATTTAAATTTTTTAAATGATCATGGGATTTAAGAGTTAGTCATTGTATTATATTTAAAAACCCTATTATTGAATCAAGAGTTTAATTTGATTAATAAACCTTTATATAAAAAAAACAACCTTAGAGATGAATTGGTTACTAAATCATATAGTGTTGACCAATTCTCCAATGAGGAAGATTTGAGTAAATCTTAGATTTTATAGTAAAGAATCACATTTATAGAGTTGTCTAATGGACCTTATTATATGAATATTTTATTTATTATGCACCTTTATTATAATTCATATCAACTATAATGACAAGATAATGTCATTGTCATTGATGTTATCTCACTAGTTTGGATTTTTGTAGCAAAAATGAGTTGTGCCCAAATGGTAAGATTTAATTATATTATGGAATTTTATTAAAAATATCAATATACAAATATGGTTAATGTACACTAAAGCAATGAATGTAATTAGGTAAGGTCTAAGGATTCTCAGAGGTGGATCACTCTTCTTGAATATTGATGTTAAAGTTTACTAGAAAGAAGTATACTTTGAATTTCAACAAAGTTTACAAAGTTGGATTTTCATTAGTAAATGGGAGTGGGATTTGAACCTAGTATTTGAGGAAGTGATTAAAGTTTATGCCAACATTCATTAAAAAAAAATCAATATGGGTTCATTTCAAGAAAAATATCTATGAAATATAATATCGTAATTATCTTACTTTTTATTTATATTCTTATATGAAACATGAACTAGAATAAGAGGACTTTGTAATTAATTACCCCTATTTTATCCAATTTTGAAAAAAAAAATGAATTTATTTATTATATAATAGGTGTAAAATTAGAGAATATCATATTTTTAAAGCTGTAAAATATTTAACTATTTTGATTTTGTCAAAGATGCTAAATATAGGAACTATTATTTTTGGAAAACAATAAGAATATATTATACTTAATATGCACACATATATCCATTAACTATTCTAATTGTTTTAAAGTATAAAATAAAAGAAAAAGTGATTGTATAAGCTCAAGATCAGAATAAGAAACATAAACATAATCTATATATGTTCATTTTAAGTAGATAATGGAGTAATGTGTCTAAGCCCATTGATTGTAGATTTGACCTAGTTGACCATGACATGTTGCTAATAGACAAAAATTAGAGAAAGCATAATTATGGAAATTTTAGATCAAATGAATGATAGATGAGAGATATAAGTATAATATATTTCTATATAAGATAATAGTATTTGGATAATGGTGTATTATGCCTATGTATTTTGAATACAAAATTATCTTGGTTGAATATGTGTAAAATATAATCACTTTCCATACTATACTTTAAAATGTTGAGTATTATGAGATATCACAACAAGGGTTTGGATATGTAGAAATTGTATTTTGTATTATCTTAACTTTAAAACCCTTAAGGTACATTGATATCTTAAAAAACTAAAATAAAAGGATTGAAGTGTAATGGGATGAGTTATCCCATTCAACCCCCTTGATTATTGACCACTACCTACATATCCAATACTCAAAGGAGGGAAACTATGCCCACCTAGTTCTCCCAAATAGAGCGAATGTGAAATTTTCATTCCTTGAACATATGTATGAAATAATAATATGGATTTGATACTTTTAAATAATATATTTTAACTTGATTCAAATGGATCTTGAATTTCCTTAGGGTTATTCACTGTAAATGATTAATAATTTGGAGAAAATAGGGTATATTTTATCAATGCAAATAATTAAATAAGCTTGAGATTAGTGAATTCCAAGTGGTAAAAATGAGTGACTATCGATGTGTATTTATATGTTAGTATTTTGATAATTTACCTTATATGATGATTAAAAATTATGGGAAGACCCAAAATGATCATTTTAATTTAGGAAAATAGTCACTATTTGGCATGGGATCCAACATGCTTAAGTGGATAGTAGTGCATTGCACCACTATCTTCTTAGTATGTACTTGTACAAATGGATTAGAGACATATATTTTTCAAGGAATATTTTGAAGGTGATTTTAGAGAAGTTGATTATTTTAAATTTAGGTTCATGCATAAATGATAACAAAAAATAAAGGGTTGAACCCACATAGAGATAATATTTTTAGAGGAATAATGAATAAGATTCATTTAATTGTGAGAAAGTCATGTGGTTTATAATGTTTCAAGAATTATCACTATCAAGTATCTATGATAAAATTTATGTGTCTAAATTTTCCACCATTTTATTTTAGTAATAAAATTTATAGAGTAAATGAGAAATAGTTTAACTCGAGCATTTACAAAAATTACATGTAAGAAGTTAATTCAATTATGTTAGTCTCTCAATTTTAGTTAACCTTGAAATAACTCATGAAGTATTTATTAATTTTATTTTGACATTTTAAAACCCTTAAGGCACATTGATATCTTAAAAAACTAAAATAAAAGGATTGAAGTGTAATGGGATGAGTTATCCCATTCACCCCCCTTGATTATTGACCACTACCTACATATCCAATACTCAAAGGAGGGAAACTATGCCCACCTAGTTCCCCCAAATAGAGTGAATGTGAAATTTTCATTCCTTGAACATATGTACAAAATAATAATATGGATTTGATACTTTAAAATAATATATTTTAACTTGATTCAAATGGATCTTGACTTTCATCAGGGTTATTCCCTGTAAATGATTAATAATTTGGAAAAAATAGGGTATATTTTATCAATGCACATAATTAAATAAGCTTGAGATTACTGAATTCCAAGTGGTAAAAATGAGTGACTATCAATGTGTATTTATATGTTAGTATTTTGATAATTTACTTTATATGATGATGAAAAATTATGGGAAGACCCAAAATGATCATTTTAATTTAGGAAAATAGTCACTATTTGGCATGGGATGCAACATGCTTAAGTGGATAGTAGTGCATTGCACCACTATCATCTTAGTATGTACTTGTACAAATGGATTAGAGACATATATTTTTCAAGGAATATTTTGAAGGTGATTTTAGAGAAGTTGATTAATTTAAATTTAGGTTCATGCATAAATGATAACAAAAAATAAAGGGTTGAACCCACATAGAGATAATATTTTTAGAGGAATAATGAATAAGATTCATTTAATTGTGAGAAAGTCATGTGGTTTATAATGTTTCAAGAATTATCACTATCAAGTATCTATGATAAAATTTATGTGTCTAAATTTTGCACCATTTTATTTTAGTAATAAAATTTATAGAGTAAATGAGAAATAGTTTAACTTGAGCATTTACAACAATTACATGTAAGAAGTTATTTCAATTATTAAGTCTCTCAATTTTAGTTAAACCTGAAATAACTCATGAAGTATTTATTAATTTTATTTTGACATTTTGAAAATGTTTGAACTCTTAAAACTCAAATTTAAAAAGAGATAAAGGGAGGATTACACACACACACACACACACACACACACACACACACACACACACACACACACACACACACACAAGTGAAGCCAAAATTCCATGTAAACTTTAACTGATAATGGAGAAATGTACCCCCTTATTGAAACACATGAAGACTTTTTAATAAATGGTTATTTGAGAGTGACCGAGTCCAAATTCTAATAATTAATCAAGTTATTGAGTTGGAAAGATGTATTATTCCAACTCTCATGAAAATTAGAATAGTACCCAATGTATTAATACAAAAAGGTGGGACCATGCTATCTTTTATATAATTGATTCCAAGGCTATTGAGTGTCACTAGAATTGAATGTACATCACATACAAATTTCAAATCATACCATTGTATATGGATCTAGATTATAATTTTCATGATCAAAGGAGAATGTATATTATCCATGCTTTATCATGACCAAATTGATCATAGAGTTTGCTTGGGAATGAATACTTTTCCTTTTGAAACTTTTGAATTTTTAAAACTTACAAAATTTGAAAATTTGAATTTTAAAAATTTTAATGTTCACGCGCGCGCGCGCGCACACACATACACACACACACACACACACACACACACACACACACACACACACACACACACACACACACACACACACACACACACACACACACACACACACACACACACACACACACACACACACACACACACACACACACACACACACACACACACACACACACACACACACAAACACACACACACACACACACACACACACACACACACACACACACACACACACACACACACACACACACACACACACACACACACACACACACACACACACACACACACACATACAGAGGTGAAACCAAAATTCCATGTAAACCTTAACTGATAATGGAGAAATGTACCCCCTTATTGAAACACATGAAGAATTTTAAATAAATGGTTATTTGAGAGTGACCAAGTCCAAATTTTAATAATTAATCAAGTTATTGAGTTGTAAAGATGTATTATTCCAACTCTCATGAAAATTAGAATAGTACCCAAAGTATTAATACAAAAAGGTTGGACCATGCTATCTTTTATATAATTGATTCCAAGTCTATTGAGTGTCACTAGAATTGAATGCACATCACATAAAAATTTCAAATCATACCATTGTATATGGATCTAGATTCTAATTTTCATGATCAAAGGAGAATGTATATTATCCATGCTTTATCATGACCAAATTGCTCCTAGAGTTTGCCTAGAAATGAATACTTTTCCTTTTGAAACTTTTGACTTTTCAAAACTTACAAAATTGAAAATTTGAATTTTAAAACTTTTAAAGTTAAACCTTTTAATTTTAATGAGCATTGATGTCTATCATGACCCTAAATTTTCTACTAACATATAATGTTATACACCTATATGCTCAACTATAATTTTATTTTCAACCTATAATTTTTTTGCATATGCCCATGAATATGAATTCAAGTGTGTTTGATTGTGTAATTTTAGTCTTTTAAAAGTGAGTAAATATGCATTTAATTTTCACCTATAATTTGTATCAATGTGCCACTATTTTTCATATATATTATTTATTATTCTTTCTAAATCTTTTAAAACATGTAATTTTATATATAATATGATTTTACATTACTTTCAATCTTTGAAAATCATGTATTTTATAGTTCTGAAACATGTAATTCATCCCAAATCTGATTTTTGTTTATTTGTTGGGGATTGGATTTCTAAAACAAGTCCATTATGATTTCCCATTTTGAGATGAGGGATATAGCCTTAAAATAAATCATATCGAAATTAGAGTTAATTTTATCATGTGACAAATATATGATCATATATTATTATGTAAACATTTTGGAGAGTATTTCATCATAGAATTACAATTTTCATTTATAGCGTGTATGCAATATATTGAATTTGAGGAACACAAGTGTCATGTATACATAAATATAATAATGAAGTATGCAATAGATTAACCATATTTTAAGCAATGATATAATAATAATTCACGATATGTATTAAGGAATGAATAATCAATGTTTAAAAACACACAAGCACAATACTTAATAATTTAATGTAATGCCATCAAATAAGGCAAAGGGATGCATATAAGGGACATGTTCAAAGGTCACATAATAAAATATTATACAAACAAGGTTAAATTCCACAAGAAATGGGCATGTTCAAATTTTGCACATGTCATGTAAATATATCATAGATATGTTCAATAAATTTTCACATAAGGGGCAAGGGCCACACATAATAAGCAATAAATTTTTAGACTATAATGAAAGAAACTAAACAATTACAAAGGCTCATAGATAAATTAAAAAGTAGTTTATTCCATCTATATGTATCTATGTAATAATATTATAAAAGTAGAACATACATGTATCACAATGTAAAATATGAGTGATTAACAAGACACTTGTAAGATATATAACTCAAAATTACATTTGTGGTATTAGATATATGGAACTTGTTATAATTTAAATTGTATACTTTAGATGCCCCCAAAATAAACATATCCACTAGTTAGAAGGGAATCCATCATCTAATAATGCATTTAAAATGTATGCCATATATAATTCTCACATAACTCATGAAATACATGTATATACAAAATATAAAAGCTATATACCCAAAACATGTGATAAATAACACATGCAAAGTAGTAAACTTGTAATTATTGTCATGCTCAAATCTTGATTTTTTATATATTTTTTATTTTTGAAACATTTATTTTTTTTACATTTTTAAAATTAATTAAAAATTTTGGAAAAGAAACTAACATATGTTCCCATCAACAATAATACCATCGTGTGTGATTTGATGAAAGAGTTTGAGAGTAAATTTCAATGATGAAAAATGCTATGTCTAGATGTACCTAAATTTAAAAAGGGATCAAGTGTTGTATTGTAACTATAATGATAATTTATTATATAATTTATTTCCATATGTGTAACTTGAGAATATACATAACTTGGTGAAGTATGTTTTATGACATGAGAATAATGCACTACCTATACTTGATATGGAACATGTTGAAGTGTTTGGGGTACTAAATTAGGATGAACTATAGAATATATATATATATTTATTTAAAACATGTATGTCTCTTTGATATGAATATTTATACTTATATAATTATAACTTTTCCCCTTGAACTGGTTATATAGAAAGAGTCTGTATTGGTGCTACCATTGAATCTAAATTATGTTATTGATTAGTGCACTAATTATCATTGAATTGTAATTTTAAGTAGGTGAATTTTTTAATTTTTTTATAATCCTCTTGAAAATTATCCACAATTAATTTTGATGGTGGTGTTAGAGGAAGAGGAGTTACCATTGATTATAGAGGATACTCATATTGGATGCCTTGAAATTTGAACACTAGCTTATAATAGATGTAGTTGAGGAAGTTATATATTAAAGATGGTACTACATGAATTTTATGTATCCAATTAAATCCTAATAACATATTAAACATGCATATGCTTGGTAAAATATATAAAACTAGTTTCCACTATTATTAAAACAAATAGGAGATGTAACACTATATGTCATAATGTTCTTATGTCTAACCATCAAATGGTTTGAATACTCCTGATGTAGCTTGTAAATATTATTATTTATATCACAAACTATAAATAAGATTCATTTTATCTTAACCCATTATAAACCATAATATTATTTATGGGTTTATTGTTGATGCATGCATCAATAAAAATAGCATGCCTATCTAGATCATCATAATTGATTTCAATCGTCAAATGTGATCGTTAGAACTTATACTTCTATTATTGTGAATACACCTATAATTTCATTTATTATATTCCCATATGAATTATGAGGATACAAATTATACACAATATTCACTTATATATTATCTATATTATTTGTTTAACCATGATTTAATAAGGGATTGTTGAATATTTTTAGCTTTGCATTACCCATATTTTGTGGTCTAGCTTTCATTGTGCATGTTATTACCAAAACATTATTATTATAAATAAGGACTTTTATATTATGACTTATCCTATAACACTTGTTTTTGGAATACCAAATTAATCCATGGTAGTCACTATATACATTAATATAAAATACCTTAGGGTGAGGCTTGTTAAAATTAGTTTTAAATGATAGAAGTAGAGAAATAATATTATAATAAATTAGATTTTATAACATGATATGAATAGATTGTGGTAACCTTGTAAATTTAATACTTGGTGGAGTTGTTGGTTTAATATTGCTTTATGGTTAAGATACTAAATTAACTGTTACTTTTTATTCATTATTGATTTAATTAGATTTGACCTTATAACTTGTCTTGCTTTGAAACTTGAGATTTGATGTAGGTGGACCACTTGGTGCATTTTTTAACTTGTTCAAAGCTATAAGCTTGAATTATCTTTGTTTTACTATATGACATAACTCATCAAAATATTTTAATTTGTCAAAAATAATGGACTCATGGAGTGATGATATAAATATTTGAATAAAAATATCTTGTAATTGATTATCAACCATAATGTTTATCATATTAGAAAGCATAGTGTTTTATCAAATACCACATTCATTTTTTTTCTCATTTTAACCTTGCTTGTGTTTAGCAATTTATGCTTAATATATATTTTCACTAATTTTGATAAAAAAGTGAGATAAAAAATAATCTTAAAATGGGTTGAATGATCTAATTTATTGAATATAAAGATGATAGAGCCATCAAAAATCATAATCTTTGAGACACATTGGATTGAGTAATTTTTCATTATAAGCATATTATAAGCATGCTATGGGGATTGATCAAAGATGTTGCTCAAATCACCTTTAATATCATAAGGTGGTAGCATAAAATATAAAAATATTTTTGATATTTGGTAAGAGTTAATTTTAAATGCCAAAGGATAATGAAACATACTATGAGATTATATTTATTGAGTTGCTTTACATACACATTACATTAAATCAAAAAATTTAGTATGTAAGACAAAAATAGATTACATAAGAGAGTGAAAATACCATGCATAGTAATAATATGAGGTGTCGATAATGTCCTTATATAAATATTTGTTCTAAATTATTTAAAAAAATGAGATACCCCTATACCTAGATATTTTTGCATACATACAACTATAGAGGTTGTTATATCAATGGTTACAATAGAAATAACTTGAGTACCTATAGTAGAAGGGTCATTTAAAAAAAATATAACTCCTAAAATGAGATAATATTTTATTAGCTTTTAGTCTTAAATGATGTCAGTAATTAGACAACTTTATCCTCTTTTGGGCACATTGTAGAAGTCCTTGGTAAAAATTAGATAATTCCTTAACCTTCTCAAGATCAACCCAACTGAGTTAATTTGGATCAATTGTATCGGATATTTTAGGATTATCTTGAATATCATGCATAATTTCATTATATTCATTATAATTTTTATCACTAACATCATATTAAATTTGGATATTATTTTAAAGGTTTCCATCAACATAGTAATCAATGGTGTTGTTTTATTCTTTTTAAGAATTAGAGGTTTAATTCCTAAGAAAATAAAGGTCTGAGTAAAGGTAAATCAATAATTAATGTATCTTAATTAGCCTATTGATTTATACAAATAAATATGTATTTTATCTTTTCTAAAAATAGTAAGAAGTTTAGAGAAATCAAACTTAGCTTATTCTAGGTCAAAATAGATGATTCAAGATCTATAAATTATTGTACAGGGATGGTACACTATTTCAAATAGAACCCAAAACTCTATTTATATATTTGACATGAGTGTCAAACTCAAGACACCCTGCTACTTGGTGCTATAGTCTACTTTTCAAAGCTATTGTCCACTTTAGATGTTATTATTTAATTTAAGTGATGCCATTCTAGTGACTTAGCTTTTATGGGTTTTATTTGATAGGTTTATAACACCCTAGCAATGAAATATCAAAGATTGATTCTATGTAGAGCTCATTGTGTGTCTGATTGTATCTTTAAAACCCTTAAGATCTCCTAATACTTAAACTTGAATCGTAAACATGGGAAGGAGATAAGGGGTTAGTTTTTAAAGGATATTCTAGACACACTTCACACCCCATGTTTGGGTATGCTGCATACATGATAATACTCTAAAGATGGATCAAGCTAATGTAGTTATACTATTTGAAGTTCTTGGTGTAATTGTGTGATGTATACAACTATATTTGAATCTAAAATGTACTTTGGATGACCAAGGACTGGTATGAGTTCTTAAATAGGCTTGAATTTATCTTAGAAGGTTGTATGCAGAGAATAGGGAAGATTGATTGAGTGTGTTAGCTTGTATTCTTGCTCTTTTCCTATGAATGAGTGTTAACCCTTTTAAATGGACATTAAATGGCCTATAGGTAAACATATGATCCTAGTTTAGACGAACTTGTATTAGGTTGATAGGGGAAAAGATAAGGAATTAAGAAAACCTAACCGTTAGAGGTAAAAATTAACTTGGACAATAGCACCAAAAATAAGAGATCCCTAAATTCTAGCTATACTATCCAAATTAGGCAATATTGTCCTAGGAAGATGAGCCCTAGGGGGATGGGTCTAGGTCTGAGATGACTACTTGGGTCTTAAAAAGCTAATTTTAGGAAGTTATAGGTGACTGGGAATTAGTGAAAGTTTAGCTAAGAAGGGTTGAGTGAGCAAGAAAGAGGACCTATAGGTTAGGTGCTATTAGCCATGCCTATGTCTTCCAATTTTTAATTTCATATGATTACATTTCCCCCCCCCTTTATTCTAGTGATGTATCAAAGTGAAATACTAGGATAAAGAAAAAGTAGAAAGCATACCTGAACTTACTATTGACACTTGGATTTGCACCCTTGAAGAGATACTCAGTTCTCCTCATCCAAGTGGCAAAATAGAATCATATCTCTTGCTATGGGTGACAATTTCATTGAGATGAATCTCTAGATTAAGGGCTAGCTCCCCTTGATGCACCTTTAAAGCTCTCTCTAATCTATTAATTGTGTATAAAAAGGGTTAAGAAAAGTAACTAAGAAAACAAAATAGTGATGCACTAATATGTATTATCCTCCTATTTGACTGAAAATCCACTACTTAAAGGTAAACAAGGATGTTTCACACAAACTTACAATATAAAAGACATTGTTGCATTAGTATTTCATAAGTAAGATTCAGGAAGGTATTTGACACTTAGGAGGGTGATGACTAATTCCACAAAGGGAATAATCATATACCACTTATAAGACTATTATACACTTAGTATAGAATACTAACAAAGACCTACAATAACATACCTTTTTCACATTGGTAAGCGACCATGGATTGACATGCTAGAAAAGTAAATTTTCACTAGTCATTATCAACAAGATTTAAACCTATACTCAATAGTACAATGTGTGAATGGAAAAATCACTTGTATATTTATTGAAGAGTTTTATAAGTACAAATATAGCCAAAGTTTTTCCAATAAATAGTAGAGGATACAAAATGATCCAAGAGAATGCATACATACATATATATATATATATATATATATATATATATATATATATATATATATATAGCCTTTGAGAGAGAGGTTGAGCTAAGGGAGTTCAAGGGTCACTTGGACATGTGTCAACCTAAAAAGAGAATCAATTACATTAAATTCTATAAGATGATTTTCCCATGGTTACATCAATGGAATCAATATATTCTAAATTGCATTTTTATATAGATGAGTCCATCTATTTAAAATTTGTTTTGACATTAGCTACTCTTTGCTGGCTTGTCAAGTTGTGAAATGGTGTAACAACTCAAACCATCAACTTGCTTATTTCCACTTGTTATGCATTATACATTTAGAATTTTGCCATGTGTCACTTCCACATTCATCTTTAGATTTTACACTTTTTTTTAACTTCAACAATTATTACTTGGATCTTGAAATTGATGTTCTATGGTCCATCACCTTTCAAGCATTTCTTTAGAAATCTTGTCCTTGACATTCTTTTGGAAAATTTAGCTGAAAGAATTCTTTCAAGATCTTCTTCATTTCCTCTTGGCCTTTTTTCAAGGAACAATTTATCATTTCCTTCAGACAAATTATTCAAAATAATTCCTTTGGATTTTTTCTAAGTGCCCTCTATAAAAATAAAAGTGCCCTTTGGCTTCTTGAAAACATACCTTAAGAAAAATTCAAGTGACCCTTCAAATTTTGAAATAACCCTTCAATATTTTTGAAATGGTCTACCTTTTCTCCAAAACAATCCTTCAAACTTTTTGAAAAGGTCCCTTCGAGACAAGTGAAATGCCCTTTAGACTTTCTATGAAGTACCCTTTAGAAAGGCAAGTGTTCTTTCAAAAAAAATGAAAGTGACCTTTTGAAATAATTAAAAATGTTCTTGAGCTTGAAAAAATATTTCAAAAAAATTGTCACATATCCTTCGAGAAACTTGCAAGTGTCCACTTTGAAAAGAAAATTCCCTTCGAGAAAGTTACAAATGTACCCTTCAGAGAAATGAAAGTGCCCTTTAGATTTTGTGAAGTGGACCTTTCTGAAAGGAAAAAATACCCTTTAGGAACATTGAAACGAGCCAAAGTGCCCTTCAAAAATAATGTAAGTGTCATTTAGCTTGAAAAAGTCCGTCAAAAAAGTTGCAACATACCCTTCAAAAAAGTTTTCTCAGAAAATTTTCCTAGAGGAATTGTACTAAATGAAAGCTTGAAAGAAAAACACTTAAGAGAAAAAAAGCCTTAGATAAAAAGTCTAAAAGAATTTGGCAAAGGCTTAGAACAAAATCTTGAAAGAATTCATTGCAAAGGACTTAGCCAAAATAATAAATAAAAAATCTTTCAAAAGGAAAACACTTGGGGTTTTTATATGTAAAAGACTTCAAATTTGTCTAAGAAAACTTCTTCCAAATGAAACCTGCATACTGGACTTGGACAAACATATAGACTCAGACATTTTTTTACAAAAAGGGGTGCCCAATTTTGGCTTGAAGGGCCAAAATTTGTTCAATAAATTGGTGACTCATAGGGGTAGTATGCTTGATATACTAACCAAACTAGTATCCTTATCCAACTCAAGGCTAATGGAGTCTTTGGATTCTTAAAGATGACTAACAAGGATTATGTTAGAATAAAACACAAGTAAAAACACAACACAACAACAAGACCAAGCAAAGACAACACAAAACAAGACCAGGACAAACTCACACATGCGCATAAGCACTTAAAGAACATAAGTAAAAGAGGAAACTATGTACAAAATAAAAGAGAACTTCAATAACAATGCTTTAGATATATCCCATTGACTGGGATATGCAACTCCTCTCCATCTAACCTTGAGAGTTGGAAACAATTGTGTTGTTTGCACTATGTGATCACATATTGGCCACTCCACAAAGAATCAAAATTTGTGTATCTCCTAGGCTTGGACCTATCTTCATCCCATTTTAGGACAATGTCTCCTTTGAAACTCCTTGGCATGGATTTATTGTCAAAATATTTCTTTGTTTTCTCTTGGTGAGTTATCATTGTTTGCATAGCTTGATATCTTGTCTCCTCAAGCTCCATAAACTCACATTATCTAACTTCCATGGTCTCATTCTCAATAAATTTTAGCTAATAGGTGAGGTCTAAAGATCATAACTTAAGTGAGATAGGAAACCTAGCCTCCCTTCCATACACAAGTGTGTATGGTGAGTTCCTAATTTCTATTTTTGGGGTGATTTTATTATCCCAAAGGGATATCTTTAACTTGGTATGCAAAATCCTTTAATTATCCTCCATATTTATCTTTATAATCTTGATTAAATTATTTTTTATGGATTCAGATAGTCTATTTCCCTATGGATAGTATTTTAAGGAGGTGCTAAGATAAATACCATGCTTTAAAGTCCACTCACTTGTTCTTGTTCCTAGGAAAGTTAAGGCATTATTTGAGATAATTATTGAAGGAGATCCAAACCTAATTACTATAACTTCATATAAATCAAGGACTAAAACTTAATTGGCTTCCTTTAGAGATACAACCTCTACCCATATTGTAAAGTAATCGGTAGCAGTCAACACCTACTTGTGGCTAGCACTAGAAGGAGGATTGATTAGTCCTATGAAATCTAGACCCCATTGCATAAAATATTTCTCAACCTAAATTGGGTTAAGAGGAAAGGTATATAACTTTTGTTTTCCATAAAATATAGCAAACTTCTAGCATGTCCTCACCCAAGCATGGGTGTCTTTGAATTCGCTAGGCCAAAAGTATCCAACCCTCATTATCTTGGTAGCTATGGTTCAAAGAGAAAAGTGACCACTAACTGGTCCATCATGGAAATCATGCAACACTTTTTCAATATGATCTAAATCAATACATCTCAACAACACACCTAAAAATTACTTCCTAAATACTACTCCATAAAAATTTACATAAGGAATGGATTGTAGCCTAAAATACATTCTCTTGGCCCTATCAAGACCTTATGGACACTCACCATTTTGAAGGAAATGAATCATGTCCTATGTCAAAATCCTCATGGTTGAAGATAAAAACATTGTAGGTTCACCATAGTTTACCATAAAAACCTCTCTTTGCTCTTTCAAGTCTAAATCAAGATGCTCACATAGTCCTTTTCCTTTCACTAACTTCATTGTTTTGATCTCGACATCATATTCCATCACTTTGGTGATCCAACCTAACCTTTTATCATTAAAATATTTTCTAAAAAAAAAGTATTTTACACTAGGATGAGGCACAAAAATGTGAATCTTGTTTCTTGACAACATATGCCTAAACTAATTCAAACTCCTTATAACTAAAATCACTTATTTCTTAACATATGTGTATATTGTCTCATAGACTTCCAAACCTTGACTGAAAAGGCAATAGCTTGTTCTAAATTTACATCATTAACTTGAGTAAGCATGGTAGATATCACCTCTTTATTCCTAAAAGTGTATAGGTAGAAGTGCTTAGAGAAGTTAGGACTTGCAAGAATAGGGGCTTAGGCAATGACTTATTTGATCTCTTCAAAACTTTCTTTCCTCCTTCATATCTAGGTGAACATCTCATCCTCCCTTAGTATATATGTCAAGGGCTTGACCATGTTATAAAAATCAGGGATTAACCTCATAATAAAATTTATCTTACAAAAGAAACATTGTAGACCCTTCTTATGTTTTAGTAAAGATAATGCCAAGATGGCACTTACCCTTTCTAGATGAATGGACATACCTTTCTTGGAAACAATGTGGCCTAAGAGTTTTCCTTCATGAATAGAAAACACACACTTATTTGGGTTTATATATATCCCAAACTCTCTACACCTTTAAAAAATATACCTTAGGTACTTCAAATGATTGTTTGCATCCTTGGAGAAAACTGTCACATCATCAAGATAAACCAATACAATGTCATTGATTAGTCCTTGGAAAGCCATATCCATTACACATTGGACAGCAGCTCCAACATTTGAAAATACAAATTTGATATTCCTATAGGTGTATTTTCCCCATCTGGTGGTGAATGCCATCTTTTATTGGTCACTTTCTTTCACCAAAATTTGATTGTACCTATAATAACCATCTAAGAGAGAAAACCTCTCACTACCTGCTACCACTTATAAAATTTGCTTCATAGAATGGAGTGGGTAATTATACTTAAAATACACTTTATTAAAGTACTTAAATTATACACACAACCTTATTTCTCCATTTTATTTCCAATAGGGACTATGTTGGCTAGCCAAGAAGAATGCTTGATGGGAAAGATGATTTTGGACTCAATTAGTTTGGTGAGTTCTTTCCTCATGAGAGGCTCAATCTTGAGATTGATTGGACTTTGTATTTACTTGATGGGTTTGGAATTTTAATCTATATCTATGGTGTGTTGATCCAATCTTGGGTCAAAACTCTTCAAATCACTATACTCCCATGTAAAAATATCACTAAACTCTCATAATTCAATGAAATCATTTTTTTCTTGACTAGTGCATACCTTCCCAAGTGCAAGTATCTTATCTTTAAATATTTATAAACTTCAATAGATCTCTTTATTGGTTGAAATTATTACCTTCTCCTTCTTTATTTGGTCATCTTCATTGAGTATGCTTTCAAGAGTCACTACGCTTTTGGGAATCTTGTTGGATTTCAACTAGACAATCTACCCTCCATATTGTTATTGAAGATTAGATTGATTATTTATAGAAAAATCAGCCTCTTATTGTATAAATAGGGTTATATGTTCATCAATTTTAAAAACTTTCCAATTGGTGACATTATCTAGTATAGAATGTCTCACAATCACATTTAAAATAGGTTAATTCTTCTCTTCTCTTATGCCTTTTAGAACATCAAACTGAGCACCAATAGATGCCAATCTATCAGCATGATTATTATCATCCCTTGGAATATAAGTGATATTAAATTCCATGAAGTATTCTACAAGGTCCTAGACTCTATTCTTGTAGGACTTGAGCAAGGAGTTCTTGGTCAAATTCTATCCTCTAACTTGATTGATAACGAGATCACTATCACTAAAAACTTGTAATTATTTGACACCTCTTTTCCTTTACCACTAAAGGCCATGAATGAGGGCCTCATATTTTTATACATTATAATAACATGATAAATAAAATATTAAATTTGAAAAAAACCTTTCCTTTGAAAGTGAAACCAACATAGCTCCACCAGCTACCCCATTCCTGCTTCTAGACCCATCAAAGAAGAGCTGCCACAAAACATTCACATCCTCACTTGATTTCATAAAATTGTGCATGAAATAATCCTTCTCATGCATATAATATACTCCAAGACCATATTACTCAATAAACTTATAAGGATCATGCTCATAGTTATCATCTCCCAACTCATCTAAGAATAAATTAGACACTCCTTCAAGGGAAGATGATGGGGATTGATCAATGTGAAACTCATATTCATAAATGATATCATAGTTAAAATTTTATACCTTAGGTTAATATGGTCCAAGTGATTTATATTAATATTTTTTTGCTCAATCTTCACTTTTGTGCCATATTTTGTTCTAAACACCATGTAGGACCAATTAGCTGCTAATTATCCACCTATCTTGGATGTAAAGTCTCTTGACAAGAGAAGAACATAATGTAGAGGTAAATATGCTACCAAAAAATCATTAGGAATTAAAAATTTAGGAAAATCATGAAGGATAAAGTTTAAACCTTTCAAAATTCCTAAATTCTTGGCTGATGATCCATCCAATTATAAAACTCCTATAGTGATTGGATCGTATTTGATGCCTAGCTTATCTGTTGTGTATTTGGGCATAACTAATGTGATTGCTCCACTATCTATGATGAAATTATGAAAAAATAAATCATAAATAATTAAATATAGGTATAAATGATGAGTATTATTATCTTTCTTCACCTAACCATCTATAGATTGAGTTCCATTGACTAAAACCACATTATGTCTTCTAGATGGGCCAACTTGTGTACCCAGTTCATGCAATTATTTTTGGAGTATATATTTATACCATGGTAATGATAGAGAACACAATAATGATATGTTCATATTAATATTATTCATTTGGTCCACAACATTAATGGAAGGTTTACTTAGCTTGGAGTTCTCCTTATGAACACTTACACCTTGTGATGTAGCTTATGGAGGCAGGGTTGTAGTAGTTGTCCTAAAATTTGGAATCCTTTTATTTTATTTTGATTTAAGAGTTGAATTATGCCCTCTTCCAATATAAGCTGATTTATGAGTCAAAATATGTCTTTGATTGGTTCCTTGAATTTATTCAATGACCCTTTTTGTTGATCTAGTGTTGGTAGCCACACTAGCATTCTGATTATTTGTATTCCCCACATAATTAATGGCACAAAAATCACCCTCCAAATGATTCATGAGAGTTTAATAAAATTTAAATTTTATGTTTTCCATCCCAAGCTTTTTTTTCATCTCAAAATTTGAAAATTGAGATGTTTGATCACCTTGCGTAGTCATGCCCTCATTTTGCATCTCATTAGTATAAGTAACATGTTCTTAACCTTGCTCAAAATAAGGGTAGTTGGGTTTTTCCTAGACCAAATTGTTTTTAGTCAGAATAATGGATTTTGAGTATGAGTAAAAATTATAATTATAACTTTGATAAGGCTTGGCATGGGTGATTTGGCCTTGTCCCTGATTATTGGCCTGAAAAGGAGGTCTGTTTATTTTTCCAAACTGGTTGTGGGACTGATAAGGCCTATAGCTTTGGGCTTGTTGCCTTTTGAGACAAACCAATTAATTAGTAACACTTTGAATTAATATTTTTACTTCATTTAATTTATTTTTATGGGAAATGAGATATTTTTCTTGACCAGGTAAAGGAGCTAAATTGGGCAACACACTTTGACTACGAGAATGCAAATCAAGGAATAGTGGAATTGGAGGTCTAGGAGCTATCTTTCTTGCATAGACAAGATAATTCTTAGAATTTATGTCTATTTAATATGCAATATGAAATGTGTTTCCACCCATAGATTAAATCATCATGGCAATTTCACTATTTAATGCTTTCAAGTAGTACAAAAATGCATAGTTTAGAGTAGGTATCATAAGGGTTGGGATTCTATCCAATTTTTTTAGAACCTAGTATTAAAACCTTGCAAGAATTCATGTGGTGCACTCTTTATTATGTTTAATTGATTATCTATACATAATTTATCACTCTTTTCCCCAAATTTATTAGTTAATAGGGTCTTGAACTCATCCCATGAGTCAATAATATTTACAGGTAGGGTCCCATACCAATCCAAAACTTTTCCTTTGAAAGAGAAGGCCAAAAACCTAATGGATACATTTTATTGAGTGATATTATGGATATCATAAAAGTTTTATATGTTATTAATATGTTTAATGGTAGTAATTAGACCATCTCCACTAAAATATGAGACACTTTTGAGGGCAGCTCCTGGAATCTAATCATATTAGGCAAGATGCAAGGGAGATACCCCAATGAAAGGCACAAAAGTTTGTCTTCTAACCATTTTTGAATGATTAATATGGGTGATAGGGATGGAATGTAACAAAAATTTATAATCTTTGAACACAAAATATATTTTATAAGGATGAGTGTTGACAAACCTGAATATTTTGGTGGAATATAGAGGCAATTCCATAAACTCAAAAAGTACACCTTTAGCAGTAGACTTAGTGGTAAATTTTTCCATGGAAAATATGACTGATCATCAACAAAATAATTGAATTATTCAATGGATTCATCAGGCACTAAATGTGTATGTCTCTTTCTCTTCAATAATGCCAAGACCAACACCAATTTTGAACAATCTTGTAGTACTTAGAGGTCCCACTAGGCATGCCAAAAACTGTTGACACTTGGATTTGTACCCTTGAAGAGATAATAAGTTATTTTCATGCAATAGGTAAAATGGAATCAGTTTTCTTGATGTGGGTGACAATTTTGTTGAGATGAATCTCTAGATTAAGGGCTAGTTCCCCTTGATGCACCTTTAAACCTCTCTCTAATATATCAATTGTGTATGGAAAGGATTAATAAAAGTAGCTAAGGAAATAAATGCTTGATGCACCAATATGTATTATCTCCATATTTCACTAAAAATTCACTACTTAAAGGTAAACAAGGATGTTTCACACAAATTCGTAACAAAAAAGACATTGTTGCATCAATATTTCATAAGTTATATTTAGGAAGGTATTTGACACTTAGGAGGGTGATGAATATTTCCAAAAAGGGAATAAACATATACCACTTCTAAGACTCTTATACACTTAGTAAATAATACTAACAGAGACCTAAAACAACATAACTTTTTCACATTGGTAAGTGACCATGGATTGACATTCTAGAAAAGTAACTTTTCACTAGTCATTATGAACAAGATTCAAACCTATACTCAATAGTATAAAGTGTGAATGGTGAAATCACTTATATATTTATTCAAGAGTTTTTAAAATATAAATATAGATATATTTTTTCCAATAACTATTGGAGGATAAAAAATGAACCAAGAGAATGCATATATATAGCCTTTGAGAGAGATGTTAAGCCAAGGGAGTTCAAGGGTCACTTAGACATATGTCACCCTAAGAAAAGAAACAATTACATTACATTTGGTAAGATGTTTTTCCCATGGTTACATCAATAGAATTAATATATTTTGAATTGAATTTTTCTATAGATGATTCCATCTATTAAAAATTTGTTTTTAGATTAGCTTTTCTTTGTTGTCTTATCGAGCTATGAAATAGTGTAAAAACTAAAACTATTGACTTGCCTATTTACACTTGATATAAATAAAAAATTTATAATTATAACATGTTTCACTTCCACATTAATATTAAGGTTCTTGTAATTTTGTTTTCTAACTCCAACAATTATTCTTTACAGCTTGGAATTAAAATTTTGTGGGCCATGACATTTTGGGTATTTCTTTAGACTTCGTTTCTTCAGCATTCTTTTAGATAGTTTATCTAAAAGAATTATTTTGGGCTCTTCTTTCTTTCCTCTTAGCCTTTTTTCAAGGAAAAATTTCTCATTTCCTTTGGACAATTTTTTTGAAGGAATTCCTTTATATTTTTTGCTAAGTGCCCACCAAAAAAATAAATGTACCCTTCGGTTTGTTGATAACATACCTTCAGAAAATTGCAAGTGACCCTTAAAACTTTGAAATAACCCTTCAAGAATTTTAAAATGGTCCACCTTTTATCTAAAAAATCCTTAAAACTTTTTGAAAAGGTCCCTTCATTAAAATTGAAATGCCCTTTAAAATTTATGTGAAGTGCCCTTCGAAAAGGCAAGTGTTCTTTTAGAAAAAATGAAAGTTACCTTTCAAAAGAATTGAAAATGTCCTTCAGCTTGAAAAAAAAATTGATAAAAGTTGTCACATAACCTTTAGGAAAATTTCAAGTGTCCACTTTTGAAAGAAAATGCCCTTTAGGAAATTTTCAAGTGTCCACTTTCCAAATAAAATACCCTTCAGGAAAGTTGTAAATGTACCCTTTGAAGAAATGAAAGTGCCCTTCATCTTTTTTGAAGTGGACCTTTTTGAAAGGAAAAAATATCCTTCAAGAACTTTGAAATGAGCCAAATTTCCCTTTATAAAAACTGTAAGTGTCCTTTAGCTTGAAAAAGTTCTTCCTAAAAGTTGCAATATACCCTTTAGAAAAGTTGTCTCAAACAATTTTCCCAAAGGAATTCTGTCAAATGAAATCCTGAAAGAAATACACTTAAGGGAAAAAATCCTTGGATAAAAACTCTAAAATAATTTAGTAAATTCTTCGAATAAAAAAACCAAAAGAGTTATTTTTAAAGGACTTAGCTAAATTACTAAAGAATCAATATTTCAAAAGGAAAACACTTGGGTTTTCTATATGTAATAGACTTCAGCTTTGTATAAGAACACTTCTTCTAAATGAAACCTACATAATTGACTTGGACAAAGGTATAGACTCGGATGTTTTTATACAAAAAGGGGTGCCTAATTTTGGCCTGAAGGGCCAAAATTTGGTTAAAACTTACTTATAAGGGGAAAAGCTCATGAAGCTATGTGATGTTAGTTATGCATAGAGAGAGCACATTGTAATGTGTAAATATATAAATAAAAACATGAAGTAGATAATTTTTTAATAGATATGTTATATATAAAATAATAATGTACAAAGGCTAAGTAAATGTAGATATAGGAACAAATACACCTCGTCAGGTACATGAACCAATATAAAACCTATTATGATGTTAGATTGTGTTGAATTAAGAGTGATATCATGAATGGAGTTAAGTTCTCAATTCCCTAGAATGTGTATCAAGAATGTAAATGCTAATCCTTTGGCTCCATTATATCTAACTAAGTGAAGTTAATGAATAATGCATGTGTTAACCAATGTCTGAACTATATGTCCAATCCCTCTAAATAGGTGGTTCAAAAATATAAAGGCTAGCCCTTTAGCTCCATCATTGCCCCATGAAGTGAAGCTATGAATTGATACTAGTATAGAATAGATGTCATATGGGATGGCTGATGAATCTTATGAATGTGATGTAAATGTGACACTATGGTGTGGATAGCCAAATGTGTACTATAAAGTAGGCCACTCTTAGCCATCTCAAAAGATGGAGATTAGGATAGTATGAAAGCCAACTTGAGGACTCTGGTACTTAGAAAGATAAAATTATATCAAATTTTAGCTCAAAAATGTGATGCCAACCACTTGTATATGGAGCAAGGCATGTAGTTGTTGAGAATGTCTAGAATAAATTGAAGTCAAAAATAAAATAAGATCAATGTGAAATGCATATTACCCCCAATCACTAATGTCTAAAACATGGATTCTAATTTGGAATTTATGCCAATTTCGCACTCTTAATTGAAATTGATAACCATCATGGTACACACGATAACCCCCTATATTTGAGAAAACTATGCTGAAACTACTAAATCTGAAGGATGTGGAAGTGCAAAAACTATCCCTAAACTAAATTTTTTGCCTATTTATATAAACCTTGAATGGTTTTTCCCTAGATAAGAGCACAAAAATATGAACACCTCTAATTTTTGTGCTACTATCCATTTCTAGCACTGCTATCCATTTTTGGCACTACTATCTGGTGTGAAATCTTACTATTGATATGAGTTTAATCATATTTTTCTATTCTAAATTGACCAATTTGACCTCTAAATTATATGTTGACCATCTTGAATTTTATTGTTTTTATTTCTAAGAGGTTTTATCTCTATGACAAATCCCTTGTTGGATGCCCCCTCTTCTGCAGGTATGAATGATGAACCTATAATGACTACCCTTAGAAGAAAAGAGTCCTAAAATTGTGTTAATTTTGAAAAGATATATGATATAGCATTTGATGTTTGAAAATATGTTTCAAGATATAACAATGTTTATAATAAGATATTTTAAGATCAATAGGGGTATGCCTAAATAGATATAACAATGTCAAAGCATGCACAAAGTATTGAACTAGAACTAGAAATGTTAATTATTAGTTGTTAATTGTTAGTTTGGAGGGATGGAGCATGATGCCCATCATGACATTCAAGAAATAAAGGTGAATGCATGGTATGGATCATGGCATGACACACATTTGACAATAAATAATAAAATAAACAAAAATAAATAAGCAAGAAGCATACTAGATGGGCTAAGGGGCTGAGCAAATAGGGGACATGGGCACATGTCACTCAAATTGCAAACAAGCATAGAAGACATGTTTAACTAGTTCATACACATACAAGTGAAATACTAAAATTTGACACATAGGCCACAAGCATATAGAGGAGTATAAATAAAGGACATTGAGAAATGTCCTAAGACACATTTATGAAAGAGAAGCAAAGGACATTGGCAAATATCCTAAGGCATAAGCATGAGACAAACAAGGATTGGAAAATGGAATCACACAATATATGATAAGAAAGTAGAGAAAGCATGTAATATTTGGAAGATACAAACACATCTAACTAATCAAAAAAAATGTGAGAGTATGCAAAACATGTGTAGTATAAGACTAGGTATATGCTAAGAAATACACAAGTGCTAGATACTAGTGAGATATCGATATGGTATTCTATGTAATCTATAAATTAATGTATATCAACATGATAAATCAGAGTGTGTAGTGTATAAATCACATAACCTAGATGGTGTAGTCATGTAAAATATGGCCCCAATGGGTATGTATAACAATGTATGTCATCGAATGTATAAGTAGGAATTCCCCCTCTATGGGTAGAATGAAACAATCAAGTAGCTAGATGTCACTACACACACTCAAAGAAGATCGAGTAAAGCATGGTAATGTAGAAAATTTTAATACAATAGCATGAAACAACAAATGTAAGTTCTATCATGATAGTAGTAGTGTAGATCATGGATGATGCATATAATAGAAATATTTTTGGCATTTTTGATATTTTTTTAATGTTTTTGTATTTTTGAATTTTATATTATTTTTTTAGTTTTGAAAATATTTTAACTATATACAATCAAAAAAGAGATAATATTTACAATCAATGCTAAAAATAAATTATGTACAAATATATACATCATAATATAAAATACTAGGCTAGTGGTGGGAAGGGATCCAAAGATGGAACCTACTAGGGATGAAAATGGAGGAAAGGATTTTGGCCATAATAAAATGCATCTACATCATCATCATAAGTATCATCATATGCTAAAAATTCTATGTTTGTGATGTCATCATGTTGAAGGCAAAGTGAGGGTTGTTATGGTGGTGGAGATACTAATTCTGCTTTTGGATGTTTAGCCCTATTGATAAGTGACTATAGTAGAAGTTATGGAGTTGGTGTTGCTATTAGTGATATAATATAAACAATATGTCAATCTTATAGTTTATTCAATATCTATTATAAGGATGTGCATGAGTTTTTGTCATGGCTGGTAATCTTATGAAATTTATAGAATGGGAGATCATCTTGATGTACCAATCTATTAATAGATCTATGTCATACTGTAGGTAATGTGATAAATCCATGATCAAGTAATATCTATAACATAAACTAAGGTTGATGGTATGCGTTACCTATTTAAATTTGAAAAATTAGCTTTATATGCATAGAGGTAACCATGTGAATTGTATATGCCAATTGAGATTATTTTGGTCATGAATATGGAGGATGTCCTAATTGTGTGATTTGAGATGCTAAAATCACTATAAGATGTGGTATGAGAGCTCTATAGTCATATGGATACTCTTCTAGGCCAACTATTGTAAAGCTCAATCCACACAAATAATCATATATAAGTGTGGGTGTTATATCATCATCTAAATAAGCCTATAAATATGTATGAACATTGTGTACATATGGTAACTCTAAATTTACCATAAGGGGTAACTATGCTATATGAGTCTAATCAACTATAGTGGTAGAAGAAATTACTACTACCAAAATATTTGTAACTAGTGGATTACCTATAGAGTCAATTAGAGCTATTAGGGTGACTACTGGTGATGGTGGATGTGTAACAAGTGTCAAAAATATGATTGATGAAGTAACTAAAATGGCTAGAGTTATTATGACTAGCAAAAGAACTAGTGCTAATGGTGTGACAGTGAGTGGAGTAATGTGGGATGTCTTAGTCTCACCAACCTCATATGTATGTATCTAATCTAAATAAATTCTATAAATTGGTGGTTGTAGTATGAGAGATAGTGTCCCATCAGATGAAATAACTAAAGATGACTTTGTAAGTTGATAATATTTGAATGGTTGGTTACCTACCAGACATGTGTATAAATATACCTCATGGATAAACTTAATACATCAATGGAGAGGAGAATGAAAAACACCCATGGTATGTATCCAGGGTCATTCGAGTAAAAGATTATAGTGGAGAGGACCTGACATGACCTAGAACTATGTCGAGAGGGTTTTTGGTCTCACCATGGTATCCAAAGTAATAGTACCCAAAGTCTATCATGGTATGCCATTAAACCCTCAAATGTTCTTATATGTTTTTTTAAATGATGAAAAATATATACCCATGGCTTTTAAGAATGTGACATTACATAAATTTATTCTAGAACTACTATCAATGAGAACTCTTTTGACTACATTAGTTTTGACTTGTACTTATATGAATAGTGGTAAATTTTGATCAATAACTATCTGAGAAGGCATATCCTCACTATCAAAAGAAATTATATCGTCTATAGTTTTTAGAGTATTGACCACTAATGCAAAATAAGAGGGTTTTGAATCAAGAGGCATAGAATTCTAAGAGAGTATTTGATAAATAATTTATTTAAATACATTATTTTTTTGAAGTAGTTCTAACATGGAAATTTTAGTTGGAGTGTTTCTTAACTAATCAATAATGTCATATGCCTTGTGTAAATATACCTAAGTTGGTTGGTTGAGCTTGGGATAGGTTGGAATAGTAGGGTTATGGGGCTCGTAGTTAGGTGGAGGAGAATCCACATCTAGTAATAGCTCTAACTACATTATCTACTATCCGTATAGGAGTTGTAGATAATGCAACTATAACTACAACTACATCGAGTATTATGGTTTATTATTTGTAAGAAATGTAAGAAGAATTTGGAAATAACAGAGCGTCATTTTTGCAATATGGCTATAAACATATGGTGATCCCTCAAAAGCAAGTATGTGCTACTAAATGAAACTAGGGATTAAAAAAAAAATCAAAATACTATGAACTTTTGAATCTTGAAATTGATTTGTAGAGTTAGATATGCAATTAAATTTTCAAAAAATTATGAGAGAAAGTACTAAAAAATACCTAAGAATGTATTTGATGTAGCTAGGGTTTTGAATGAATTTTTCCAAAACTTAGTGCAGTCATTTGAAAAAATTATATAAAATTTGTAGTTTTAATTTTGAAAAAGTGAGGAAAAATCTTAAAAAAATTCTAAAATTAGTTGTATATTTTTCCTAATTATTTGAAAGTGTTTTAATGCAAATAGGACCTATTATGTGCAAAATAGTGTTTGAGTGAATTTATTGAAAATATTTCAATTAATTTATATGTTTTATTTTTAAATTTATGATAGATCAAGAAAATATTTCAAAAAATTAGATATAATTATTCCTATGGTTTCTAGGGTTTTTGTGTGGAAATTCAAAGTAAGTTAGGTTCACTAAATGTTTTATTCTTTTTGGGAATTAGAGGTTTAATTCCTAAGAAAATCAAGGTTTGAGTAAAGGTAAATAAATAATTAATGTATATCACTTAGCCTATTAATTTGTGCAAATAGAAATGTATTTTATCTTTTCTAAAAATAGTAGGAAGTGTGAGAAATCAAACTTAGGTTATTTTGGGTCAAAATAAATGATTCAAGATCTAGAAATTATTATACAAGAGTGGTATACTATTAAAAACAAAACCTAAAATTATATTTTTGTATTGGATAGGACCAAAAAACTCAAGAAACCCTACTACTTGGTGCTATAGTCCATTTTTTGGGGCTATTTTCCACTTTTGTTGCTAGTGTCCAATTTTGGTGCTATTGTCCTAGTGACCCAACTTTTTTGGGTTTTGGTCGATAGGTTTGTAACACCTTGGAAGTGAAACATTGAATCTTGATTCTATATGGAGCTCATTATGTGTCTAATTTTATCTTCAAAACCCATAGGATCTCTTGATACTTGAACTTGAATAACAAACATAGGAAAGAGAAAAGGGGTTAGTGTGTAAAAGATATATTGGATTTACTTCACACCCCATTTGTGGGCACACTACCTACATACCAATACTTTGAAGAGGGATCAAGATAATGTAGTTCTCCCATATGAAGTAATTAGTGAAATTATGTGATGTATGAAACTATATGAGAAATATAAATGTACTTTTGATTACTAGGGACTTGTATGAGTGCTTGAATAGGCTTGAATTGGTCTTGGAAGGCTGTATGTAGAGAATAGGGAAGAGTGATTTAGTGTTTTTGCTTGTATTCTTTATCTTTTCTTGTAAATTAGTGCCAACCCTTCTAAATGGACATTCAATGGAATTTTATAAGTAAATTGATGATCTTGGGTTAGATGAACTTGTATTAGGCTGGTAGGGGAAAAGATAAGGAATCAAGAAAACCTGATCATTAGATGTAAAAATAAACTTGGAAAATATCCCTAGAAACAAGACACACTTGAATTATTGCACTCATGTCTAAATTGGGTTTTATTGTCCTAGAAAGATGAGTCCTTGAGGGATGGTCTGGGTCTGGGAGGGTTACCTAGGTTCTAAAAATATTAGTCTAGGAAGATATGGGTGACCGGGAATCAGTGAAATTTTAGTCAAGAAGGGTTGAGTGAGCAAGAAAGAGGACCTATAGTTTGGTGTTATTATCCATGCCTAAGTCATCCAATTTCACACTTTATATGATTAAAATTGTCTATATTACCATTTTAGAATAGATTAAAGGAATTTTTGTATGCTCTATCGGATTTTCTTTTCATTTAAAACTATGCCTTAGAGGAAAATAAGAAGTAACCATTTAGGTGACATGAAAAGTTAACAAAAAAAGGAAAATGGAGAAACTAAGTAGGGTGTGTCTACGTTATAAGATCTTAGATATAATGATATCAATTTTAAATAGTGAATATGTCCACAAAATAACTTATTATGAAGGACTCCACTATGCCAATAGCCACATTATCTCATACATAGGGTATAGTGATAGTAACATCTCAGGGTTAACTTATTGCCAGTGCATTACAAAAAAATTGGATGAAGGATTCCTATGAATAAAAAAACCCTTAGGTATTTACAATATACCATGAGGTACATGGAAACTAAAATATGTATATAGTGTTGTATAATGGTTTGAGTATTGGTTATGTAAACCTCACACCACAATTAAGGTAAAAATGGTTAGAATTTTACCTAGAATGCTAGTTCATATGATTTTTAAAAAAATCAAACATAATATATAAGAAAATAAAAATAATAATAATAAATGGGATTGAAAAATTAAAATTACAAATCAAAAGATTACAAATAAAGATTCAAGTTCCCCAATATGTTTTACCCTATTTTAGATAAAATAAAAAATATTTCTATTTAATTACGTGTAAAACTAGAAGATATCACTATTCCTAAGGTGTAAAATATTTCTTATTTTAAAAAATATATTAAATATAGAAATCATTAGTTCTATAAAAAAACTAAGAATAGATTATACATAGCTTGCACATGGATATTCATTGACTATCTAATAATGATAAATATAATAAAAGGTGACTATGCATGCTCACAATAAGAATTAAAAAGAGGAAAATAAATTCACAAGTCTACTATGATTGGATAATGTCATAATACATCTCAATTCATTTATTGTATATCTTTCCTAGTTAACTATGATAAACTGGTGATATAACAAATAAAGAAATCAATATCTTAGAAATGATAAATCAAATACAAAAGTATAATATATTTCTATAAATTATCCTAGTATGTGGATAATTTCATAATTTTCCCAATCCTAGTAAACACAGACTTTTCCCAATTGACTATGCATAAAAAAAATTAATGTGCCTATAAATGCAGGATAATTTAAGATAACACAACTAGGGTTTGGGTGCTTTGAAATGATTGATTTCATGCTATTATATTTGAAAGCCTTAGGAAAAATTTATAGCTTGAAATTTTGAAATAAGAAATGGGGAGTGTAATGAGCCAAATTGACCCTAATCAACCCCTTGATAATTGAGCATTACCTATGTATCCAATAATTTAAAGAGTGAAATGAAGCCCATTTAGTTCTTCCACCTAGAGTGAATGTGCAATTTTTATCCTTTGATAATATGTATTAAAATATAATATGGATTTGATACATTAAAATGATATCTATTGAATTTATTTGAAGGGTCCTTGACTAGTTTTATGGTTACTCCTTATGAGTGATTTATAATTTTTGAAAAATGAGTTATATTTTCTCAATGTGAAGAAGTAAATAATATTGAGAGTAGTGAATGCAGTGTGGTAAAAATGAGTGAATATTTATGTGCATTTATGGTTGAATATTTTTATAATATCCCTTGTATTACCATTATAAATTTATGTAAATACCCAAAAGGATAATTTCAAATCTGAAAAATAGCCATTATTTGGCATGGGACAAGCCTATACTAAGTGAAAATTAGTGCATTGCCCACATGTCTACTTACTGCATACATTCACAAAAGGATCAGAGACCTGTATCCTTTCTATGGAATAATTTTAAGGTTATTTTAGATAGATTTTTAAAAAAAAAGATATTTATATGTAAATCATAATTTTTTTTTGAACTTTTATGTAGATAAAATTATTAAAGGAATGAGAAATAAGAGTCATGTAATTCTATGAAAGTCATGTGGTTTGTAATGTGTCAAGAATTAAAAATATCAATTATATTTAACCAAATTTATGTGTATAAGACCCTATTAACTCTTTAATATTTCTATAGCTGTGGTTAAAAAATAATATACAATATCACCATGCATAGATGATACACATGTATATGATCATGATGTTGTGATTTGAAATGATCTATACGAATACAACAATACTCCTAGTGATACACAAAAATAATCTTTCCTTTTTATAAAATAAAATATGATATTATTTCATCTCTCCAAATAAAAAATGTTGTTATTTTCAGAAAATAAATCTTATTACTTTCTCATTCTCTTTAAATAACAAATGATGCAAATGAATGTGATGCTTCTCTTTCCTCCATTGAAATGAAAAGTTGAAATATCTCTCTAAATTAAGATTCTATTGAAACACAATTTGATGCAACTCTTAATATTGATTTAAAACCAAAATGTGATGATGATTCTACATTTTTTAATGATTCGAAGTTATGGAATGATATTTCCATGGAATAAAATTCCAAAAAATGCAATGAAATTTGTGAAGAATTTATTGTACCTATGTTTAAGATACATAGTGACTTAGGAAAAATGAATCAATATTTCCAAACCAATACTATTTATACTATATCACTTCCATGATGAATTCCATAGGTGGGTTACAATGATATTTTTCCTTTTATTTTCATCATTATCCTAACATCTTTGACATCTATCATAAAATGATACATCATTTACAACTTTATAAAAAGTACACATTCTTTGAAACACATTACATGTTTATTCTTATGTATTACATTATATCACTTAAAATGAGATTACATTATAACATGAAATTATGATAATATACATTATTTACTCCTCATCGACATCCACCTCCTACATAATATTTTGAGATACGAGGTTCTGATTCACATATAAATTAGGGTCATATTTCTTGTCTTCATCTTCTCCATATTGACATGTTATTACATTTTATGGACATTATGCCTTATAAAATGTTATGGATTTTTCAAATACCTAAAATTATTCTATTTATGAATCCTTTATAATTTTAATTTATTTATTAGTGCATAAACATGTTGAAAATATAAAAAAAAATGTTAAAAATATTCAAAAAAATAAAAAATCAAGACTTGAGAATGATATGTTTACTGGTTTCCATTATTCATTTACATTATTTATCACATTTTTAGTAGATTACATATCCTTTTTAATACATCCATGCATTTTATTTTATATATGTGTGATTTAATAAATGCATGTTATATATGATACATGGACGCATAGATGTATTTTATTCATAGGCTTTTGGGGCATATCGAAGATAAGTGAATATTACTCAACATGACACATTATTACAGGGTATATATTTGCATGACCTTTACATCTAAAATGTTGAGATATAATTATTTATTACACAATTTTTTTAATTACTCATACTCTATTCAATAATATATTTGATGGAGATGTTACTTTCCTATAATACTGACATTCTTTAATGGTATAGACTAGCTTGGTTGTCATATGGTTCATGTATTTTATTTATATTTAATAATAATATATTCATTAGTTTTATATTAGTTACTACCTTTTGTATCATGTGTCTAAGATTAAATTTCAAACTATGTGTGGCCCTTGGGCTTGTTTAATATATTTTATTATCCCTTGTTTTAAATAGTTAGCCTTGTGTGTGACATTTATTTTCTATTGTATGTAGACCTAGGACTTATGTGTGACATTAATTAATATTATGTTTTATTTTATTGTGATCATGATGGCCATGACATTATATATTGAGCTTGATGCATTTTATAAGCTAGTGTGTGTTATGATCCATATCACACACCTCCCCATTTATGTGTAGCTCCATAATACATATGATGCACATTTATTTCATAATCTTATTCAATTATTATATTATTGATGGTTACTATTTCATGTGTAACTACTATATACATATTAAAATGATTTTTATACCTTAAAACATATGTTTCATAAATGATTTGAAAATATATTCATTATGATGATGACATATACACCACATGTTGATATGTTTCTACATGATTACATTTTTATACATAACAATGACATAATTAAATAATTTATTTGAGATGAGTGACTTGGAAGCTACATACCTCACCTAAAAAGGGTGATGTATTAATGGTATTTTTGTAAATATATAATAATCCATGAGAATTTTTTTAAACACAATCTACATGATTAAAGAGATTTTAGAGTGATTCAAATATTAGATATGGGACAAGAGTTTACAAATTTTAAATATATTTTGGGATCATATTCCATACATATTAACTAATTTTATTGGGAAATTAATTATGTGGTTTAATATATTCACATATTGAATTATATTTAGGTGTATATGCCACACAAATGTATAAAATTTTACAAGAATATACCTTACAGGTTTTTAGATATTGACATATTCAACCACATATTAGGGCATATTCCAATCAAATCCATAAATATTTATAGGATTAGGAGATATAGGTTATCAAGTGTGGTAAAAATAACATATAGATGCATGTAATTCTATATCATGTTAGAAATAATTCATGGGTAATGAATCTTGTTTATGAACAAACACACTATTAATATTTTATATTTCACAAACACATTTAATGTTAATTAAAAATGAGTACCCATTAATATATAAGTATGTTTGTAGTGTTTATTAATTTTTAAATGATTATTGTGATTGAGGTTCAATTCCCCAAATGTCCTAGGAATTTCTCCAAAATCTAAATAGGTGGATCCCACATTTAATATTAGGGTTAAAACATTAGTTGTAAGATTAGTTATGCAAGTGGTACAATTAAGGTTTAATGATGCTCAATGGCCTTGTAACTACTCACTATTCATAAGGGTTATGGATTTTTTATTCCCAATACATGGAATTTTTCTAGTTACACAAATTGGGACTTGATCACCATAAATTATTCAAAATTTTAAACAAAAGGAACCATTCTCCAACTAATTCGGTGGAAATCATAGTTTATATAATGATTTATCAAGGGATAATCACTATAATTAATTATATAAAAAGATTGTTCACCCACATAGAATTGTATTCCTTCCTTGATCCAAGGATTCAAGTTTAAATTTATTCATTTTATATCTATTTTCATGGATATTTAATATTAGATATTCATCAAAAAGAATTCTTGGACCAACCTGTACATTTAGAGCCTCTCCCAAAGACAAAATGTATTGTATACAATAAAGTTCATCTATTTATGATTTTACAATAAAATTCATCTATTTATTGTATTTAATTACTATGATTAAAATGGGGCATTGTTAGATTATAGAATTTGGCATTATATACTTAGCAATATAAGTTTTGACTACCAAATGCCTACATAACTTATGTGTAAAAATATGGTGATGATGATGATGATTATTATTATTATTATTATTATTATTATTATTATTATTATTATTATTATTATTATAATATGATATCTCACATCGAGATGATATCCATGGGTTTATCCCAAAAATTTGATATCAATTATATATAATAACTAATGATTTATTAATTTATGAAAAACTAGACATAATCATATTCAAGCATATAAAGATCATATGATTAGTATTCTCACCTTTTATAGGCTACTATAATAATCCTAACATATTGTCTAATGATACCACACAAAATTAATGGTATTATTCCTATGCCAAAAAATGCCAATTTTAATATTAAAATAATTCATATGGGTAAGCCTATATTTTAAAAAAGTTAATGGTGTGAAAAAGTACCTAGAGAGTCCTATATAAATAGATAATAGGTCTAATCATATATCCATATCTAGTAAGAATACATCAATCTCATTGAAACACTTAAAAAATCAAAGGGACTACCCTAATTTTTACAATTTATCAATTAATCATAAGGACCAAGTTATATCCAAATTTAAATCACCTTAAATCAAAGCCATAATTTTGATTTTCCTAGTGTATATACTTGATATTTATCACTTTAATGATGCTTTCTTTTGTAGTGTCTTGTCAACACATAAATATCTTTGAGAACACACATTAAGAATTAAACTTTTAATAGGGTAGGATCAGATCATGTTACTTTATGAAATACATTTGCATATTTTTCTATCATACCATCACTACTATCATTCTGTAATCCTCCAGGTCTTTTTTGTCATACATATTTGTCTACTTTTTTTATTGACTTGTGAGATTCCCTATATCATATTATATTATGTTGACTAATAAAATTTGTTTCATTCTTATCCTTCCCTATACTATATCATCTAGTTTTATAATATAATCAATTTTTATTCTCTCAATTTTATTGTATTCATGTGGATAATATTGTGCTATGTCAACAAACATGTTCTAGTTGTATCTATTGGATGATATTATTAGCTTAGAGTTTAGGGTTAGTTTCAGGTATTGGATCTATATACCTAGGGGTCATATTACATTATAAATGTTATATCACACTCATACACTCTACTAATTTCACTCATATTTATACCCCTAAGTGGTATTTTGGAGATTTAGAGGGTTTATACCCTTATATTCCAATTATTATCTTGTAATGTAATTAAAGCTTAATATGATAGGTCTTTAAATTTCCTATCTAAGGATATCTAGGTATTCATCTTACCATTTTAGGTTTTAAACCTATAACATCACTTTTAAACTAGTATAGATATATGGTTTCTTAAATTTACCATTAATCACTTTAGGTTACATATACCCACATTTGGTTGAACTTTTCACTTTCCCTTATTTAATATCACTTAGCCATTATTTTTTTTACATATTATACATAATTTAGGTTACTTGAATCTATTTCCCATCATTTAATTTACTTTCATTGTTACAGTTACTTATCCATAATTAATCCCTACTAAGAGTTCTTCCCCTTGTCATGGGATTAGTATTTGGAACCATTTCCTCTTGGAATTTGAGTAAATATTAAAATATACATAGGATCAATTGATTGAGATTATTTGAGTCCTATTATATTGAGATAATATGGATAGTTATAGGTCATCCTAGCCTATGCATACATTTTGGTGAACTTGATGTGAATATTATCCCACCTCTAGTTGAATAGTTTTCACATTTGTCCTTTTATCTTCTTAGAAACATATTCAAAACCATCATATATCTTTTAGTTTGATTTTATAGTCTAGCCAAATATAATTTACTCATTCTTAGTAAATGTGTCAACTGAAATAATATAGTTTCCTATTTGTTCACAACTATATCATCCAACCTAATATAGTTTTTAATTTTCTAAACTACATATACTAGTCTAATATAGCTATGTGTCTTCTAAAAACTACATTAACTATCCTGATATAATTTTTTTCATCAAGTATTTATATTGCCAACATAATACCAATCTAAGTGTTTGTTTCCTTATCTTTATGTTGTATCTTTTGATATCAATCTGAATCATCTTTATTTTTATTCTTGTCATTTTCTTTCTATAACTATGTTTTGGTATTTTTTAAAATTATAGGTGTTTTCATTTTGGGCAAAGTAGTCATTAGGTTTAATTAAGCTATGGTGTTATAAGTACTTCCCAAATAATCAATCCATTACAAAACATTATATAAAGAATTTAACTTCAACATAACTCATGGTTTATTAGAAATGGCTAGGGTTTTTTATTTTTCAACCAATAAGAATACTTTAAATTGTTTAGGTTTTTAGAGTATTTCAAAGTAGGTATCCCTTAGAAAGTACTCTCCACATGCATCAGAGATTAGATAGTATAGCTCTAGGATAGTGGAATCCTCTATAGTTAGTTTCCTTTGGGCCTTGTTCACTATTTATGCATGAGATAAATATATTTGAGATCCTAAAAATGAAATACACCAAAATGAGCTATTTATTAAATTTATACATTTTTTTTTTCATTTTTTTTGTCTCTTATCAACTACATCAACCAACAAAATATAGTTTATTTTTTCTAAACTATATCAGCTTGTCTAGTATATTTTTATGCTTGGTTATGTAATTACATTATCCAACCAATAAAATTTTAAGTTCTTATATAATACATCAACCAAATCCACATAATTGATATTTATAAGTTTATTTTGAAATGTAATAGCTTGCTTGATATATTTATGTGCCTATTTATAAGTACATTAGCTAACCAAAGATACATAATTTTTTAGGATACAATATGAACCAACTTGATACATTTTTCCATTTTCAATTTTTATTCCCTACTATATTGACCAACTTGATATAGTTTTATTTTAGTATTCCTATGAAATCAACTACATTGTCTTACTTGGTACAAGTGGCCTATTCTCTTTCATAAGGGGACATATCTTGGACCAATCTCAAGTGAAAACCCTCTATGATTCACAATGATTTTATAACAATCCTAATGATATATAGCTAAATAATCATAGTGTATATATATATATATATATATATATATATATATATATATATATATATATATATATATATATATATACATGTCGTACAATTTTTATGTCTCAAGATAAATCCATTGATGATTTTAGTATGGAATTCACTATATTAAAACACTATGAGTCATACAACAACCTTTAAAATACTAGACAAGGTCACCTACTCCTAGGTCATATTGGATGAAGATGAATTTGACATAGAAATATCAACAAGATTAAAATATTTATCCAATATCATCTTGTGTATTGTGGCAAGGACCCTATAGTTTTATAACAAATCATAATGGAACCCAATATAGAATGCCCATCTTTTCCTAATCACAAATTTTTAACAAGAGTTGGTGAAAATAAATTTTCTACTTCCCTATTTCCTTCCTCATCCACCATGCCTAATATAGTTAATAACATTATGATTCTCTCCTTTAGTGGGCATATACAAAGTGATCACATTAATACAAATGTTAATGTAATTTCTAGTGAATGTAAACAAGACACTCGAGCCTCTACATTGAATACAAATATTATTAATCCTAACCATATTATCTTACAAGTAATGAGTCTAAAGGATAAAGTTAAATATAATAATAATTTAAAAAATGGTAAAATTTAAAAACAAAAATTTTCAAATTTAAAATATACCTCAATAAATTATTTGGGGAGTTCTAAATAAAATTCCTTCCCCACCTCTCTTGAATATGCTCTAAGAAATATCATTCCAAAAGCCATACTTTGTAACAAAGTCATTAAACAACTTCAAAACAAACACTTAATCCCTGAAATTTTAGACATTAAAATAGGTGGTATCAATAATATGATATCCTATAATGGATCAACCTATCCTTCTTTGAATTTTATTTCCTTTGGTAATATTTATAAATATTGTATTAAACTTAAAGCCTTTGAAGATACCAAACTACTAGTAAAAAACGTTTTTGGTGATGTTTTATAATCATAAAATAAAGTAAGGACTAAATATACAACATGTCAGATTTAGTTAGTTCATTGGTCTAGGATATAAAATGTTATGATTTTATTGAATACAACCTAGCTCACTTTATTAATTACATACAAGTAGAAAATGAGAATACCCAAAACTTTTTCAAACATTGGAAAGCTTTAGCCAAAAAAATCAATCACAATATGATGGAAGATAACCTATTCCACCTTTTAAATAATACAATAAATGAAAAAATCAATAAATTATCAATAATATTCCTCTAAAATCATTGGAGGAAGCCTTAGATCAAAACAAACATCAAAGGTACCTTATTATACAATTATAGCCTTCCCAACCTAAGCCTATAACTTAAGTACTTATGAGACCTTAAAAAATCATGTTACTAGTGATGATGTCTTTGATACTTATGATTTAAAGAGAATCATCCATGTAATTATTACAATAAGCTCTAATGAAGTTAATATTTTCCCACCTATAAATGAAAATCCCTTTCAACATCCTTCTCATCCCTATAAAAAAATAAATATATAATCCATCAACAGTTTTATCTAAATGAGATTAGTAGATACCTCCCTTGAGCCTCACCTAGGAATTTTGATCCTTCCCATGCTAATGTTCATTGGTATGATCCTAAAAAAAATGTTTAGTTTCAAATCATTTGAGGTCATTCTCATTAATCCTATAATAAATTTAAAGATCTATCTTTTAGTTATTCATTATTCTAGATTTTGACCATGAAGCCATAATTAGACAATGACACTAAGCCTATGATAAGTTAACTAAGGCTCATGAATCTAATTTCAAAAATGAAACATTTAAAAAGCAAAATTTTCACCTTACCATATAATCTAATCTAATTCCAAATCATACTCCAAATAAATAAGATAACAATCAAAATCAAACCCCTTGCCAACTAATCACTAATGTGTTTGAAACCATAGTCAACCTTTGTTTTCATTAATGAGAATTTTTTTGTCCATGAAAAAAAATGAAGTGTGTTTTTTCCTAAATAGTTCCTTTTCATATTAATCCTCATATTTATTATCTATACTATATAATAATACATAGTAATCCCCCACATAAATTGTTGTCTATGAGATCCAAATAAATAACCATGTTTGTGTTTTTTCATATAGATACTATATGAGCTAACCCTATATAATTACATGCTCTCACATCTATATCAGATATCTCAATATCATATATACCTTTGACCAAAATTATTATTATTAAATAAACCAACTCTATTTGTTATTTTATCTCTAGCTATGGTCAAACTATATCGACTAGCTCAATATAATCTATTTATTTGACTAGTTCTATTTCAACGGTATTGGGTAACTTGGTATAGTAACACCTATCTAAATTTAACTCTACGGTAATGGAAAACTTAGTATAGTATATTTATTTATCTATTATTTATTCTCTTACATCAATAAATATAATACATTCTATCTCCATTATTTCTATGTTAGTAACTATATTAGCCATGCTAATGTAGTTGAGTCAATTCATCTCAACTATCCCTATAGTTCTAAAACTACATGTTTTGACACCAAATAAAATTAAATTAGGTTCAAATTCTTATATAACTAGTCTTCTTTAGAATCACATCCCTCTTTTATATTTTACAATAGCCTTGATGAGTGGGATCCTATAAAATAAATTTATACGCTCCCATATTAATTCTTATTTATTCAGATTATAAGGACTTCTAGGAGAAATAAAAATCACATTACATGGGTTGTTTTATATTAACATTCCTGAACCACCACTTATGTATAAATAAGATTGATTTCTAAGGTATGAGGAAAACATTTTGAAATAATGTGACCAGATGTCCATCCATGTTGATCCCACTATGAATGCATGCCATTTATTAAAATTTACTATCACATTTATGATCCCTAATGAAATCATACTTTGTGTGGATAACCCTCCTTTGGTAATTAGAATAAAACTTAGTGATATACAATTCAAATGAGATTTGATAGACAAAATCTTGAAAACATGTGTCATTTCCTCAAAATCCATTAAAAACTTTAGATATTATTAATGTAACCTTAAGTTTACCCAATACATATTATAGGGATATGATCAAATTATAAAGCCTCTATATAGATATGGGATCTAAGGTATGCAGTTTCTATATAAATTCATAGGGGGAACCCCCCTCTATATATATATGGTATTAGTCTACTTGATATATCTAGAATTTATAGATATAGATAGGTTATAGGTGTCTAAAGGTAGTTTCCTTCATCTGAGGGTAGAGTGTCAAATAAAAATCTATATAGCCTCCCTCGATTGTTAGTTCCTCTCCCTCTACCCAGCTATGGATATATATATATATATATATATATATATATATATATATATATATATATTAGATAGCTATATAGAGTCACCCCCATATACTATATATATATATATATATATCATAGTGAATAACTAGTTGTTGATAGAGGCATCCATCTGCTGAGGCCCATATATCTATTTGATAGGTGTCAAGTAGTCCTTCCTAAGATAGATAGGGCACATATCTAAGTAGTTGACCATAAACCCCAACCCCAACCCTATAATAGTGGTAGTGGTACCATTAGAAAAGGAAGTGGCCTATATATCTTTCTGGAGTGAACCTCCACTATATAGATGGAGTAGTGAATAATATATATTATCTATATAGGGTGGCCTATTAGTATGTGTTTTTCTTATTTTCATAGTACCACCAGTTATGGTTAGTGTTAGGTTGTAACATAGATATCAAAGATGGGGTTAGTTAAATGTTAGTATGATAAAACTAATAAAAAAACATAGATATCTAACAATTCAAGCCTAAATAGTTGGGGGAGAAAGATAATAATTCAAGGAATAAACAAAAATAAGATAAAATAATTCTTATTCACCTTACTTGTGAGCAAGATTTTCAAGCTGGCCTTGGATGGATGTGCTCAGTCATGTGCTCAGAGAGTCTCTAACAATGATGCTCCATGCATCATCTATCCTTGTCACTTTTATTTGACTTGGTTTGGAATGTGAATCTATCTCCAAGTAATTTTGAATTATAAATCTAATTGATATATTCTTAAAGTCATTTCATTAGAATCACCATAATTACACACAAAAGCTTCTTAAGAGAGAGGGAGGGCACTCTTATTTGTAGCTTAGGAAAATCCATTATGACCCTTGGATCAAAAATGAGATGCGTGGTGGATCTTTAGCCAAATATGTAATTAATATTCTTAAATTAATAAATTGACTCATAAATCCATATATTTGTTAAATATTTTATGAGGGCATGACAACTCACAAAAGCAATGATGAAGAGGCCTGATATTTTACAATTTTTAATTTTTAATTTTAGATATTCATTAATTGCACATGGATTATTTAATTAAGAAATTAATTGGGTTTAATAAATTAAATAATTTTGATTAGTATTTTGACCTTTTCTTAAAGCTGGTTAAGTGCCTCACTTAATTGGTCAAAAAATTTAGTTTGTTTAGTCACAACCTAACTAGGAATGAATATGTGGGAGGTTATTATTACATACAAGGTAATAACCAAAATAAGGAAGTTTAGACATGAATATAGGCATTTAAATTTTATGTGAAGATGAATTTGGGTGTTTTGGTGATTTATAGGCTTAATTTACATTGTTTGGTAGTGATCAATTTGAAGCCCAATTTAGACATAGATACGATCAAAATGGGGTGTCTACATTTTACACCTATTTGAGAAGGAGTTACAAGACATAGGTATAGTAACATATTTTCAAAGAATTAAAAATATGTTGCAAATAAAAATAAGATAATGATTGAATTGTTAGTTCACTCAAAATCCAGGGGAAAAAAGTTGGTTATTTGTTATTGAGTCTTAGTTCTACAACAATTTCAACAATGCAAAAATCATGCAATTTATTTAATTTGTTAATATTAAGTTAATCTTTTTTTTAAATAGAATTTCATGTGAACATACTTTTCTATTAAAAAAATAAAAATATTAGAAATTTATTTAAATAATAATTTTCATGAAATATAAACTAAAGTTATTTTTATCCTTTAAAAGGCTTTATTTTCTTAAAAAAAAAGCAAGAAGAAGAATCAAATTAACCCATGGATGAGATTACTCTAGTTTAGTTGATTCTTACACGTGGTGATTAAAGTACTGATTTGATCAAATGTGGTTATAATTAGTGGAAAAATGATGTTCCAAATTAGAGTGTATGGGTTGAACTATTGATTTTACCAAATGAATTTATTATTAGTGGCACAATGATGTTCCCCAACAAGGTGGATGAGTTGAACTAATGATTTTCCCAGAGGTAGTTATAATTAGTGACATAATGATTCACCTTAGCATGTAATATTAGTAATTGAATAAAATCAACTTTACCCTAGTACATTTTATTGGTGATCATAACTCAAGGATATAATCTGTCACAAAAATTAAAGATGAGTGGGGAAAAATGTCAATGTGATGGTCTAATGAATTTTCAAAGACTAAAGAAGCTAAAAACATCCAAGAACATGGGGATTTGAAAAGTTATGAAATAAATGATTGAAATAAAATAATGGGGATGGAATAATAATGGTTTCTATGTTTATCTAAGATAAATAATGTATCCAAGCACTACCTACATAGTCCAAATAGACCTCAAGTCAATATAGTTCACCCACAAGTGAGAAAAAATGTAATGATGAATGTAACTAAAGAATAATAATTGATCAATATGCATGATTTGATTTTACCTAAAAAATTATATATTTTAATCATTAATACCATTTATAAAACTATAATGGTCAATGAGTTGATCTAATTAAGGACTAGAGGATAAATGCCAAAGTGAACAAGGAGAAGTACTACCCACTACATTATTTGATAGATCCATTAGCCTAATTTTTGTTGTAGCTTTTGATATTAGGTTAATCAAAAAATGATGAGAGAATTGGATTAGGAAGTAATTGATCTAACCTCAATGTAAATTGAGCACTACCTACATAGTCCTGAAGGACCTTGAGTCAACATAGTTCCACCCATAGTGGAGAAATGTTTCCAATGTTTTGGGTTTTTTTGGTATCACAACTCAATAGAAGATTATGATATATAAAATCACCTAACTCATAAATTAGTGAGAGCATAGCTAAAATGATGACTAAGCTAACCTCAATGTAAATTAAGAAATGCCTATATAGTCTTGAAGAACCTCAAGCCAATGTAATTCCACCTATAGTGGATAACTGTTTGGAAATGTTTCCAATGTTTTAAGGTTTTTTGGTATGTAAACTCAATAAAGGACTATATGATACAAATTGGTCTGAAGTAAAAAATAATGGGAGTATATAAAATGGGGTGAATAAGTTAACCTTAATGTAAATTGAGTGTTACATACATAGTTCAAAGGACCTCGAGTCAATATATCTTCATATATAGCATATAAATGTTTTTAATGTTTTGTGTTTTTTTGTATCTCTACTTAATGGAGGATAATGAGATACAAAATGGTCTAACTCATAGAATGGTGAGAGCATGGAAAAAGTGGTGATTGAGCTTCTTAATGTAAATTGATTACTGCCTACATAGTCTTGAAGGACATCAAGTCAATGTAGTTCTACCTATAGTAGAGAAAGGTTTGGAAATGTTTCCAATGTTTTGGTTTTTTTTGGTATCTAAACTTAATGAAGGATTATGAGATATAGAATGGTATAACTTATAAAATAATGAGAGTGTGGGCAAAGGGGTGACTGAGCTAACCTCAATGTAAATTGATCACTACCTACATAGTTGCAAAGGACATCAAGTCAATTTAGTTTTTCCTTATAGTAGAGAATGTATGGAAATGTTTCCAATGTTTTGGTTCTCTTTGTTATCTCAACTCAATGGAGGATTATGAGATACATAATTTTCTAACTAACAAAATGGCAGGAACATGGAAAAAGGGGGTGAATAAACTAGCCTTAATGTAAGTTAAGTACTTTCTAGATAATCTTTAAGGATCTCGATTCAATGTAGTTACAACTATAATGGATAAATGTTTGGAAATGTTTCTAATGTTTTGGAGTCTTTTGGTATCTCAACTCATTTGAGGATTGTGATATACATAATGGTCTAAATCATAAAATAGTGAGAGAGTGGAAAAAGTGGTGATCGATCTGACATAAATGTAAAATGAACACTACCTAGATAGTCCTAAAGGACTTAAAGCTAATGTAGTTATACCTATAATTGAGAAATTTTTTGAAATGTTTCCAAATATTTGGGTTTTTTTGGTATCTCAATTGAATGGAGGATTACAAGATATAGAATGGTCTAATTCACAAAATGATGAGACCATGAAAAAAGAGGTCACCAAGATGATCTTAATGTAAATTAATCACTACCTACATAGTCCTAAAGGACCTAAAGTTAATGTAGTTCCAACCATTAGTGAGAAATCATGACTAAGTAATAGTAGGTTCAGAATAGGAAAATGGGCAAAGGTATGAAATAATGATAAGACAAGCTAAATGGATAAGCAAAGTAAATGGCAAGGCAATGCAAATGAAATAATGGCAATTCAAATAGAAATGTATGAGATAACAAGGGAAAGGTAAATGGTAGGGCAAGGTAAATGGATTAATGATATGGAAAATGAAAAGGTATGAAATAATGATAAGGGCAAGACAAATGACATGGAAAGGTAAAGGGTAAGTCATGGTAAAGGGAGAGGAAAGGTAAATGATTTTGTTGTTTTTTATGATGTTGAGATGCTTATCTTGATCAACATATGATACAACGATAATAGTCAACTATTTAAATTGCTATCCCACACCCTTTTTGAATAACTACTTTGTCACGAACATGTTGCTGATTTAAACTCCAATAATGTTGTTATGATCTCTATTGGTCATTAATTTTGATTCTTCTAAGTTTATAAATAAGGTGTATTTGTAACCTCTATATAGGAAAGTATAATCAAGGATGGTAAATAATTATAAACATTATCTAAAAGGTTTGATTTGGTAATTTAATATAGGTATGGAATGAATAAATGGATGATAATGGAATGTATAATGTTGGGGTAACAAATGAAGATCAGGATTTTAAGTCGCACATAATGTTAGTAATTTTGGATTTGACATATTTTTTGTTGTGCTTGGCCAAATAATTTTGAACATGCTCTCAATAGGACCAACATATTTTTTCTATTATTTGGGCCTAAGAGATGTTACCATATGATTATGTTGTAGATTGGAAGTTGTATTAATTTTATCTTTAATAATGTCTTCATCAATAGATTAAGAACTATTGTGCTTATTTATTGGTACCTCAAAGAGGTTTTTAATAATAAAGTTGTCTTCAATGTACCATATCACCTCTAAAAAGGTTTCACTAAGGAATGTTTACTTTTGATTTGAATGTCTAATAACACCTCAAAAATTGTTTCACAATAATATAATGATTTTGGACTTTGATTAACCCCTAGTTCTTCCAAAAGGCTTCACTAGGATATTGTTCTTTTTCTTCATGAATATGGTCTTAGTCCACCTAATAATATATAAATAATATTTTTCCATTGATGCATTTAAATAATGTGTGATTCTATTGATCTTAATCAACAATTATGGGAGGTGAAATGTCAATATAATAGCGACGTTAGTTGGTGCTAGTGGAGAGTGGAATGGTAAGAGGAAGCACAATACTTGTAGAAGACACTAGGATAACTTGTGTCAATGATTAATTAAACATCCTCAAAAACTGTGGAAGGATCATAGATAAATTCAAATATATATTCAAGGGGTGTGTAATCAATGTTGTAACATACTTACATGTATTATGATTATGAAGTTAAGTCTAACTCCAGGGAATTTGAATCTGATGTTGAGATTGACATTTGGTATGCTTCTAATGTTAAATAAGTTATTGGTTAAAAAATGAAACCTAAATTTCATGTTGATTCTTCTTCTAGTGTGTTAGAGAAGATGTTATGTTGAATATTTGTTATTTAATGAGTAATGGACTATGATTAAACAATGATATCTTTGTAAAAATGCTCATATAATAAGCACTCCACAAATTCTAGCTTTTAAAATTAAGGCTTCTAAATGAAAGGGAAATGGTCAACCAACAACTCCATAGAGACTAGCTTGTAAAATTGAGGCTCCTCAAAGATATGACAATGGTCGAAGGGTGACTCAAAAAAGTTTGGCTTGTCGAATTGATACTCCTTAACAAAAGGGAAATGGTTAACAAATAACTCCACAAAGACTAGCTTATCAAATGAGGATCCTCAAAGATAGGGTAATGATCAAAGGGTGATTCAACATAGGCTAACTCATTAGAAATAGATATTTAAATAAAAGTATCATAGATTGGTTGGTTGTATTGGTCTTGGTTTACACTTTGTTGAAAAATTTTAGATTTGGACACATTTTTGTCTTTAAATGATACCTCTTAGAGATATAATAATTGGATATATTATGGTTCAAAGACTAACTTGGATTTCTATAATTGGGGTAAGTTTTTCAATGGATGAGTAATGACCTATGATTCAATAATGGGATCTTTATAAATAGGCTCATCAAACATGGACTCAACAAGGATTGGTTATGGGTCTATGATGGTAAATGTAATACATCTAGTTGTGATTTTGCAATAATGAGCTACAAAAATTGGAAAAAAATGGGGGAAGGACCTAGAATAGTAATACTTGGGCACTACAAAGCCTAGTTGCTAATGTAGGCTAAATTATGATGGCCTATAATGGTAATCCTTAGGCACTACATATCTTAGTTAATAATAAAGGACAAGAGAGGAGGGTCTGGAATGGTAATCCTTGGATTATGTGGAGATTGGTTGATAATGTAGGTTGAATGAGGAGGGATTTAAATGTTAATCCTTGGGAACTATAGAGATTGGTTACTAATGCAAGCCAAAGGAGGATTAACAACATAAGTAAGGGATCAGATACCATTATCAAATAAATTATCCTAAAAATGGTGAACTTGGTAATTTAATTGGCCCAAAGATGGCTAGTCTTAGCATATGATTATTGGCATGGGTGGGTTTGTAAATTATCCCGAAGGGGGAAATCTTGGTCTATAAAAATGGTGTTGAACTTTGTCTTTCTTATGAAATGAACTTGGTTTAGGTCTAGGATAATATTTGGTTTATTTGGCATGGTCTAAAAGGGGTCAAAGCTGAAATTGATTATATTGGAATCTGGGTTTAAAAAAAAATCTTGAATTGACATGACTATGCAATTTGGTTAAAATACTTGATGTTTTGAAAAAGGTCTAGCTTTGAATGTTGTCAATTTAGACATGAAACTTTAAATTAGTCTAGGTATAAGTGTGAATTTGGAATTAACAATAAACTTTAACTAGTTTTTTGGAAACAAATTTTATTTAGGCACATGAGAGAGGTCTTCACACAAACAAAATTGGGATAGGCATTTGAAAACAAACTTGAGCTAGGCACAAAAATAGTTCTTGGCACATAACTTAGGCTAGGCATGTGAATTTGAAAAACACTCAAGTCTAAGGATCTTGATTTGAAATAAATGATGTACTTGGTCTATAGGAAAAATTATTTAAAATTAAAATTAAAAATACATCCATGTTAAGAAAATCAAAGGAAAAAAGGTAAACCATTCAAGCCCAATTTGTAAACAAGACTCAAGCTTAAACTAATTGTTTTAGATCTAAACTTCTAAAGATAGTCTTTGAATGAGTTTTTGAAAGAATTGGGTTTTTAAATGAATAATGGCCTAGTTAAAATGAGCATCATAACAACACTATTTTAATAAAAAGGCACAAAAATGGCTTCTAACATGGTTTTGCACAAAGGTAAGTGTCTTGGAACAAATTAGGTAGCGTAACAACACCCCCTTAAACAAGAGCACAAAAAGTTATTTTTTTGAAAATATATAAGGCAAATGTTTGGAATGATTTAAACATTTGAAAACCTCTTGGTTCAAAGTGTTGTCTAACGTGTTTCTTATTGTGAAGTTTTTGACTCATTTTGACTTTGGTACACAAATAATTTTAGACTCAAAAATGCATGCTAGTAAAATAAATAGAAAGGGCACCTAAGTGCACATCCTTCCCTAAAACTAACAAGGTGTATATAGCTTAAACCAAAGTTTCAAATGATATACTAGTATTGAAAATAAATAAGTGTAATCCAAATATTAAATAACACATGTAGGTAGATTTTTTTAGGCCCTGTCTCTTAAGAAATAATATGTGGCAAGGAACTTGGAGTGATGAGGCACTTAACATTTGGTAGAATATTTCACATCCAAGTGGGGTTTACTAAAATATACAATTTTTTAAATGATCTAAGTGGTCCCAAGTGTGTTTAACACAAGCATGTATCATTTCAATTGGATTCAAACTCACTAGCTTTTATGAAAATGACTAGTCATTTACACAACTTTAGCCATGAACTACTAAGTAAATTTTGATGTCTAACATGAACTGATTTGGTATTTCATTAGAATTATCAAGGTAATTGCTCACACACTATTCAATTCTACTATAAATTCACAATTTATATACCCCAATGTGGATTAGGTTTGGAATGATGTTGGGATATGAAACCCCAGGTCAATATTCACCTAAATAACTTATGAGGAGGCTATGAATTCCTACCCATAATCTAATGCAAAAAAAGAAATAAATGAAAAATAAAAATAAATTTAGGGTCATTTATGGATCACCCAAGTCACTCAGAGTTTGGGGAGAGCATAAGTTATTTTTCTTCCTTTCTAAATGCAACCAAACAAATAAATAAGGTGATTTTCATCACTCAAGTTCTGTAAAGGAGATGGGAGTAGAACATACACATGAGGTTTATTTTTCCAAAAAATAAATTAATGTAATAAAGATAAACTAATTACCTTTAAAGGAATGAACAAACAAAAATCAAAATATCTTAGGAGTATTAATCTATGGTTTTTGTTCTTTTTAGAGCACTAAACAAGATGTGAAGTGAAATTCGGTCCCTTGGCTTTGTTGTTTGCACTTTAACTCTAAAAAGTAAAAAGTAAAGTTGTTGAGTAGTTTTCAAGAACTAAAAATAAGTGTGAATGAATTTTTTAAGTGTTTTAATTCTTCTCCTTTTGACTTAGTTTCCTACAAGTAACTATTAGGCAACAATAGACTATCAATGGTAGGAGTGGTTGGATGATAGTAGAATGTGGTTGGTGATGGCAAGGTAGCTGATGGTAATATGATATTTTGGGTTAATTTAGGGATGGTTTTATGTGACAATATACTAATTTTGCTTGATGATAAGGTATTATATGATGGTAAGATATTTTAAATCAATGATAGGATGGTGTCAAGTGACAACAAGTTATTATCAGTTGATGATAGGGAATTTTGTGAAGATGAGATCTTTTTAGTCTATGGTAAGATGCTGTCATACAAAAAAATATGGTATCAATCAATGGTAGTGTAGTTGATGATAGCAAATGGTTGTTAATAAATGAGATGATTATGTTAGGTAATAGTGGGTTGTTGTAGGTCATTGGAAGGGTAGTTAGAAATAATGGGAGTTTGTTGGTTGATGTGATGATGCTGTTAGGTGACAATACGATGTTATCAATCAGTAGTATGGTATTTGGTGATAGTAAAACTTATCAATTAATGACAAGATGGTGTTGGGTGATAGTAGTATGTAGTCAATTTAAAATAGGATATTTAGTGATGGAAGAAACTTTTCAATTGATGGTAGGATGGTATCAAGTGACAAAAGGATGTTGTCAATTAATGGTAAGGTAGTTGGTGATGGCAAGTGATTTTTTGTCTATGGTAGGATGGTGTCATTCTAAGGTGATAATTTTAGTTGATGATGACACTGACAGGTGATGGAAAAGCTTTCAATTAATATTATAAATGATTGAACAGTAAAACAATGAAGTTGAGTTATAGGGTTGAGAAGTTAAGCCATTGAGTAACACAGTCACTATTTAATTAAAAAAAACCAAAACATAAGCAATAAAAACATGGAAAATATTAAATAAAAAATGTGAAAACAAGGTCTAATGTGATTTTTATTTAGATTTTAGAAATCAAACATCACTCCTTTAGTACACATGTGGTGCGTGGTCCCTTTGGGCATGTCATTAATTTAATATAGGAATATAAGAGGGGTTTAATCAAAATTTAGTATGATAAAATCAATAAAAATACATAGAGATATAACACCTCAAGCCTAGATAGTTGGGGGAGCAAGAGAGCTAATCAAGTAATAAATTAAAAAAAGACAAAATAAGTATTCTTCACCTTTCTTTTCAGCAAGGGTTACAAGTTGGCCTTGGATGGATATGCTCAATCATGTGCTCAAAGAGTGTTTAACAATGGTGATCCATAAACTATTTATCCTTATCACTTTGGCTTAGATTGTCTTGGCATGCAAAGCTATATCTGATTAATTTGGAATTATAACTCCACTTGAGATCTTCTTAAAGGCATTTCAACATAATATCCTTACACATAAAAGCTTCTTGAGAGAGAGGGATGGCACACTTATTTATAACATAGTAAAATCCATTATGACCCTTGGATAAAAAATGAGATGTGTTGTTGATCTTGAGTCAAATATGTATTTAATATTCTTCAATGAATAAATATGACTCATAAATATAGATAGTTGTTAAATATTTTATGAGTGCATGTTAACTCATAAAATCAATGATGAAGAGGCCTGATATTTTGCATTTTTGAATTTAATTTTTTTGAAATTCATTAATTTCACATGGATTATTTAAATAATAAATTAATTGGGTTTAATCAATTAACTAAATTTGACTAGTCTTTTGACTTTTTCTAAAATTTGGTTAAGTACCCCACTCAATTGGTCAAAAATGTCAATTGGATTGGTTGCAATCTAACTTGGGATGTATTCATGGGAAGTTATCATTGCATAAAATTTAATACCCCAAATAATTAGGCATCAACATAATTATAGGAATTTACATTTGATATGTAGATGAATTTGGGTATTTCAATGATTTAAAAGCTTAATTTACATGGTTTGGTAGAAATAATATAAAGTTTGGTTTAGATACAGATGCATCTAAAATGATTTGTCCACAAAGGTCATGATATTTAATTTTAATCTATCTTATAACATTTAGTTTGACTATCCTTGGACTCATATCATGAGGTTTGTGGCCTCTTTTGCATGATAATGTGTGAATTTCCTTACATGGGTTCTATTTAAAAAATACAAGATGATACTAACCATTGTAATTTAAAATAATTCCAAGAGTAAAAAGTATTTAAAATCACAACCCTTGAACCTATACCTATAATAACATTAAATGAATATAAATATTTTAATTATCTCATAAACTCAAATTAAGGTTATAACAATCACCCTAAGCCTGTGGACAACATTCCACTAAACCTCCTTTATTATAATGATGAAAAACTTGATAATATTAGTTTTAAAATTAAAATAGTATAACTTCCTTCTAGAATCATCCCTTAGATTTTTATACCTTGAGACCCTATTGTTCTAATAATCTAGCTTAATGTTTCCTACTTTGATAGTTATTCATAGGAAGACTCCTTAATATCCATATTATAGTGACATAATTATTTATTCCCTTAATGTATATCTCACTGCTCTTGATTATGATGATGGTTACACCTTATATGACCCATACTTGTTTGGTTAAAGCCAAGCCAAGGATGTAAATATCCTTTATTACCATTCCTCCCTTTAGTAATATTATGAACAATCACCATATTCTTATAGTATGAACTTAGTAGACATATTTTGAATTATCACTCATTCTCTCTATAAATTTACTAATATTGTTCCTCATTTGGTTTATGTTAATAGGTATAGGATGGATCCATTTATATCTTTTATTTCATGAACAATTTTTGTTATTTATGGGCCTCATAGCAGCAGCTTGATGATTGATCCATGACTAGAACTTATTAGTTTGATAAATATATTGATCTATCAAGCTCAATTTAACCATGGATGCTAGGTATAATTATACAACCTACACTAAAGATTTCTCCCAAAGAAAAATTATCACAATTTAGCCCATTTCATAGAGTCTCCAATCACTAATAGCACTAGTGTCAAGTGTAATAAAGATATATAGAGAAATATAATGAAATTCCTAACTCAAAAAATCTATGCCCTAATAGTGATTATTTATTTGATGATATCCTAGAGAGACATTAATATGTTCTTCCAAATATGTTGGATATGACACCATACCCACCCACCCTAGAGGAAGAGTCATATTTTGAGTTTTATAATGTATCCATTAATTCAAATTAGGAGTGTAAATCTTAACATGAATATTTATTACATAAGCTAAAAGGCATAATTCCTACCATCGATACTTATATTCTTATGCACACTTATTTTTTCAATGAGACTAACACACATTATTTGAATAACTAAAAAACCCTTAAATGGTATATAAATTTACTCTATCTTGAGATAGTTAATTTTCCTCTTTAGTTTAACATTCCACCTCTATAGATCCCAAAAAATTGGGATTCATAGTGTCTTTGGAATAAATGTTATACAGATATGGATAAGTGTAGATCTATTCAAAAACATTTTAAATATTTTTCAAGGCCTCTAACTCAAGATTCCTAACAAGGTTCAAATGGTCCATCGAGGATGAATGATTAGCCTACCCTAAAACTACAACAACCTATTTGACCTAAGGATGTGTGTCTCATTACTTCCCTAATGGATCCCTATCTTACTCACTTATGTCATTCTCATCAATGTTCCCCATGTCTTCCTCTTTATAGTGCACCTAATTTTACCTTTAGGGCTCATCCACCAGGTAGTCCTAAAATGAGCCTTAGAAAAATTAGAATAGACTATGGCTTGAGTTACATATTGATTATAGTGAGACTTGACAAATGTTATTGATGATGTATGTTGAGATACTTTAAATCATTTTCAAGAAAATATTTAATTATTTCATATTTGATCCCAAAATTTTATCTTTTAAATACATGATGTGCACTATAAATATCTTTCTTATATCATGATATTTACTTTCATATACTTTTTTTTATCATATATATTATTTTTAACATTTGCATCACTATATAGTCATCCTTATTTTTCGTTATGGACCTTAGGTAACACCTTCATGTTGTATTTAAAAATATAATTATAGAACATTCATCTTTACTTTCCCTTATGGATATTAGGTAGAAAATATGCATTTATTTATCACATATTATAACATATTTAAATCAACTTTAGTTTTCTCATGAATCTTAGATGTATTTTTCCACTCCACCTCTTTTGGGACAATATTCTTATTAGTGTTTTTGATAGACCCTTTATAAGATAGTATAGATTCCATAGTAACATTATCACCATGTTTCATATCATCTCTCTTCATTGCATTTACTTTTTAGGACTTGACTTATATTTTTAATTACTTATAGATTCCTCTCTCTGTCTAGTAACTTCTAATGAAAAAATCTCTCTTTTTATGGTTATATACAAACATATCTTCATTGTATCACATTTTCACATGGATATATCTTCCCATTTCCCCATATTTCCATATATTTTAAATTGAGGCACACTTAGGTGGGTTTTGAGATTACACTCTTTCTTATGGTACATGTCTAAGATTCGTTAGGCATCTTGGTCTTTTGGTACTCCTCTCTAGAAAAAAGTGTAAAATCTATTGTAATAGTCACATTTAAAATCCATTATTGGTTTTTACTAATCCAAATGGATTATAAATGTATAAAAATAAAAAAATAGCTCAAATACAAACTATAATAAAAGGCAATGTTAAAAGGAAAATTAAATCTTAAAATTTAGATCACACTAAAAGACATAATATTTTTTGAACATCTCCTATTATAGTAAAATATTAAACTCCATAATTGAAATCATGATAAATATAAGGTATATTAGGGTTTTCTATGATATTATAATAGGTTAGGAGGTCTCATTTAATCATCATTATCTATATTATTGCATTATAGTGCCACCTACTTTCTCACACAAGTACCCAATGTTGTAGTAGACTAATGTCTATGTAAGGGGTCATAAGGAGCAAGGAACATGTTTGGGGAAGGTATGATCCTATTAGTTTTATTTAATATAGACTTCATGGGTTGATATATATATAATTAACTTTTTATCCCATCTTATACTTTCTAAGAGGGGTTCTGTAGGTCCTTGATGTCAATAATTCTTAGCCTTTCCTAGTTGATTAGAGTGTCATGTCTCATCTAAGGACTCCTACATCACCTTTATGGTGCCTTGAATTATTTTATATATTTCAATTATTTATTTATATACCCTTGATGGATATCAATTTTGAATGATCATTTCCCCTTTCTTTACATTCTAATTTTTACTATGTGTTTTAAATTTGACATTTAGCTTCCATTTATAGTCCCACTTGGGTTAATTTTTGAGTCAAATTATAATAAATTTTCGAATAAAACTACTCCATCCTAAAAAATTATCAACACCATTCATATCAACACTATGCCCATCATCATAACAACATATCTAAATGGTTTTGTTTTCTTACATATTATTTTAGGATAAGCACTAATTTTGTTTTCTCTCTCACCAGGGCATTTTTCATATTTTGATAAATGTCTTGTTCAATTTAAGTCTTTTACTATATTATATTAGATGTAACTTATGATAATTTTATTTTCCATTATACTAGATTGATATTAACTTGACTTGTATTACATTGGATTAAATTTTTGTACATTTTTCACATATCCTTGTTTGATTATCTATCACATTTTCTTACATTAGATACCTTTTCTCACAATTATATTTTGCATCTTATGATTATTTTTGTTTTGCATTTTTTTACTTATAAATTTAAATATCTTATGTTTTTCCTTAAGATTCATATTTTACTTATATTTGGTATGTTATACATTCATTTTATACATCTTATTTTAGTCAAGTTTTCATATTTGATTAATATATCTAATCACACACACACACACACACACACACACACACACACACACACACACACACACACACACACACACACACACACACACACACACACACACACACACACACACACACACACACACACACACACACACACACACACACACACACACACACACACACACACACACACACACACACGCATGCACACATGCACATGCGCACACACACGCACACATGCACATGCACACACACACGCACACACAGGTGCACACATGCACGCACACACACGCGTGCACACACACACACACACACACACACACACACACACACACACACACACACACACACACACACACACACAAGCTCCCATGAAAATTTGAGTTTCATTCAAAATAGATCTAGGTTAAAACATTAGACTAGGTTTTATTTTAAATTATTTAAATGAAGATATTATTAATCTTTGATAAACCAAAGGATATTAAAATATCAATTTAGCATTAAAGTTCAAAACCCTCAGCATGTTCATTCCAAACAAGATTTTATTGATCCTGTAATACAAAAACATAGGCAACAACTATTAGAAACATTAGAAGGGGTAAAATTATTATTAATTGAAAATATGTCAATTAATCCAAATGAGAACTAGTTGTGGTTGATCTTCAAATAAAAACAATGTGTAAACATACTAGTGGTACTCTGATCAAGTGAATTTTTAATTATTAACACAAATTTACCTAAGTTAAAACAAGGTTCCCCATTTTTTAGAAATGGTGGTATGTTGAACTCAATGGGGCCTTTAAAATATCCATAATTCATAATACATATACCTCAAGAGGTTTTATAATGATCTTATGTTCACCATACAAATTATATCCCATATCCCATCAATATATCTCTCACCTCTCATCCACTAATTATAAAGTGTCACAGACCATCAAACTGCTTGTAATAGGAATACTCAATATGGAATGGACATCCTATAAGGTTATCACACATTTATAATATCTCCATCTACCTCTCACTTTAATGTGTCTATAAGCCTCTCCCATCACCATAAAAACATGTTATTGAGCTCAGAGGCACATGGTAAAAACATATAATGCCTCTAATTAAAAGCATTAATAGATACTCTCTATCAAATGTTGATATTCTATCTGAACTATCTAGTAGCTAGTGAGCTTTGATGCTTCTCTACAATCATCTTTGTCTCTACAAAATATCAAATAAACTACAACTAGATTTTGATTTAAAATTTGAAATCAAATTATAATGTATAATAAAAAAATTAAATTAAAATGGTCACTATATTCTATTGTATCTTCCATTTCACTATTTTTCTATTATGCTGACCATATCATATGGTACCAATCGACATAATTTCCACTACACTGGCCACACCCTATGGTAATGGACAAATAGTTTCTACTAAAGTAGCTATACCTTATGATTTTAGCTGATATATTTTTCCACTACATTGGCCATATGCTATAGTACAACCTATAATATTGTTATACTTCATCAGTCATACCCTATGATATCAACAAAAATTAGCCTTTTAATATATCTACCATACCCTATAGTATCAATATTGCTCAAAATATCATATTATATTAAGAAAAAATTAATGTAGATACCATGCATAAAATATTCTATTTTTATAGCCATAGAATATGGTATCATCCATCCTATTATTTTCATACTATACTGACCTTTGCATAGATTACCATCCAACATAATTTCTAACTATACCTATCATACCTAGTTATATTAACTAAGATTTTAAATTTATCCTTACCAAACATATTTACCAAGAAAATATAGTTGTCTAAGGGTATAAATATATTTCCTTGTCCTTAATAAATGCTTGTAGTCCTAGTTTTAAATTTTCATCGACTACTCATTATATGTCCTAATTTTAAATTTGTTGATGCCTATTAGGGCACATTATTATACATGTATTTATCCTAGATTATGAAAGGGAATATTTTAAATGCTCAAGAGTTTGTTTAGCATGTGTTTGAGAGCCCTAGGAAAGATGCAAAATGGAGAAGTCATGAATGTGAAAGAAATTTGAATTAGAAGTTTTCCCACCTTTTTTTCCAATTTGAATTTTCAAACTTGAATGTTAGGGATTGAGATTGGTTTAGTGATATAAAGGAATTTTGGTGTCATTTAAATGTTAAAATAATATTATTATAGACCTATAAGTTCTCTTTAAATTTTCTATAATGGTTTTTAGTTATATGTCTAGTTGAAGGTATGTGGTGGCAATTTTATTTTCACCACCCTACGTGGGTCTATGATAGTTGAAGTTTCTTGATATAATAAATGATTATGTAGAAGGTATTTAGTGTATATTTAAATATATAAATTTTATATAGAGTGGATAGATTTTTTAGGAATGAGATATAGAGAGAATGGGGTAGACAGGATGAAGAAAGTGGTGAAGGTCTGCCAAAGGTGTTTGAAGGACTGTGTATGTCCAGGTTGTGTATAAGAAGACAATCAATAAAGGATGGTAACTTGAAGAAATATTTAATGAATAATATTTATTCCCCTTGGTGATATGTTATTTATGTATTATTTATTCAAGCTATGTATTTGGAGGTGATTTAACAAGGTAGTAGGTGAATGCAATTTTGTGTGCAAGAAATTTACATGACTGTGAATAGTGTAGATGGTCTATTCAATCATCAATGTGGTAAGAGTATTTTTTTTTAATGTTGATTTGTCTTGTTTTAAAAAAAACATAAATAAATAAAATGATCCTAGGAAGTCAAAATTGAATTGGAAACTAATTAAACTTGTGAGACAGGTTATAAATGTCAAGCTTACTAGATATGGTTACAATCATATAGTTTGTTCAAATAGGTTATTTAAGAATTTTAAATTTATTTTATTAGGATATTTATAGTAATTGGAATGAATAAATGTTATATATACTCTTCTCTATTATTATTTTTTATCTAAATTTTCTAAACACATGTGGGTATTTCAAATCTCTCTTGAAAATAAGTAGTCCATGTAATTTAGATAATTTTGTGTATTACATTTTGTGCATGAGATTTCATTGGAATATAAATATGATTGAAAATGGGTTTATATCATATTTGGAAGGTTTTTTTAACCTTGTTAATTTTTTTTTGAGCCTTTTATAAGTGAAATAGCCATAAAACATTGCCTATCCCTATTTTAGATGGCAGAACACAATGCTCCTTGATTTAAATGTTGTGTTTATGAGAGGTTTGAGAGTTTTTAGAACTTAAATATTGAATTTAAAATTATTTTATGGTATATATAGACATATTTAATTTTTATTGAGGTTTTTATAGATAAAAAAATAAAGATATGACTTTTTATAGGATCTTGGCCCTGATAGTGGCCTAGCCCTAATTCTAGGGTTTGATGCATATAATGATTTATAAAAATGTAAAAATAATAAATTTTTTTAATATAGGTATTTTATACAATACCTAAATTGTTTACAAGTTTTTAGAGTGATTAAATATATGTAGGTATAGATTCTAGGAGTTTGGAGTGCATTAGGGCTAGGAAAAAGGCTAGTGGAATAGGTCAAAAAGAGAAAGTGGACATAATAAGAGATTTAAGGAAAAAAAATTAATTTAAAAGTGTATTTTTATATGTGAAACAATAATTGAGATTTTTGATTCCAAAAAGTGGATGTACTTTCCCATACTATGCATTTATTTCCTATAAAAGAGCTACAAGGAGAGTGCAAAGAAGAGGTAGAGTTGTATAAAGTTGTTTGAATAAATTGAAGAAGGTATAGAATGAGTTGAAAGGTGTAAATAGGTTATGATAAAAACATATAAGATTAATATAAGTATAATGCATTTTGAGGAAAACCATATGATCTTTGTTGCATGTTGTAAAGGACTAGGGGATGAATTAATGAATATACAAAGATAATATTGAATGAAATACAAGATAAGGAATGTTAAATATGTTTTTATATAGTTTTATGGAATTTTTTAAGTATATTTGAAACCATATTGAATACCTTTTTTTGTTTTTTACCCATTTGGACAAATAGACCTAGTGTGGGCCAATAAGAGTTACAAGTTTGTAAGCAAAGAGAAGAAGAATTGCAAGATTTTAGGACAAACTCTACATCATTTGGTATCAGATCCATATTTATGATATAGTAATAGCTATAATTAGGTTGGTAAATATATGAATTTAGTTATTATTTTATGTTTCATGATTAAGCAAGATATTGCAGGTAAGAAACAAAGAAGGAAGAAAGTTGCATGGAGTCTTGATGCAAGACAAAGTTGAGATAGTAGATTGAGAAGGTATGTGGTATGATTTGTGATTTATTTAGTGATTATAATGTATGGATGATATAATATTATTAATGGTGAATTTTAAACCCTATATAAATGAGATCTATTAACAAACTCAAGTGAGAGAGACAAATTCATAAAAAGAGCTTGAGAAGAGAAGATAGTCTAGTGTAAAGGAAAATAGGTGGAAAGACCCAAGTGTGGTCTAATAGAGAGATAATGTTCCAAGGGTGAAAAAAGAGATGGAAGTTTTCCAAGTTAGATCCAACACAAAATTAAAGAGATAATGTACTTAAGTGAGGTACTTAAGAGGAATGTGAAGGGAGAATTACAGATAAAGTTTAAGGATAAGATTGAATATGAAAGCCACAGTGAGAGAGAAATACAAAAAGAGATAAAGGAGATGAAAGAGGAAATGGACAATATGTAAAATTAGTTATTGAATATGTGTAATGTATACATACTATAGTGTGGAATCAAAATTAATAAAAGAGTTAAGTGCAACTTCATAGAAAAGTTACAAGAGAAAGAGAACCAATAGGTGATAAAACATTTGGAAAGAAAGTTGAAGGAAATGGAAAAACAACTTGCATTAATAAGGAGAGAGAGGTAATGAATCATCAAAAAAATTATTATAACAATAATGTGTTATGTTTGAATGCAGGTAAAGATAAAGAAAGTGAGGATTATGCTTTAAATGAAGGAGATGAGTGGACAACAATCCATAAAGAAAAAGAAGATGATGCATTGAAGAGTATAGGTGCAGCTAAATATGAGGTGATTTTTCACCATGAATATGGAGAGATAATTTATTGATAAGAGTGGAGAAATGAAGAGAAGCACAAAATAGATAATGAAGAAGACAAAAACGTGATAGGTAATGAAGTGCATATAGTTTTTGATGAATATTTTAAGGATGATGATGATGTTCTATACAAAGACACCATAGGTTTGTTTGAAGATTTTATTGGCTCATATAATAATAAATAAGCACATAAAGTGATTTAAGAGAGACAAAAATAGGTGAAGAAAGATTAGAATGGATTCATAGTCCATGAAGAGAAGATGCAAGGTGAAGAGGTGGCTAGTTAGATAGTTAATAAATAAGTAGTTGTGATGAAGGAAAGTAGGATATAATATGTGAATTACAAGGTAATGAACAATAAATTATCCTTGTAGTGGTAAAATAAGAAAGAGAGTACACTATGGAATAGGTATGCTTATGAAGAGATAATAGTGGCAATGTTGGAGATAAAAATAGAAAGGGAATGGAAATTCATGTTAAATATCATGAAGATTTAATAAAATCATGAGAGAAAATAAATAAATAATAACTATTCAATGTACAATCAATAGTATAATAAAAATCAAAAGATCACATGGAAGACAAATCAAAGACATAGATGTGGTAGCAAGGAGTACACACATCTGTATGAAAAATTGAATGAATAAGAGTTTGGGGGTCAAGTATTTTATCCCATTGGGAGTATTATGTAGGGGAATCTTATAAATTCCCAATAGTTAGTCTAGGATTTGTTTTAGAGTCCTAGGAAAGATGTGAAAAGGAGTAAAATTCATGAATGTGAGAGAAATTTGAATTAGAAGTTATCCTACCTTTTTTTGTAATTTGAATTTTCAATCTTAAAAGTTAGGGATTGAGAGTGGTTTAGTGTTATAAAGGAAATTTGGTGTCATTTAAATGTTAAAATAATGCTTTTATATAACTATAATGTCTCTTTAAAGGTTCTATAATAGTTTTTAGTTATATGTCTAGTTGAAGGTATGAGGTGGCAATCTCATTTTCACCACCCTACATGAGTCTTATGATAGTTTGAAATTTATTCATCAAAGAAAAGGTTATGGTGAATTTATTTATTTTATATTTCAATATAAAAATGTTATATATATTTTTTATATTTTTTATGAATAAGATATTGAGAGAATAGGTTAGACGGTGAAGAAAGTGGTGAAGGTCTGCCAAAGGTATTTGAAGGATTGTGTAAGTCTAGGTTGTGTACAAGAAAACAAGAAATAAAGGATTATACATTCAATAAATATTTAATGAATAATGTGTATTCCCATTTGTGATATTTTATGTGTGTTATATATTGAATATATGTATTTAGAGGTGATTCAATAATGTAGCAAGTGAATGCAATTTATGTGCAGGAAATTTGCATGATTGTGAATAGTGCATATGGTGTATTCAATCATCAATGTGCCAAGATTATTTTTAATAATCTTGATTTTTATTATTTTTAATAAAAAATAAATCACTTAATTAATCTTAGGAATTCCATATTGAATTGGAAACTAATAAATCTTTCTAGGCAATGTATAACTATCCAACTTGCTAGATAGGGTTACAATCTTATACTTTGTTCAAACAAGTTGTTTAAGCATTTGAAAATTAATTTATTGGGTTATGTATAGTATTTGAAATTAAGACACATTATATATAATATTTTATATTTTTAATTTGATATAATTTTTATAAACCCAAGTGGGTCTTTGAAATCTCTCTTGAAAACAAACAATCCATGCAATTTACATATTTATGTATTAAATTATGTGCATGAGAGTTTATTGGAATAAATAGAGGATTGATAATGGGTATATATAATTATTTTAGTATTTTTTTAACCTTATTATTTTTATTTTAGTATTTTGTAATTGAAATATCAATAAAACCCTTCTTATCCCTATTTTAGATGGTAGAACATAGTGCTCCTCGACTGAGATGTTGTGTTTATGAGAGGTCTGAGAATTTATAGAACCTTAATAATAAATTTAAAAGTATTTTAGGGTATATAAAGACATATATAAATTTTATTTATTTTTTTAGACCTCATAAATAGAAATATATGCCTTTTTATATGTTCTCAACCCTTATAGTGGCCTAGAAACCCTGATTCTAGGGTTTGAAGCATAGAAATATTTAAAACCATGGAAAATTAATAAAAAAAATTGTATTATAATTATTTGATAAGATAAATAAATAATTTAAAAGGTTTTATAATGATTAAATATCTGTAGGTATATATTTTAGAAGTTTGGAGTGTATTAGGCCTAGGAAAAGGGCTAGTGGAATAGGTAAAAAAAAGAAAGTGGACCTAATGAGAAAGTTAAGCCACCAAAATTGACATGAAAGTGTATTTTGACATGGAAAACAATAATCTATCTTTGGTGTTCCAAAAAGTGTATTTAATTTCTTGTAATATGTATTTATTGCGTATAAAAGGGCTACAAGGAGTGTGCAAAGAAGAGGTAGAGTTGTATAAAGTTGTTTTAATGAATTGAAGAAGTTATAGAATGAGTTGAAAGTTGTAAATAGGTTGTGATAATCACCTATAAGATGAATATAAGTATAATTCATTATGAGGAAAACCATATGATCTTTTTTTCATGTTGTAAAGGACTAGGGGATGAATGAATGAATATATAAAGAGAATATTGAATGAAATGTAGGATAAGGAATGTTAAACATGGTTTGATATAGTTTGATGGAATTTTTTAAGTATCTTAGAAACCAGATTGAAAAGGTATTTATGGTTTTGACCCATTTGGATAAATAGGCCTAGTGTGGGCCTAAAAGAGTTACAATTTTGCAAGAAAAGAGAAGGACAATTGAAGTCTTTTGGGAAGATCTCTACATCACTAGTGCCTAGATTTCCTAAATATAGTTCATCTTATTAAAAATGAAAAAATAGAAATTATATTATCCAGATACTATTAGAGTTCCAATTATTACTATTATGTGACTTCCTACACATATGTCTCCTATTTTGTGAGCCATTATCTCTCATAGAACTATTCTTGGATACTCAAAGATCTAGTTTAAAAAATACAAAATGCACAAATTAAATTATTTTTGCCTATTTATAGTATAAAATTAAAATAAATTTTTTTAAATTTATTTATCGTTAGATTATGTATTTTTACCATCCTTTTCTTAATAGGTCCTTTTCATTAACTAATAAAATCCTTAAAATCTTAGTGAAGTAGATAACTTTAAGGTGCTTAGGTTTTTACATGTGTAATTCCTATGTTTGGTTAAAGGACTGAGATGCTTAAATTAGTTAAATAAATTACAATAATTAACCTACAAATTTTTTATGACCTTTTGACTTCTTCTAACTTTCTATAAATAGTAAAAAATAGCTTTAAATAGAAACTTATCTAAAAATTAACTATTGTAAATGATTTGGGTTCTAGAATTGGATATTTGGGTAGTAGTCTATGATGTAGATAGGATAATAATATTAGTCTAGTCACTGTATATTAGCATGCAATTTAGATATTAGTACCATCTAGGTGTAGTGTCCCAAATGTGCTAGTAATGACCTCTTTTTGAGATTATTCATATTTTCATGGAGCACATATGATTGTGTTTTTATATTCTTTTCCTTCATGACCAATATTCTATTTACAACTATGATATGAGAAAGAATTTAGTGTGTTATTAGGATAGACTAGATACTCAACACCTCACTATATAGAGAGTTTCCTACATACCAATACTATTAGGAGGGATCAAGTATAATGTACTTGTCCAACATAGTGTTTGATGTATGTTCAAGTGAATGCTATAATGAGAGTGGCCTTGGATGCCTTGAAAGTGCTTGATCTTTGGAATGCTTGAAAATTAGACTTGGAGTTTCTATAGATGGTAGTATGTAGAAAATATGGCAAAATAGGGATAATGTACCTTGATTTTTCACAACTTTATCTTTGGTTAGAATAAATTTTTCATCTATTTTCCACCTAGTTAATAAAGGTGGATTAGATTTCTATTTATAGGGTTTTTTTTCTTATGTAGATAAAAAAATAAGCTTAGGTTAACCTTAGGAAGAGCACATATTTTAAAAAGTATTCATTGGGAAGATTTAGGGATAAGATTTGTAGTGCCTAGTTGGGGAGAGTAGTGCCATGTGGTTGTAGTGTCCCAAATTTGGTGCTAATGTCCTCTTTACATATTACCAAGCAATTTAGATTGTGGTCAGAGGTGATAGTTCAATGACTATGTCTTGACTGGATGTAAGTGAATGTGGTCTATTGAGTGTCTATAAATTTAAGTCTAAGGCTATATAATAGGTATATGTCAATCCTAGGGATAGGGTAACTCAAGCAACACTCTTAGTATCCAATTACCACTTTTAGGTGACTACATTCCCCCCCCCTTCATTTATGCTAGTAATTCAAAAAAGTGAAATGACTAGTATAAATGAAAAATAAGCATACCTGGAATTACGTTCGAATTGAATCCCATGTGGATGAGTTGAAATATGTGAATATAGGTTTGATTATGTGAAACATGATCCAAATTATTGTCCTACAATGAAACATGCAAAAATCATTCCTTACTAATGAGATAATCAAAAGTAAAAGACTATGCTAAAATGAAGTAATTGAAAAGAGAGAGGAAACGAATGAATGCACCTCATTGGGTACATGAACCAATACATAAACCTAGTGATAAACTATGTGTAAATGTGCATAGTGATCATATCATTGAATAAATTAAACTAAGATGATGGATTGCTCAGTCTTCATAAGGGTGGCTCAAAAACATAATCCATTTTTGACTCCATCATTGCCCACCCCTACTTGGTGGATCCTAAACTTTATGAATATATTGGATAAGAATGTAAGTGTATTAAACCCTCTAATTTAGGTGGATTAATAAATCAATTAGGACATGACTCCATCATTTCCCCATGTGTGAATTTGATGCATTTGTAACTATATTGTGCAAAGTTTTAAAACTATCTAAGTAATATAACTATGTATTCAGCTCTGTGACCACTCAAGTATATTAGGTGGATCTATGCCACTCAAGAATGCCAACCAATTCAAATGGAGTAAGGCATGAATCTAGTGACAAATTGGAATGTGATATCAAGTGTCTATAGCATAGATAATGATAGAGTTTGTCATTCCATCTGATTAACCTATCTAAATTTGAGTATATGGAAACCAATGTGATGCGCACATGCCCCCAATCTAGTATCTCAGTGTAATGAATATAAATAGAGTATGTAATAGTTTAATAAATGTAACTGATCTAATTATATGAGTGATCATATCATGTATGATGCCCCCAAATCTAAGTAGTTGGTATGAATCTAAATTGAAGTGACTAAATCTGATATAAATCAATACATAACTAAAAATCCTTTGTCTATATTTGTGAAAATTTATATTGTACCTAGTGTATTAGTCTAAATGTTCTAGGTTATCCTAGAGCTAAGGCTATTAGATAGTAGTGCCATGTAGTGGACAGTAGCAACATGTGGCACTAGTGTCCCAATTTTGGTACTAATGATTACCTGGTCTGATCTCTATGTGTTATAAACTAACTGCTAAACCTTTGTTCTATTCTATGTTTTCCTTGAGTCTGATATCTAAAACTGAGTCTATCTGTTAAAATGTATCTATAAAAATCAAAATAGTATTTTGATCTCTATAAAAACCTCTATAAATACCCCCTCTTTTTAGGGTAGTTATGAAACCTATGGAAGAACTACATTATAAATAATTATCTCTAAAAAAAGTGTTAGTCAGAGCATGATATTCTAGTATAATATACAAACATATCATTAGAATATAATTGTATTTGAGTAATAGTAGAAAATTTAAGATGTAGTTGTAATATATCATTATAAACGGGTGTGAAGATAAATGTAAGCAATTCATAACAAAAATAAATATTAATAACTAACCAGGGGGATGGGATATAATGTACATTAAGGCACCCAAGTAGGATAGGTGGATATATGAGATCTCTAATGTGATAAAAAATTGGTGTGCACATGTGTCATAAGTAGATACAAGTTCCATGGTGTAGAATAATACAAATAAGCAAACATACAATCACATAAAGAATGAAAAAAGTAGGCCAAGGGGCCACAATACAAGGGACATGGGCACATGCCACTAAATTTGATATTTAAGACATACAAAGACATGTTCAAATGTCCACATATGAAAATAATAAGTAATTTGGAATAAAGCCATAGATAATGACATGTTCAAATATCTATATATATAATCATGAAAGAGCACACACAAGGGACATGGATACAAGTCCAAGGCATACAAATAGAAAAGTGGTGTAGAAGCCATTGAATAATGGCATATTCAAATGGCATCAAATATGTAATAAGCATACTAACATAATCAAGTATAATCTAGAAAGTATAAATGAGAGCATGTATAACTTTGCAATACAAATCTATGTATATGCTAGGGTGCATATATATTGAAGCTAACTAATGAAAGTTGAAAAAAAATTGAGCAATGAATAATAATGATAAATATCAAGATAAATCAATGCATAATTAGAATATATAATATGTAACATATAACTTGGTTATAATAACTATGTAGGAGATGCCCCTAAGTGGGTAGATGTATAAATTTATAAACTTGGATTAGTGTAAATTCCCCTAATGAGTAGATGATAGCTAATATGGATCAATGTAGTGGACTAGATTCATATCTAGAATCTGCAAACACTTGACAATAACAAGTGAAGCATATGTGTATGATAAAACTAACTACAATAGGATAGATATCAATATGTAATATGTGGTAAGTAGTAGAAGTGTAAATAATTTAATGCATACAATCTATTAAAAAATTTAAATATTTGAATGTTTTTGTATTTTGACATTATATATTATTTTTGTGTTTTTAGAGTATAAAATATGTACAATCATATGAAATTAAACTATGTAAAAAGAGTGAGAGAGAGAGAGAGAAGGAAGTATTTAGAATGGTAGGAACCATACTATCCTATGAATCTCATAGGAGAATCATTATCACTATGACCTATGTCAAAGAGTGGAATAGTGATTATGTGTGTTGTGCAAAAATTAAACTATGAGCCCATGATCTAGTGTGTTGTATAATCTAATCCTAAATATACTTGAGTAGTAATGCTATGATGTTGTGGCACTAATTATTCTACCCTATGAATAATAGGTGTCTTAAGAACCCATATGGTAGATGTAAAATTTATATGTGATGTAGGTGTTCTATGCTAAAAACCCTTAGATCCTAATATAATTGATCCTAGTGTAAACTATGTAGAACAAGATCCTCTAGAATTCTTGACATATCTATAATGCAATGGTCTCTCTAGTAGTGGTCTATGAGGGAGAGTATGAATGAATGTGTACATTGTATAAGTAGACTTGTTCTAATTTAAGGACTATTAAACACTGTGATGTATGCATAAGAACCATACTCTCTACTGTAATGGATAGTCATGTAATATCTGTTAGTGGAGATAAAATGGTAACTCATTTTGATGCTAGAAGTTTGACTAGAATCTGTGTAGGAAATTCTTATGGAATTGGAAGAGGATACTCATTTGGGACACCCTCAATCTTAAACACCTAACTAGGATGTATATACTTGATGCATTGATGTACTATAGATGGGATGGATCTAATTTACTATAACCATGGCCTAATCAATAATATGTTGAATACACCTGCACTAGGTATTACTAGAAATCGAGTGGCTATGTGTGTTGGTCTCACCTATAATGGAAATAATATCTCCCTAATAGAGCTTTGAACATGGCCACTAAAACCACTATTGATATTATTTAAAGGGAATATATCCCACGCTATGTATCCCAAGTGTTATAAGAGTGCCACAGTGCAGATGCTTACACTTAACCCATTGTTAACCATGACACTATGAATATGAATGTGGTCTATATATGATCATATGAAGAGTGTATGTAAATATATGTCATCATAAAAAATGAACTACTCTAAAAATGTGATAAGTTTTCTAGGTGGCATTATAGTGTGATACATGCTAATAATAGTATGCATTGGATGTGTCTCCTCTTTAATTGTGTGATAGGAAGCTAGTGGTGGATGATCCTAGTATGTACAATAAACACATTATGTTCCCATGATTTTTTAGTTTTATGCTTAGGAAAAGGATCCAAAAATTATCTTAAGTGCCTTGGTGGATGTGCCCACATCAATAATGTTGGCCTCAATGAGATCCTATATCTTGTGGTTCAGGATAATACATCTATTTATGGTGCAGACTAGTGCCCTATGATACTCATATAATGAATTTAAATCATAAATATTTGGAAGAGGCCATGTTGTATCAACCTCTTTAATGGGAGGGAGAGATATGACATTACATTCCATTAGATGTTGTAGAACTTGTGATAGTGGCTCTGGTAGATTAGTGATGACTTTACACTAAGGAGATGATAAAACCAATCTAGGAGAAGGATCTAAAGTAACATTGAATATGGAATTTTGATCTATTTTATTGTCTGTGTCCCTTACTTTATATGGAGGTTTTATTGAACTCTTAATAGTTGAATCTAATCCTTTTGTATATTTTAGTTTTCCCATTGTTATGAGCTTAACCTCTCTTTCCTTAATTATGTGGCACATATCTATAAATTTGGGAATTTTTTAGAATAATATTTCTTTGTGAATTGTGGTAATATATTATATTTTAATATACCTTGAAGCTCTCTATCTGACATGGGGTTAGTCAATTTGATAATATTATCTTTTAGCATAAGAAATAATTGTTTATGGGCTCATTTAACCTTTGATTTAGCTATGCCACTTTTGTATATGATATATAATCATTTATGTTGATAGATAAGTGTGTTATGAACATATATACTAAATGATTGAATGATATTATAAATGGTTTGGGAAAATCATGGAACCACTATAAGGCATAATCATTGAGACTATATGGAAATAACTTCATAAGAGGCCAATCATTGGACACACAGTCCAAACATGTTTCATGAAAGGATATAAGTTGATGCTATGGTTCATCCTTAACATCATATAATGTGAGCCTGCGTGCTATGAAACTGGATGGCAAGGGAGTTGTGACAATGTGATCTGATAATGATGTATGCAAGAAAATGTTGTAATCTAAGACATGTGAAGGCTCAATCATTCCTTTATCAAGATGTAACACATTAGATTATATATAAATAAAATGATGCATAAGGTATTGTACATTGGGAGGAAAATAAATAGCCACAAGTGGAGTATTTTTCATTGAGGGTGGAATATCAAGCTTGGGTTGTGCTATTTGTGTTGGTTGAGTGTGCCCCACTGAATGTTTAACAATTTCATTAACTAGAGGGGTGGAAGATTGACCATTATATATATTTTGGAGTTCCTCTTAAAGAATTTTTATGAAATCATCTTGTATATCCTTATATTTGGACACATATTTTAATTGATGCCTATCAATTTCATCAAATTTGTTGTTAAATTCTACCATTAAAGGTTAAAGGTAGGAAAATAACTTTTGTATAATTTGGACTTTTTAAGAATAGT
>JARHVA010007999.1:0-87500 GCA_037957365.1 Torreya grandis | reverse complement strand
GTGTGTGTTTTATCCTCATGAAGTATTTCACTCTAGAGGGATGTTTCACAAGGTTTTACAATTATCATCTTCCCCTTTTGAATCATTTTAGGTGAAATGCTCACATTATGTCCTTAGGGTGAGAGCTACATTGGCTAAAAAACTTGATAAGAATCCTATCCCCCTTCATCAGGGTCTCATTTTCTGTCTATATAATTTTTGGCGTGCCCTTGAGCCATCCAAGTACATTCATATTGATAGTGTGGAAATTTATTCTAACCTTATTACTACCGATGCTATCAAAGAGCCCTGTCATTCCCTTATCTCTACTAAAACTAAATAAGTTTCCTTTTTTACTCCTGAGGAGACTCCCATAGACACTCTAGGCTCTTTTGTGAGTATGAAGTGCAAAAAGAGGAAGATATATGTTGGTGAAGTGGGCACTATGGGGACTAATGTGGGGACCCCTAAAAATCCTTGTAGGACCCTTAGGGGTCAAGGAAGTAATTCCCATTTGTCTTCTAAGGCTATTAAGGAGGATCTCTCCTCAAGAGTTAGGTAGTTAGGGAGAATTGATGGCAAACCTACTCCCAAGGATAGGCTTATTAACTACTCTAAGAGTGCCTCAGATGAAGCCACTTAAGATGATGAGACCAAGGACTTTGATGTTCAATAAATGTCTGAGGATACTGAAGTTAAGTAGGATACCAAAGATTTAGAGGCTACCACTGAGGATGATGTTGACTTTGTGGAAAATGCTGACAAAGTGGGAAAAATGTTTGTGGAAGAAGTTGATGATGAAACCATTACTGAGGCTAGATTGGGAGCTGAAATTGCAATCCTAAAGGTTCACATTCAAAAACTAGAATATAACTTTTCTACTATGCTCTAAAATTCTATTCTCCTAAACATGTCTGTGCTACAGGACTTGGGTGCTACTGCTTCTACTAACAAAGTGGAGAATAATGAGAAATTGTATGACCTCATTAAATCTATGTTTATGTTAGGAGAGATCCTACCTCCTTAGTTCTTGCTTTCTTAATACTTTGCCTCTCTTTTATTCCTATATTAGTCTATAACTATGGTTTTGTTGTGTCAGTTGGATCACTGTATGTGATGTTCTTATCGTAAGGCATATTTTATGCTGATTACCTTTGTGGTTTCTATGTTGTTTGTAAGGGTTCGGCCCTTAGTTTAGCCACATTATATTATCAAAAGCAAATTATTTATTTATTACAAGTTATGAATAATTATTTAAATTTATTTATTTTACTTCTTATTTATAAAAATACCATTTTAACATATGTTTATATAAGTATACAATTATTTATGAAATTATTTACATTTAATAATAAAATTTACTTGAGCTCAGTCATAAATGAAATAGTGTTGTTATTCCCATCTTAAAATAAGATTTTGTTATCGACACACCTAGAAGCTACAATTCACGTAATCAGGATCAACTTAGCTTGACATGGAACCTTAATGAGTTTAAAAAACTATTTAATTTAACTTTAATTCTTCCACTAGATAAAATTAACCAAAGTGACTCATTGACACAAAGACCATTTCAAGACATAAATGTTGCATTACACAATAACACAAAATGTTGTAAAAGTCAAATGTACTCAACTCAAGGTAGGCTTACATGAGATATAATGAACTTGATTCTAAGTCACCACAATGATGTATCTAAATCAAAACTAAGCATTAGTAATAATACATCTCACTCACATGTCAAGCGCAATGACACACTCAACACACTAGTCATCCACATGATGACACATCATTAAGAAAATAATGATGAACCTAAGAGGGATATTACATACTAACCTAGGTTTTTGGTAGAGAATTATGATAAACAATACACCTATGATCATATGGTAACCCTTTCCTATATCTGAACATTATAAATATTAAATAATCAACCCCAATTATGTGAAAAACTCTTAAAATTAGCCTCCATCTTGAAACCCTAAGTGTTAATATTAGTGATACAAACCTACAAAATTGAGAAAGTTTAATTCCTTGAGCTAACCCAAACCATTCCCATTGATGATTTAATAGTGTCTACATATATGATACTAAAAGTAACGAAATAAAGCCAAAACTAGTTCCCTCACCTAGTGTGACTATGAAATTATGCTCCTTTGATATATGAATGTATCTATTTAAATAAATTTTATAGTTTACAATTGTTGTTTTGAATTGGATTATGGGTGATCCAAGTTTATGATTTATAATTTGGTAAGAATAGGAAAAAGTTTCTCATTGTTAAATAGTGTACATATATGTGTACCAAATAAGTTTCAAGTTGCCTAATAAGTGATACCTTGATTTATATAAATATAAGTCTACTTGGGTAACTTTTCATGCCACTAATATGATAGGAAAAGTTTTCAACCCTTAGGAAATATTTTATTTTTGAAAGTTATCATTGTACGGAGAGGAGCAATACCATCCAACTTTGTTTAGTTTCAAATGGTGATATTGATCCTAACTAATGTTACTGGCACATGTACAGGTGGATGAGAGTGAGGGTCTAGATTTTACTATGAAAGATACTAAGTAGGTTTGAAATAGATAGTGAGGGTATTATAGGTGGGTGAAAAAAAAATGAATGATCAAACTCATATGTTACAATTTATGTGTTTTATAATTTTTGGTTAGAACCATATTTTTGCATGAAATTCATGCATGGTAAATGTTTTCCAATCTTTTAATTTTTGATTACTTAATAAAAAATTAGTATCTAAAAATTCTCCCATTTTAATCTAGTAACAAAATAACTATAGTAAGAGTAAAATGTATAGATAGGAGTATACAATTCACTTTCCCTCTAAGAGGATGTTTCAATCATGCATGTTACTATGTTAGATTTAAAATGATTAATATGGGGTGGTTAAATCAGTCTTCAAAAAACATTCAATCAATTACATCAACTCATCAATGAACTAAGAAAGCAATGCAATTATCTAGCAATGCATTAAAAACCAGCCACATGAGCATGAAATAAGATAACACAACACATATATGGGAAACCCTCATGGGAAATAAAACTCAATAAAATAAATCTTGTAAAACCTATATTATATTAAAATGTATCAAATTTAGTTGAGCACCAACTCAACATGGAGCACCAACCCCAAATTTATTAAGTACCCACTTAACTTTAGCATGTACCTATTTGTTAAGAAGCTACAAACCCCCATGAACAAACACCAACTCAATCAAGTAAAAATTATACAATAACAAAATTTAAAGGAATATTTAAATACCTATTTACTAATAACCAACTTATCCAAGACAAATTCTACAAGCACCAACCTGCAAGGAAGCTTCAACTCCCTCTTTGACCAAGAAACATCTTAGGAAATCACATTTCTTTCTTTTATTATTCCACTCAGTTATCCATCTAATATATCCACTTTCATACATCATGAAAAAATATTTTATGAAAATTTTATATCCTATCAATATACAATGATCACTCCTTAAACTCTACTCTACTTGATCTCTTTAAAAATTGCCTCTAGGATTCTTCACTCAACTAGCCCTCTTCAAGACTGCATAGGTCATATGTCCTTAATATTCAATAAAATAATACATATATGATCTTAATTAATTCATAATATTATATCTCTTTAGGTTTTATAACATGTTACCCAACCTCCTTATGCTGATGGATTTATCAATCCATTCACTTCCTCTAAGCTTACTCAAATAAGCCTAAAACTACCTTGTATATATACCATTCCTTGTTCATATATAACTTAGTTAGCCACACACACTTAATATATTACTTAAAACATATAATAGGTCTTATTATATCTCATAAATAATATTCAAATTAAATTTGAGTCCTTTTTGGTCTATCATGACTCAATTATGCCTCATTTCACTTTTAGGTCTCATGGAGACCTAATTATATTAGGTATGTCTAGTAATGTGTAAACTTGATCCCTCAGAATGCCTTTCACCTCCATAAATGTCAATATTATTTCATAAAAAACTCAAATATACCTTATAAAATATATTCTAAGCTCCATTACACTTTTTAGGTCGAACCACTTCATGAAACCTGTCAATAGTACTTAATCCTATTAGGCTTGTGTACCCCAAAATGTTTACCTTATATTTAAGCTCAAACACACTTGATCTAATAAAATATGATAAGAAAAAGTAAATATAGTTTTTTTTATGATGTTAAGGTCATTATAAAACTCATTATACACCTCCACTCAGGAGATAAGGCTTCAAGAACACCTTTGCGACTCACTCACTCAGAACTGCTAGTTTACCTTAAAACACAATCATGGTGACTTAGACATCCAACAAATATGTAGACATTTTACATGAATTATGATGTATTTATATGATTTTATGAGATAATTATACCATTATCAGATATAAATATCATATGTTCAAGTGGAAAAAATTGGTCTTACAGACTAATTTCTTGACCTTATATGACAGTCTAAATTGAACCACACTAATCATTTTTCATGTAGCGTCATCAACACATACATGACATAAAAATATTATTCCACACATTAAAAATTATTAAATTCATAAAATACATCTCCATACACTTGGTTTCATCATTCTACCATGAAAACACACTCCAATTCATCTTCTCACTAATACATGGGTTTTTCATTATTCACATCATTAGGTATGTTTGTGACTGGCTAATTTGGATGGTCAATTTAGCATACTTTAAGGGTTTAACCTATCCATAACCTTCATGGGGATATATTATGAGTCTCTATCTCTTCCTTCCATCCATTTTATTTTCTTTACCAATGGAAATTTTGAATGCTACAACAAATTCTTTATAAACAAGCCCTTTCCTATAAGGTCTTCTTACTCACCTAACAACTCAATACCACCTAGAGGTACCTTATAGATTCTAATAAAATATATAATAGGTTTCATAATCATTTTAATCCATTTTTATCTAATTTTAGAAACATCTTCTACATCATATCCTTATTAGAGTTTTAGATAGGTTTAACACAGGTTTTGGTGTTAATGATTATTCATAAATGACTACCGCTTAAATCCAAAGCCAATTCCTATAGATATTATATAGTTCCATTCACCGTCTCTATTCAATATCTCAATTTTATATGTAGATGTTACACATGCCAAAAAACATAAGAATGTCCATCTCAAGTTTGCATACCTTCATTATGTGCACTCAGGAGACCTCAAAACCACTTTCCATTCCTTTTCATACAAACCATAACCTAATAATTCATGATCACTCTTGAAAAAACTTGAATTACCTACTTTTATGCTCTCCTTCACACATTCATATTGAAATCTGATCCTCATGCCTCATTAGGGCTAGGCAAAGCTAAATAATGGTCTAAGTGCATACCAAGACTAAAGGGCCTACATTCAAAGACTCACTTTGAAACACTTTTGAGTGAATACAAACCTTATTACCATGCTCATACATCTTTCAAAAAACATCACATGCTTTATTTCACTCACCTCATTATGTCACCAACTCATACCTTTACCATGCCATGACTAGGCTCAAGTTTCCAATGTACCTGACACCTCAACCTATTCCTTCTAGGCCATGACCATACAAAAACATCAAAAAATCATACATAAGACATCAAAACACACTCATATCACTATACCATTCTCTTTTTTATGATAAAAATATTACACATCCTCATATAAACCTAAAACCACATGACCAATCTTCATATGACTTGACATTTTTTCCTTGCCCCTATACCTTCCATGATGAAAATATTCATGAATATTCTCATCCTTTCAACTCTCTCTCTTTCATGAATTTACTTATTAATGACTAATATTATGACCACACTCTTCTTTCTCATGGAAACACTCATGAAAACACTCTCTTTATGCCACTATCATGCTCAAGCCCTTGACCAAATATACCTTTGACATGAGTGACCATTATGCCTTTACATGATGCACCCTTTTGACATCAATTATAAAAACATGCCAACAAACTAAAAACACACTACATAAATGAAATCACTTCAAAATGATATTTTTCCCATCTATTCATTCTCCCCATTTTGACATTGATGACAAAAGGACTTCCACAAATAGCCATCTAATACTTGTACCTCAAATTATACAACAACACAATGAAATAATGACAAAAACTCACCTTAGGCTCATAATATTTGTTGTAGATATCTTTTGGAACACTTGAACTATACCTCAAGCAACCATGCTTCTTATCACTATCTTGACACTTCACAACATAGAGATAGAAATATCCCTTTAAATCCATACTCTCTTCTTGAGTCACAAGATAGAAACCACTCTTAGAAACATCTCTAAACAAGTTAAATTTACCATTCTAAACTTTTTCTCTTCCTGAGCTCAATATTCCTTTTGGTATCAGGATCATAAAATCTATGAATCATCATACAAACATGTTCCCCTTAAATCTATACATACCTTCTTCAAATTAATTCAAATACACATGATCATTTACTTTCCTTCATGAACCTTAATGGCATAGAGATGGATAATATCATATTCATTTTTCTATTTTAGCTTCACAAGCATCCATCATGCTCTCATTCTTTGCCACATTATTCAACCTATCTTCATATTTATGTATACCTTATTTTATATACCATTACTTATTTACTCTTGAAGTTAATGAATAATATTATTAGTTCCCCCTTTGTCCTCACAATATATGCTTATTATATGAGTCGTCATGACTAACAAACCTTTCTCAACATCCTTAAATAATCTTGATACCAATACCACTTCTCAACATAATTCAAGCTATCAGCTATTAAAAACACAAAATAACTTTTTTGATTACCTCTCATATACCAATCAACCACACAAGATTTCATTGCACTTCTAATTGTATCATGACTAACAAACCTTTCTCAACATCCTTAAATAATCTTGATACCAATACCACTTCTCAACATAAGTCAAGCTATCATCTATTAAAAACACAAAATAACTTTTTTTATTACCTCTCATATACCAATCAACTACACAAGATTTCATTGCACTTCTAACTGTTAACAACATCCAACTTGTCTTTATGACCATATTGGTCTTGTAGACCAATATATATTCCATATGTCTATAGACATAGTCCTATGCTAAGATATGTATTCCATATTATTACTTCTCTTGAATTGATCTCTATATAATTCTCATACTAACCAAAACTCCTTTCACCTTGTCATATACATACAAGCTATAAAGAAAAAAACTCATACCTTGTAATATAGACAACTTGGAATATTCTCAAGATGAAACCTTGAAACCTCATTCTTCTAGTGATAGAAGAGTGTTTCCATAAAGACTAATGGAGTCACCCTTTTCCATAGGGATCTCAAAACTCCATGAAATTAGGAGATTCCCAAATCTCTAAATCAATCGACTCATTTGTCTTTCAATCGTGAGATTGATATTCCCTCCTTAGAATCCATTTAAGCTTGGCTAAAGAATTTGACTCATCCACCTTGTCATCCTTTTTCTTCTCTTTAACTACCTTATAAATACATGTAGATAACAAGTTTTCTTAAAATTCCTTCACTTTTGATCCTTTCTCTATCTTAGTAAATAATCCACCTTGCCCCTCGGGCTCAATGTTATCAATATTGACTTTCTTTGGCTTCCATATCAATGTTTGACACTTTTCATGTACTATAGAAGGTCGATATATATTTTTAAATCTTGAGGGCGTTCTAACTCCATTAGGATAAAATCTTGCAATGTGTCCTATATTATGACAACTATAACAAACAACATTATTTAACTTACCACTTGACTAATTACTCTTGCCATAGTCACATGATAACACATTCCTTGAGACCATTCTAAAATCACTTTTTATATGAAAAAAATTATTACAAACAAAGCAATAACCATTGAAATAATTTGAATACCTCATTACATTGGGTTACCTGATTGGTCTCTTCATGTTAACTTTCATGTTAGTATTTTTGACTTGTTGATGATCACTATGAGTCTTATATTTGGGAGTTTCTACATAGATATTTGAGGTATAACTCTCCTTTTTCTTCTTTTGGTCTTCTTATAACCGAAAACCTATTTTGTCATGTGAAGACCTTTAACTAATCAATATATCACCAAGAACTTTAGTAATATTTTCAAATCTTGGATGTGTCTTCAAATTGACTGTTTCCTGATTTAATTCTATGTTCAATGACTCCATTTTTATTTCAAACTTTATGCATTCTTTCTCCTTAGTCTTAAGACTTGTAGTGAAAATTTCAATCTAAATTTTAAATTTTTTGATGACGTCCTCAAGTTCATTGGTGTTTATTCTTAGTCTCTCTTAAAATATATTGATTTAATCCTCATAAATATTAACCAATGATCTTAGTTTTTTATTCTTCTTTATTTTGAAATTCAAATCCTCTAGATCACTCATTAATTATACCTCAAGATTCACTTCAACCTCTTCTTTATCTAATTCTTCATCATCCATAAGCCCTTTCCCTTTTGAGAAACCCTCATTTTTTGTTTATATATCCAATAATAAGGTTTCATTGTTATCATGATCATTACAATCATCATCACTATTAGATGTACTATTGTCACTTACATTAGACGAGTTACTATCTTCTTTGGTATAAAAACTTGTATTGTTCTTGAATGACCCTTTCTTGTCTTCATACTTTATTAAACCCTTTTTTCTCTTGTTAAGATTATAGGTCTTCTTTTCATCACCATGATGTTCATCATGTTATTCATCATGCTCGGTCTTATACTTGTTAGGAAATTTAGATGCAAAGTGACCAATCTTACCATAGTTAAATCATTTTAATGGAAACTTGCCCTTATACTTTCTTGAACCTTTCCTTAGTTTTCTAAAAATCATGGCTTTTTCTTGTCATAATCAATGTATGTATAAAAATCATTCTTTGCCTTCTTACCTGATGTCTTTTTCTTAGCTTTGAATGTAGCTTCCTTATTGGAAGGTTTTTCATCACTTATTCTCGTTTCATAGGCAATCAAGATGCCATGAACCTCATACATCTTTAGTAGGTTGAGGTCTTTGATCTCCTCTAGAATAGACATATTTGAATCAAACTTATATTTCAGATATCTCAATACCTTTTATACTACTTTAGATTAGTATAACTTCTCTCTTATACCTCTGATGACATTTACCACTTCTTCTACTCTCAATAGATAAGATGCAATGTTTTCATCATCCTTCATTATCAGGCTTTCAAAATACCTTTAGTGACTCTAAAAATTTTCCAACTTAACTTGGTGTCTCCTTTATATATGGTATGAAACTTTTCCTAAATAAATTTGGATGTATCATAATGTATGAACATAACAAATTCTACTCCTGAAAGACCACACAAGATGGCATCCATTTCCTTAGTGTTTTTCTCACTTGCCATCTTAACTACTGCATTGGTTGGTGGTGTAGAGGGTGGAGTGAATTTATAAAAGATAGATTACCATATGTCATAACCCAAGGAAAATATATTGGTCTTCATTTCTATGCTCCAAAATGTATGGTTAATTTAATTAAAGATAGGATCCTTATTGGTTGAGAAACCTCCTTATGCTTGTTGACTAGACATGCTTGTGCTTTAAGTATATCCTTAAAGTCACTAGGCCTACTTAAAAGGACCAAGACATGATACCAAATTTTGGAATAAAAACTATTGGGAGGAACAATGTTCATGCCCCAATCATGACCACATATTTAATTATATATTTTATCTCACTTTTAATTTTTTATGATAAATGAATGAAATAAATTAAATGAATATCTTTCATACCCCCATCATGGTGTCAAGGTTAAAAAGTGTAGTGGAATGACAACCATTTGTAATTCAACTTGTAACATTTACTATTTTGTATGTACATGAACCATTATTATGCCTTGCGAATTTGAATATGTGTATATGTTTATGAACTAGTATCATGCATCCTGAATCTATAACAATTGATATAGAATGTTATGTATTTATATGTTGCGTTTGATAACATGTATCTCAAACATTGGTGTATGTGGCTACATTTAATTCATGTTCATATAAATTGTGCACATATGTGCATTAATATGAACTCAAGTGTGTATGAATATGTAATCAATTATTTATAAACTGAGTTTATATGCATGTAATATGCCACCATATTCTACACTTATATTCCATTATCTATTTTTTGTTGAACCATATGATATATAAACCATTTTTAATATCTAAAATATCTGATCTAATTTTATAATTAGAGGGTTATGTATCTACACAATTCCTCTGTAATACCCTCTTTTTAGATGAAGGATGTGTCATATAAGTTATTCATCTAAAAATTAGATTTAATTTATAATTTCATCTATAAATATATAATCATGTATAGTGATGTAAACATGTGTACATAATTTCATCATAGTAATGTGTATGTTAGCTATGGCATGTATGTAACACATGCAATGTAAGACATATAAGTGTCATGTCTAGATAGATGTATTAGTGAATCACATATTAGTGAACATTAATAGAATAATACTACCAATAGAAGTGAATTATATTACCTTAGTACCACTCAAAATCCCCAAGCTCAACAAGCTCAAGATTTAGTGTCACATATAAGGCCAAGGGTGGAATACAAGGGAAATGAATATGTCACAAATAAAAGACATGAGAAACATGAAACTAAAATAAATATTATGCTTAGAAAATGCCAAGGGCCAAACACAAGGGACTAAAGATGTTAAAAATAAGGGACATAAAAAAGTCACATCAAACAAGGCCAAGGTTTTCACATAATAGAAAAATTCAAATCAGCCTATCATGTTAAAAAATAAAAGAATGAATTAATAAATAACAAATTAAATACTATTATACACCATACATATGAATCAATTTCACATCACAGTATAATGGTATACCCATATAGCATTGTGTAAGATATGAGTAATAGTAAGACATTCGTAACTATTCTAGATAAATCAACATGGTATAAGGTCATAAAAGTACATAGCCTATAATAGTGAAACCCATGGAATAATATGCTCACAATATTGGCATGGCTACTAGGTAGATGAAAGTGTAACATCTATATATGTCCATGTGTAACATGTGTATCCTTCATCACACTCAAACACTATGAAATGCATGCATATATGAAAATAATGTCATCTACCAAACATGTGATAAATAACATATTTAAATAATGTAATATAATAATCATGTGATGCTCAAGTCTCAATTTTTTTATATGTTGAATATTTTTTTACTTTGAATTATTTTAATTTTTTTGTTTCTTAAATATTTAAATTTTAATAAATGGTAACTGATGACCACATCAATTGGAGACCATGGGGATTACATATATATAATAGTGTAAGGCTCACTTGTTGCGATCAAAAGGTACCATATGTAGGCATATCATAATATCATAAGAAATATCATGTTGTATGGGAATTTTCATGATCACTACTCATAGAGTTTTGTGTGTGATGGGAAAACATAGAAATCCAAGGAACCTATGGGGTTTTTTACATATTAGGTAATGTGTCATTTCTTATGTTTTTTGCATAACACATTGTATTATTCATGGCACTAAATTGTTTAATAATGTAGTATATGTTGGCCTATGTGAGTCATGAATAAATATATCATATGATCTTCATTAAATAGTCATATATTTATAGTAATTGACTAAACTCCTCTTAACTAGGTATATATAAAGATATTACAAATGTGTAATGACTAGATGAATATATGTATCATGTATGGGTATATCAAAAAATCTTTTTGGTGGGAGAGGGCTGGACGAGTAGATAACACTAGATATAGAGGGTAATCTTGTCTCACAACTATAATTGTAACTATCATTTTTTAGTGTATATACTTGATACAACAATGTAACTTATATGTATAAAATGAATCTTTTGCATGTAAGGGAATCCTAACAACATTTTAAAGACATCATTACTTATTAGAATAATGAATGGATTTGATAATATGGTAGATCCAACTTGAAGAGGTATCACTATGTGTTTGAGGGTAATATGTTTCCATCTAAAAAATCACTTAATAATTATTAATATAAATTAATAATTATTAATGTATCCCTTATATCAAATTTTATGTAGCTAATGGATTGAATACGTTTCATTATGCACACATTTTCACTTGACCCATTCTTGATAATGAAACTATGTATGGGTTTTGACTAAAATAGGATTTTATTAATAGTGTATGATAATATAAATCCTTTTTACAACAAAATTATCATAAAACATGATCATATAATGCTGTGTTGAAGTTATAATGATTGTATCAAGAATCATGTATTGGGTGATAATATGTCAAAGGTGGAGGATGCATAGTGTATATATAATGTATTTATGAACCATCCTTATTATTTATTAACTCATGCTTAGGAAATGGATCATTGAATATTTTAAACTTATGATTTATATTATTTAGTGGTATAGATTCCTTTGTAGTGTTTCTCATTTCAAGGTTGTTGTCATGAATAATATCTTGTATCTTATGTCTTAAATTGAAGCATATGTTCATAGAATGTCCAATAATTTTATTATAGTCAAAATATGCATTGATGTAATAGATATATGTTATATGTTCATTGGGATAAAAATATTGATGAGAAAAAGTTATAAATTTTCACTCAAGTATCTTTTTGTAATATTATATAAGGAAGTGATGGTAATATAAAGAATATCCTCTTCGGTGGAGTTGTCAATTAAATTAGTCAATAGGTTTTGATATTGAATTAGCTATAATATTTACCTCATTATTGTTGTTAGTTAGTATTATATTGTAGCATGGTTTATTTTGAAACTTTATTTGATTAATTAGTTGTATATTAGGTGTATACTTGAGATTTTTCAAAGATATGGTCTTACTTATATTTCTCTTATTGTGTGGCATAACTCATGGAGTGATATAAATTAATTTAATATTATTGAATCATTAATGGGTTTAAGAAAAAAATTATTTAATATTTGTTGCATTTCATTTTTATCTAAAAAAATAATCATCGTAGCTAGTATAGTCTTATGCCTAAGTACATGACCACTAATTTGCTTTTTGGACCCTTGATTTAGTTTTAAAATCTGTACATAAGATAGTTTCAATATTGATAGAAAAAGGTTCTATAAATTTTTTTACAAAGGGTTACATGATTTATTTATTATAGGGGAAGGTCATATAACGATCGTAAAGCAAAGTCCTTGATAATTCTTTGTAATATCTTGATCGATATTTTTTCATCATATGGATAGTCCAAGCATGTTGTGTGGAGTGATAAAATATGTTTTTATAAATCACATTTGCATTCATATAGTGGAATTTTAGGAGCTAAAAAAAATTATAGGTAAAGGATGATATGTTATTTCAAAATATATTAGATTATGAATCAACACATGTTAATCTATTTAATGAATGTCTCTTGATGAACCTTGAAATAGTTGTAACACCTTAGCATGTAGATATATAATAGTTTACTTAAAGGAACATGTATTGGGTGAAGTTTGTGATGTAACATGGATATTCATCATATAAGAGTTAATGGTTACCTATGTAGGAATAGTTATGTAATTTTTTTATAAGTTGTGTTTCCCCTAAACTTTAGGTGGATGTCAAACATGTTTATAGAGGTGAAGATGTAGGAATAATACAAATATTATATGTCTAAACACTTGAAGTGGAAATACTAGATCAAAAGTATTGATTGATATCACATAAGGAGTCATATTGGTCCCCGAATATACTATATTGAGTCAAAATTTTCTATTCATCTATTATGGTATATAATATTTCATCAATATAATGTAAAATCAAGTAAGATATTTATTGAATTATTGGTCATCCATGGCATCAAGTTGATATGTATTAATTGTTTCATGATTATTATTTGTCTCAAAATTCATGATAATTCCATAAATAAGGTGTGTATTATGTACTATATAATTTTTAGGAGGAAAAAATGAGGTCATGCATACCCATTTCTATTTTGAGGTGACAAGATGAACCTTGGACTGAAGGTTGCAACAATGTGATTAGAAGAAGGCTTTGGATTGTTTATTATTAATTTTAGCCTTATTATTGTTTTTAGATTTGACCCATTTGATCAAGTTTATCACATAATTTATCCAAATTAGATACAGTAACCAAGTAAAACTATATCAAAAGACTAATTTCATTAATGTTTTTAGACAATAAATATAATACTTGTCTATTATATCCATGGGTAATGTATAGTGTTAGGTAATAATGAGAAATAAAGTCTAAAAATAAAATAAAGAACAAGGCTAAAATTTGAAACCCTATAAAAATAAAACTCCAAGGGAGACATAAGGTTTGACATAGTTTGATTAGTATATGGGCTCCCTAATATGGTTAAGCATAATTTGGTTTTCAAAAACCTAATAGGATATAACTTAATATGTAAATTCATATTACAAAATATGGTATTTAAGCATGAATATAAATTTAAAATATTCAAATAGATTTTAATGATTGATAAGTGTATATTGTAAATATATTAAGTAAAAAAAGGGGATGAGTAATTATATTTTATAACTATTTGAATATGACTATGGTTTGGTAGTTGAAAAAAAATTCAATAAATCATGTGATTCCTCAAGTTATATAATTTTATTTCTATCAACACAAGGGTGGTTCCATCAGATCTAGGTTAGTATATAATGTTGATAGTGACTTAAGTGTTCGATAGTGACATATGGTAGAATATATTCTTGTAATTATATGTTTACCTTTACCTATATCTAAAATATATGTTCATACAATTTTTATTGTGATGATGCATACAACTCCAAAAATCAGCCTATTTAACCTTGAAACCATATGCATAATTATGAGGGTTAGAAACATGAAAAAACCTTGAAAGTATAATGGGTTGAGATGACCCAAATAACACATGTTGGTAATTGACATTTTACTATGTATATAATACTCCAAGTAATTAGATAAAACCACATGTAACTCCCCCATCTAGTGTGATTTTGAAACTATATTCCATCTTTATATGAATGTAATTGATGATTTGGATATAATACTTGATAATGCTTAATTTGACTTGGCTTTAGTCTGCTTCAGATTTGGTTTGTAACTATTAATAGTGAATGATTTTTAATTTGAGAAGAATAGATAATATTATCTAAATGTGTAATAATGTATAAATATATAAAATAAAAGTGCCTAGTCCCCTATTATGTCACAAATTTAATTATACATATATGAGCCAAATTGGGTAGCTTATCATGCCAATAACACATTAAGTAGATTGGTTAACTATAAGGAAAGATTTTTTTTTAAAAAGTGATCTTTATTTAAAGAGAATCGCTATCATGTTGTTCAGATTTATATCAAATGGTGATACTAACCTTGTATTATCTTAGTGGCTCATATACATGTGGACTAAATTAAGGTCTTAGAGATGTATGTCTATGATGTTATCTAGTTTTGAAACTAATATTGAGGTTATTTTAGGTGTGTGAAAATTAAACAAAAGGATAAATCTCATAAGTTAGCATGCAACTATGAGAGAATTATATGTTAGGACCATATTTATGTGCACAAGTCATGCATGGTAAGTTTAATTCAATTTTTTCATTATCAAGTGATTAAAACTATATTTTACTATCTACCATATTACATAGGATTGCTCACACTCAGCTAGGTGGGAGAACTACATTTGTTTTGACTTAGCTCTTTGTAGTATTTCCTACATGGGTAGAACTTAGTCATATTAGGGTGGATAAGGTTCGGTTAACCCCTCCATTTAACCCTTTCTACCAATTTAATAGTTGTCTATAGTGAAAAATTAGGTTATGAAGTAAATATAAGGTAAAATTACTTGTATACAAATAAATCAAGACATATTATTACATAGGATACCTTAAAAAATGTTGGGTACTCATCATAATATTCACATGAATTAACATAGTCTATAGGGATAGTTCCACACCGTACCAAATAGTATTACACTAGTGGGTGTCAATATAAGTGCATATCTATCTATGCTCAATAGATAATCTATTTTTGGATTCAAGCATTCTATGGATAATTTAATTTAATTACATATGATTCTATCAATGCTATAGAAATGTGTGCATAATCTTCATAATATTTTTAAAAATAACATGTTAGAGTATTTAACTTGTTACATTCATATTTATGTGATGATTTTAGATCTCAATAACTCTAAATATTCAATTTTTATTATGACATTAGGGCCAAATAAAATCTAAAATATAAAACATATATAACTACTTCAAAATCAACCATTAATTATTATTTTTCATATGTTTATTATTTCCTACCACAAATATCACATTAAATGGATGATTTTTATTAGATATGGTAAACCTAGGTTTTACAGGGACCCTGTAACTTCAAACATGAAACAAAACTTTTTAAACAAGCCTAACAAGGTTGAATGAGCAAAAAGAGAATGTCAAAATAGTAAAAAAAAAAGCAGATGCAATTAACAAGTTAATTAGGGGGACCCTCCTAGGTGTCATCCTTAGAAAAGATATCCTTTGGTGGGAAATTAGTCGCGTATTTTGATTATTTGGCTCTAGTTCGATTCCTGGGACCCTTAACATATGCACTAAGAAGAATCATCCTTGAGCATTTCCTACCTTTCACTTGGGGGGAGGGATGCTTATGGGGGACCCCCCTAAGGGGGTCTAAGGGGGTATACCTAGGGTCCTTATGGTATATTTAAACTAGGGAAAGGGGAGGGGGTAGGGTAGACTACACCGACACATGGGTCATGGCCTCTACCACCCAGTAAGCTTGTTCCAATCTTGGATCAATTTGGCCAAATTAAATCCTACCTACCAGACCTTAATGTTGAAATTTTGCAACATTAATTTGTTCCTATATTATAATGGACTTACCTTTTTGATCAAGAGTGGAGGAAAAATTGAGGGTGATGGGTTTGGGTTTATGGATGAAAATCATTTTCAAGGGAAGGTCATCTAGAGGGGAATGGGGTAAACTATTATAAGGAGAAAGTTTAATGGTAGAGAGGGAGAACACAAAAATATCTCCCTTTAGGGGACCATTTGAGGAGTTATCCTCAGAGAAGGATCCTTTAGGGGGACTTTCTTATTGATCAGGGTATGACCATGTTTCACCAATAGAAAGATAAGGCTTTGGTTCAAAATTAGGTTAGTAGAATTAACCTAGTGAAGGAGGATTGTGCTTTCTAAGTATTTTAGGATAAAGTATGGAAGGATGATCTTAAAAACAATGAAATTATTGAGGAACATGAAATGGTGTGAAAAGATCAAGGAGTACTTACCTTTCAGGGTCATGTACCTCATGACCTATAAATAAAATTTGGGCCAATATTTGGGTAGGTTAGCATGGGGAAATCCTTTATTCTACATTTTCATAAATTCATTGGTTCAAAATAAATGTTGTAGTGACTCTTATCTATTTGATTTATCCTTGTATTCTTTTGCACATATACAAGCCATGCCCATGACTTCTCTTATAAGCTTCTCAAAAACTTTAATGGAAATCCCCCTCATGGAGACCTTTCTTTTTTACTAGGAAACTATGAAATATCTTACCACTAGAGAATTATGCTCAGTGATATGCTCCATATAATATTTTATCCCACATTTTTTGATATTTTACACACCTTTTTGTTTTCATGAACCTCTTTGCAAGATGTTGGCTCCATGCAGTCTCGATCGTCACCAATGTTGATAGGAGTTACAAGGTTTGAGGGAGTAGGGTCAAGGGTTCTAGATGCTAGAGAAACATCTAAGACTTATGATAATATGGATTCCAAGAAAATATTTCCAATCATAATTGTGTTACCTTGAATTGATATTAAAGTGGGATGGAAATGCCATGATTAGGCCTTTAAGATGAAAAGCCACATGTGTGAGAACGTGATGAATTTAAATGGCATGTGTTCCTTTAGCATGGATGATACTAAGTGTCATAGGAGGGACATTTCCTTCATTATGTTATACAAGTTTATATAGTGTCACCATAATTATTTTATATTTCCTACCAAGTTATATAATATAAATTACAATGGAATTTTATAACATAGTAATTTACCATTGATCTATCAATTTTAGACAACATCAACACTTATATGCCAAAAGAGTATAACTGAATGTTATTAGCATATACTGTACAAGTGTCAAGATTATAGACTTCAACTACATTAAAAATTTTAGATGTGTTTATAAGCATATAAGGTTAACTAATCCATTATCATGATGTCTCATTGGGGAATAATATATTTAACCAACAATTTTAAATACATTCCTATTGTAAAATCACATCATACTTGAAACAATCATTATGATATCATGTATCCTATTCTAAATCAATGGGATCTCTAAAAGTCATAAAAATCATAACTCTAAAATTCATAAATTATTGAGATCTATAAAGCTACATGTACACAAATATTTTATATAATAATAAATATGTTTATTCTTGTATGCCATTCATATAACATCACCAAATGCCTCAAATTTTCAAAACTTCCCCCATTTTATATTTTGTTATATATTTAATTATATATTCAAATTTAAATTAAAAAATTGATTGGAATCATGAAGGCTAAGGTATCATTAAACTAGTTAAAAACAACTAGATCTTGAGGAAAAGTTAAAAATTAGAGTTATTTTATGATGTTACATTAACGACATAGAATAAGTGACATTTTTATTAGTTATACTATTTTTTATTATTAACTTGTGAGAATAATGAGAGCTTAATTAAATAGGGAAAATATATTAGGACACTAAATTTGGAGAGCCTAATGCTTATATTATTATAATACTATTGATTTAATATAATATAAAGATAAATAAGGTTGAAAATATGGCTATATATGAGGATAAATTATACATGAATTAATAATTATAATGTATATGAAAATTATTTAGTTGTGGATAACTAATATCTTTAACCCCTTAAGAAAATTATTATTTATTTATATGAAGAAAATAAAACATAGGTTTAAAAATGTGTCGAATGTTTAAATTTAGCATGTATAAATTATGTAGCAAATTCTACATAACCCCTCAATTGACATTTCAAGGAATATTTATCAACCATATCAAAAATGGAAATGTGGATTAGGGGGGATATTTATTATATGTAAGGAATGAACTCTCCTAATTACATGGGAGGAACTCTCATATTTCCACATGTTGGGAGAGTGTTGACAAGGTGGGATGAGATTAGCTTAACACCTACCATTTGATTTAATTATAAAACATTTCCACATGTTTAAAAATCACATTATATGTATATCAAACAATGATATCATTATATTAGATATGTTTATTTGTGTTATTCCACTATGGCTACTACACAAGTAAATAGTGATAAGGTTGGGTTCATAGGGTTCATCCTTATGGGTTTGATTTGGGTAATACATGAGTTTGTAATGGTTTTATATGAATTATGTTTGTTGATACATTATATATTTAGGGTCATGACAATTATGGATAAACTAAACCTAACTAAGGGGTATCTTACCACAATAATATCACAAGAGAGAGTTCTAAATCCTCTAGTCAATCAACACCATACAATAACCCTAGCTATGAAAAAATATTTTCATATTCACTAAGTATATGCAAAGTAAATTAAAATCTAGTTTAGTGCTAACTAAAGCTTATATAACAAAGTGGGGGTAACAAACATAAAAATTAAACATGCATAGAAGATCTATACTCAAGTAAATGTATAGGAAATCCTAATGCATAAGTGAGAAGTAACAATGTAAGTCTATCTACTTTAACAAAGGAAGATCAAAGTTAGGAATACTCACCTCTGAAGATGAACCCATTGAGCCTCAATCTCTCCCTTGGCCAAAGTGATTCAAAATAGATTGTTTTTTTTATGTAAGGATAGAAATGATAAGTCAACTCTATGGTACACAACTTTTCTATGTATCCTAAAGAATTATCCACAAGACAAGATCCACATATATAAATAAAGTATTAAAACCCTAAGAAATGTTCCTCAAGTAGAATGGTGGATAAATATATGCATAATGTAATATCATTTTTATTTTCTTCCTTATTAATTGATGTAAATATGTGTATATATAGTTGAAACTAACCCTAAACCTTTCCAAAAGTCTATCTAATAGGGTCGATCCAATTAGACTTTGTATTGTTGATTGATAAAAATAAGTTAGGTCTTGATCTAGGTCAGCTAATGCCAATTAGACCCATAACATGAAAATATAAATTAAAATATAGGGTCTGCCTAGGCTGACATTATTTGATAAATGTCGAAAAGGGTTTTAGGATTGAGTAGGAGCTAAGTAAGGTAGTGAATTACTTGGAGGAGTGCTTAATAAAGGAGGCAAAACTTATGGAAATATATATGACAAGGTTATATATATAAAAAGTGGTGGTATAGGGGACAATAATCATGTAAAGCACCAATAGTCTACCCACCCCTTTCTTGGTGTACCCTTTAAGGTATTCAATCAAAGATATTAGAACTTGATAGGTTATTGCAAGAGGTAAAGTGTTATTAAGTGGTAAAGTTTATAAAAATAGTTTGTGTATTCATATGCCCCACTTCAATCTGATCACATGTCATGTGAGTGTAACATGGGATGGTGATTCACTAAAGATCATGGAAACACACAAAAATGATCTAATTAAAAAATGATATATTGAAATTAATACTGAAATGAAAGGAAAGTAACTAAAAATAACATATGCATACCTTAACTTACCTTTCTATTGAATGACTACATGAAAATATACTAGTCTTATTTGTGGGAGGTGTAACACCTATATTTAAGAAACCTTATAGATATAAAACTAACAATAGAAACAATGTGTTCATGTGTAGTATGGTTAATGAAATAATGAAGTACTTATAAAAAATGGAAAATTAGGATTTATTAAGGTAAGGTTACAACTAAAAGATCAAGCATCTGAATGACAAAATGATGACAAATTATTGTAAAACACAACAAATCATGTTTGGAAGCATGAAAACATAAATGGAAAAAAGGAATGTAGAACATATTAAATCATGATGGGAATCATGTAAAATATGAATGATAAATGAAATTTCAATGTATGAAAACTCTAATAAAAATATGTAAGTGAAAAGTAACCCCATGTAAAATAAGCATGTCAAATTAAAAATAAAGAAGTCACAAATGATCATAAATGAAATATAAATAAAGAGTTAATATAATTATGTCAAATGAAGAAGAATAAGGTGTAAATAAATGAAAATGAAATGTAATTCAAGATGTAAGACAAGAATGAAGAGGTCATACACAAAGAGAAACATGTATGAATGTAAAATTCCATATGTAAGATAGGTGAAGTTTACAAAAATCAAACAAGAACATGATGGACAAATGAAAATTAAAATATTTAAAGGATGAGAACTCAAACTTAGTGCTTATTATAAGAAATAATATATGGAAACATAACCAATTAATGACATAACTAGGATGAGAATGAGATGGTGTGGTAAGCAAAAGATGTAAGGGTGTTTGTGAGGAAAACCTAGTCCTATCCAAGGTATTACAATACAACTCAAAAACTATAAACCAAGATGCATGATAAGGAAAATGTGATCAATGATGTGATCATCTAGAATCAATATCCAACAAGGGGAATATAAGGAAAATATGATGTAAATAAGGAATGCAGGTACCACATGGGTGATGTGAACATCAATAGCAAGAATGAGACACACGTGGAAAGTGAGCAAGGATAAGAACTATCAACTATAAAGACTTAAGACACTCTAAATAATGAACACTAAACTGGGACTAACAAGTGAAGTACATAAATTAACCCATAAGGGATAAATGCATGAAAAGTAAAAATGGACATACCTTCCCATAATGTTTTCCCCTATCTTAAGGACTCCTTGTAGAGCCATCAATCTACTATAGAGATTAGGTACTTGTGTGAGAAATTAGGTGGCACTAGATAGTAGATGATATGATGAGACCTCCTACCCCAATTTATTGTCCTACCACACACCATTGGACATTGTCTCTATAATGAGGCCAATTGTGGAGTTTGAGTTTTGACTAGGATAACATATGTGCAAAATACAGATCATGTCTTTTGATGTGATCTAACTTTTAAGAATTTTTGTGATTTTTAGTCATTGTTTTTTGTTTATTTTATGAATTTTATTTTAACTCTTTTGTATTTTTCTATTTATCCTCCATGTAGATTCAGATAACCAAACATGATGTAAATAGGTGATGAACATAAGATAGATTACATTTGGTCACTATAGAAAAGGACCTAAAGACCAAGGTGTCTAAAGACTCCTAAACTAGCCCAAAGTAAGTGTACAATCTCAAAATTGACCTATGTGTGCCTCAAATGAAAGTAAATAAGGGAAATATGGGGATCATGAGATATCCATTCATGTAATAAGTGATAAAATTTTGAATATGCTCATAGCTGTTCATAATGAGGTAAAATAGTGCTATAAAAGGGTCAAAATTATGCTATGACATACATGTCACTAAGAAGTCATACTAATCTAAAAAAATCTAGCAAAATCACTAATGAAAGTAGTAGTCATCCTAAAAAATGGGGAAGGTAATTTAAATATGTTTCAATGTGGTAATTTGTGAGGAGATACTGGTCCTATCCATGGTCTTACACTACAACTCATACGATCAATACCAATGAGGTGAATGTTAAATAAGGGGGAAAATAATCATAAAGCTACTAAGTCAAAGGACGACAAAAAAACATAAAAATTATGAGATATATAAGAAATAAAGTGGAAACAAATTCCAAACATAAAATAAAATAAAACCAAGGAACCAAAAAGGAAATAATCAGGCTAGTAAAATGTGTTTATGAGGAAGACCTAGTCCTATCCAAGGTTTTACAATGCAGCTCATAAATTATAAAGTGAACTAAAATCCACAAAAATAAAGAAACAAGAGACAAACAAAACAAGAAAAATCTATGATAATGCCTATATCAAATATGAACATGTGAAATAAAATGTTATATGCCTCAGAAGGTTTTTTGAAGTTGAATTTATTTTTTATTATGCATTATATAATAAGAGTGGGCATCGTAAGTGTTGACCATTTTTGACACCTAGGTAAAAATAGTCAACCCCTAAAATTTAGAACTTTTTCATAGGAGTTCCATAGCTTGTAGATGGTCACCTTGGTCTTGTAATATCCTTCAAGTGGTCAATTGAATCCTTGTTTATCATTGTTTAAGGTTTTGGTCTATTTGTGTATTTATATAATTTTGAAGTCATCTAAGAAAAATATTTGTTTTTGAATGTGTGTTCAATGTTATATCATTATGATGAGTCATCATATGATTTATATTTATGCCCTTAAGGTCATCTAACCATGTATTAGTCTTACATCATATTTGTCGATACACCCCAAGGTCTTTTAAGTCACTTTATAAGCCAAATTTGAGGAATTATATGTGCTTTTCAAACAAAACAAAAGCACATCAAGAGAGATTATATATTACATGGTATCAAAAGGAGGTCAAACAATAGTCATATTCAAAAAAAATTGAAATCTAATGTCTAAAGATAGAGAATCATTCAAAATAGGTAGTTTTTAGTTATTTATATAGACATGAAGGTCCACCTTCAAGTGAAAATTCATATAATTGTGTATTTTCAACTTATTTAGGCCACAAAAATTTAAAATTAACTTGCACATGTGTTGATAGGTCAACAAATGTAAAAAAAATAGTCAGAAGCCTAGTCATGCTCCTCATAATCTCAAGAAGGCCAGAAGTTTATGCTTGGTTCACGAACATATAGAGGAATTGGGTAAAATTATCCTAGGCATAAGGGGTCCCCTCATGGTCTAAATATTCATGAAAATATTTTAGGGTTTAAGGAGATTAGTTGTATGAACCATCATTAACAAGATAGGTAGTCAAAAATACCTATTAAACCCCATAAGTTCATGTTTTACACCAATTTCATTTGTTTTTGAGATCATTGGAGCATGATGAGTATTTTATAAGTTATTTATGGATATACACAGCCATTACAATTTTTTTCCATCAAACTCATGCATGTGACCAATCAAGGATTAAGAGGAGCCTTCATGAGGGATATGCTATAGGTTTGCATTTGAAGTTTTTGAGGATTTGATATCTTTCAATTCATATAATTTATTGTTAAATATTTTCACCATATTCTCATCTCATCCAAAGCTCTCTAATATGACTGATCACTCCATACTAGTCCTCTAAATAACATTTATGTTCTCAACCTAAGGACTATGTTATGAGGATGCCTACATAAATGGTTTCAAAAGGTTTTGCCTTGAATTTTCATAGGTGTATGAGGGTAATTACCTCATGATTAAATGTAATGAATCAATGGTTAAACGTTTTTAGGATTGATAACATCAAAACTTTCATTATGTGAAGGCTTAAGGCATGAAAATGTAAACCTATAGGTTTGTAGATTTTAAGGTCTCTTTAAATGAAAATTTATTGAAATGTGTACCAAGAGTGGAATTTTAAATACCTAAAATGTGTTATTTATGTATTTTTATACAATTGGAGAGTTATAAGACCATTGGAGAAGGTGTGACCTCAAAAATCAATGCTTAATATACCCTAATGGCACCTATAGGTAGAATGACAAGTTTTGAGCAATTTGATGCCTTAAGTCAACATAGAAAATATCTTAAAATGTACATGTGATATTAAAGGAACAAATTATATGTATTTATATAGAGTAAACATCCCCATAATTCTCTCACTGGATGACCAATACATTGAAAAAATGAAAACCTAAATAGGCTTATTATAGGCAGAGCAAAAGGAAGCATACATGTATGGTCAAGAAGAAGAAAGTGATAAAAATATTTTAGAGTAATAAGTTTGAATATGAATAATAATTTAATGAAGTTAAAATAATATAAAAATGTAAATAATATATTTAAATAAGGCCAAATTTCAAAGCTTAATATTCAAATGACTTTCAGCCCATCACCTACAGCCACGTATTGATCAGATACATGAGAGAAGATGTATGCAAGTGACGATGTAAGGTCTTGAAAAAATTGAATAGATTAAAAAGAGGATAAATAAAATATAAATATTTTTATAAATATGTTTTAAATTTTTATATACCTATATAATATATCCTAAACTCTATAATACAATCAAGATACCCAATGACTACCTACAAGACTTCTTTAGGAACTCAAGTTGGTTTTCAAAATTGAGAAGAGGATACAATTTCATAAAAATGGATTTGTGGTTCAGGTGAGTAATTAATTGAATAAAATAAATATAAGTTATAAATAAACATAATGATAATGATAATATAAAGTGATAAAATAAAATCACTTCAACCCCTGTAGTCATACAATCAAGTGCTCCTACAAGCTTGTATAGTTATGATGATAGATGCATATTTAGATTGGAATATAAAGGTATGTGGGAGGAATAAATTAATATTAAAATGACTCTCTAATGTTATTATAATTCCATTTACCCTTAGAGTCATTTAAAATGGTTTCAAGGTTGATAGTTTTATTTAGGCTTGGTAAGCCTAAGACCGAACACACAGGCCTATGTGTATAATTGTGAGATGATTGATATGTTGAAGGTAAAATGGGAGCATAAGCAAACTAATAAGTGAATAATTGTTTCATAAACCCTATATTTTAATCCATATGGAGAATAATATTAAAAAATTGATCATTTGGGCTCATAAACCTTCCCAAGCCCTTATAAGTGTATGGTTAAAATTCAAGATATATTTTCTCTTGGTTAGTGTGACTATGAAATTTGGAATAGGATAAAATGGTTTTTATGTATGGTTAATGGGTCACCATACTCAAATATTCTATAATTATACATTATTTTATTTCCCTAACATGTATAAACAATGTTTAAGACTATAAAACACTCCTAAATGGCATAGTTGAAACTCGAGGAACACTTTATTGAGATCAAAATTGTATGGAAAATTTGCATCAGATCATGATCACCTAAGGATAGTTCAAGAAATTTATGAACTTAAATTTTATGGAATTTGTTTAGGAGTTAATTCATAGGGTTTATTAACAGTCATTAAGAACTTAAACCACTCTAAACCCTCTTAAAACCTTAATAAGAACTTGATGAGAGAGATTGGATTCCAATGTGCCTAAAGTTAGTTGTATTGATCTTGAAACCACTTTTATATCATTCCTCACTCCATAAATAGTATCATGATGACATTTTCCTATACCTATACCTATACGAACACATTAAGTACTATGTTTTTGTAGGGATTTGGCTCAAAATAAGGTGTTTTACCTCATGGATAGATGTAAACCATTGGTGTTATGTACTTAGGGATATGATATATAAATGTATATTGGTTGATGGATATGATGGAATGTGGCACACAAATTACCTAAATTGAATATCTAATACCACTTGTTATGATCCACACTTATAATATTTGGAAATAATTTATAATATAATGTAGATAAACTCAACACAATAGATATTGGTGGGCCAAGATGCCCAAATTTTCAATATATGAAAAAAATAATAATCACCCTTAATGTAGGGAAATACCATATAATACTCCTTTAGTAAGGAATAACTCCACAATGTCTCTTTGAGGGAAAAACCTCCAATATCATCTTAAAATATAAGACTCAATGCCTACTTCCTTCCTTTACAATTATAATAATCTCCTTTAGATAGACATATATATAATAAAAAATGGATGGGTAACCTCCTAATCCTAATGTAAGATGACCATTACCCAATGCACCAGTTCTACAAGTTATTCAATTATCACAATATATTAGACCCATATAAAAAAATTAGGGGGATGTGTGCCATGGCCATTTTTTCATCTCCATCAACTAATATACATTAATATATCATATCCATAGGCCCTTAGTTAGTTATATGGGTCCAATATACTAGGATAATTAAATAACTTGTAGAATCAATGCATTGGGTAATGGTTAGCCTACATTTGTATTAAGAGGTTACCTATCCATTGTTAATTATATAGAGGTCTATATAAAGTATATGATTATTATTGTAAAAGAAGGAAGTAATCATTGAGTCTTCTATTTTAGGATAATATTGGAGGTTGTCCCCTTGAATAAACATTGTGGAGTTATTCTTTCCTAGAGGAATATTGTATGGTGTTGCCCTAACTTAAGGGTGATTATTATGTTTTTCAATATATTAAATATTTGGGTATCTTGGCCCACAAATATATTTTTTTTTGACTTTATCTACACTATATTATAAATTATTTCCAAATATTATAAGTGTAGATCATAACAAGTGGTATTAGAGCTTTGATTTGGACAATTTGTATGCCACATGTTAGCATATCTATCAAACCATATACATTGATATATCATATCCCTAGTTAAATATAAATTGGTTAGGATATATTGAGGTTTATTATACCTTTTTAGGTCCAAAAATACATACATGTCACTTTGTAAGTGCTCCTACAGTTGTGATTGTTGAAGGCAATGTATATAACACTTGTGAATGACTAGGTTTTTTTGCCATTTAATGGTTATCCTATCTACACATGGTTGAAAAATATGAAATTTGACATGTAATGTGGTCATTAGGTACCAAAAGTTAATCAAATACTTATTTTGAGGTTTAAATATGTGGGAGAAGTGTGGAGCAAAATATCATTTTCTAGTCCTAGAGACCTAATTGAGGCTTAATTGGAGACAAAAAGATCAGATGATTAAGTATACTTCCACTCAAAATTGGGTCATGAAATTTGGAAAAAGGTTTTAACAGATTACTAGGTACTCAAAATTATTCCTATTTTCCTAATATTATCTCTACATTTTCCTACACAAGGAGATTTGTGTGTTTTTAGGGTTATAATGAATTGAAGAAAAATGCAATCTTCGGGTATGAAATGAGGTCTTTGGGAGTGTTTGATGGATACAAATGGGTTTATTCAAATTTTTTATAATTGAGATAAGACTTCCATGGAGAGAGTGTTCAATCATGAATATGAAATCAAGTTTTGAGTCTTTTGAGCAAGGAGAGGCATAGTAAAAATAATTGGTCTCAAGACACCTAAGGAACCATGTGATGATCACCATTTAATGTCAACATAATAAGTATTCAAACTAATGTAAGGTGTCAAAATAAAGGAAAATAATGTTAAAATTTAACTGATGGTCAAGGAATTCCAATTTTCATTTGTAACAAGGTAAGATGGGTAGTTTTGAATAAATGATGAACCATTGAACTCTCCTATTCCAACTCCCTTAAAAACTATGACCAAGAAATGTAACACATGTCAAAGAGGATTTTATAGGACTATTATATAACTTCCTTATTATTTTTAACTATATATTTATGATAAACTCTTGTCAATTTATATTTCCCATGCCTCTTCTCTCTCACTTCTTCATTATCTATATATGTTTCCTATTTGACATTTGTAATCTATCCACATATTGGTATGGTGAAGCCCTATTTAATTGAATACTAATTTGATTTTGGAATAAATAATTCAAAATGGTTTTTGTTTTCTCAAATATTACATTAAGTTTGTGAAGTACTTTTGTTTTTTAATCATAAGGGATAATTATTTCCTTGCATTCATCTATTTGTTTCATGCCTTTATGTGAGGAATATATCTTCTAACAGGTCATATGATGTGTAGCTGGTAGCTTTGTATGATTTAAAGTGTAAGGAGGATTATTAGTGATCATAATTAGGACTATTAGTCACCTACCTTTAATATTAAATTACATTATACCATCATATATAAACATTATTGTTAGTGAAACCTTAGATTTCGAGATCAATTTTGTACTTGTTTTCCATAATGCAAGTAATAGTAGGTAGTAGAGTTTACATTTATGCATCAGCTGTATTTGAGTAGTCTTTGATATCATTATATCCATTTTAATTTAAAAAAATTAGGTTAATTATTAGTTTTAGTTGTTGTTCATAGAAGCTATCCCATAATCTAGAGATTCACATCTTAGAATTATTACCTACATCATATGAGGTGATTCCATGTTATTACAAATTTGAGGAGGCCTAATTATCCATCCTTAGGGTGAAAATATGGGTGATAATAATTTTGGAATACCCAATGGTACTCATGGTCCAAGAATTTTTCTAAGTTGGATGCTTATCTTGATAAATTTTAAGTTTCTAAAGCTTATTATATCTAGAGACTCTAATAATTATTAGCTCTTGGTTATAGAATAGTGCCTCAATTTCATGCATAAGGTAAGCATAATGTATTCTACTAATGGAATTCATTTTGATTTTTTAGAGTTTCCTTACTATTTAGTTATATCAAATAGGTTTTGGAACTCTCATCCATATACAAATAAATATTTTGTTGCTCACCTACCCATAAGGAGAGACTTGTTGAGTCCAATTTTCAAGATGGTAGTGTTAGCCAATTTTGGCCTACATGTGCATGGTATGAAATAAAAAGCTGAGAAGGGTCCTAATTGAGGATTGATCCAATGTAAAAATAAGTTAATTTAACTCAAGAGGATATCACATAACATTTTTAACCATTTAAAACACTTTATGCAGCCTTAAAGTTTGAATTTGATGATCTTAAGGAGCTAGACCATCATCAGGATGTCATGCACAAATGAACATAGTGATTTAGTTTAAAATTTTATAGGTGCACTTGGGAGACCTATAAAAATCAAATAATTGCATATATATGATTTATTTCATGCTAAGAAGACCTTGGGTAAATTTCACGTCTCGATGAGTTCTCTATCTCAAGATACAAGCCTTCAAAGTTGATCTAATAGAGTAAGATGTTCTCACAAGCATCAAAATAAAGCCATGCCAGATAAATATTTGGGGTTAAAAGATTGATGGGCATGTGTAAATTAGTGATGATTGCATGAATTTCAAATTACAGTCATGCATATGTCAAAATAAATCTTGGCAATTAAATCATTGGGGTTTAAATTTTGACGAGCTCATGGACATCGATGATGGGCTCACAGATGTCAATGACTAGCTTATAGATGTCAATGATGGGATTGTATATGTTTAATTTAATAAATAATAAATAAAAATTAGGGTTTAAATTATTTTGATCATTCAAATGTTAAATATGATCATGGGAATGTCAAATATGGTCACATGAGCATCAAATTTGGGCCTCATAAATTAACCATTTGAGTTCAAATGGAACCAGATATAAGGGCATGCATTTATTTATATCATAGGGATATAACAATGTGAAAAATTTCAAAACATAAATATTCCAAGTCAATATCAATAGCTAATGAGTGAAGTTGATGCAGCATCTTTTCTATTAGGAATCAAATAAGCAATTTTCTATGGGAAAAAGTAAATACACAAGACCAGAGTTCTAGCATGACTTGGGATGACCTAGAATGGACATTGAAGGATCAAGTATCACCATTTAAGATATATAGAAGTAAATTATGTCCCTTAAATTCTTATTAAAAACCAAATTTTGGTTATTGAGTGTCAAAAAAATTAGTACGCATCAAGCAAGCTTTTCATCTATATATTAAAACTATGGGAAAACCAATAAATAAGATTCATTTTCAATATGTAGCTATACCCACATTAAGGTTCTAAAGTAAAGGTTGAATGGGTACTTGAAACTACCAAAAATAGATCAAGTATGGCTCTATCAGTTTCAAGACATGAGGATTTTCTCCTCGTAATCATATCAAGTAGAAAGTGGCATAGAATCCCAAGAAGGAGACTTGGTGATTAGATAAAGATAATGGAGCATTCAATTATTTTATATAGCTTTTAAATTTTTTTATTTCTTGATAATATCATGACTCAATATCCTTGTATTAATGCCAATCCATCTAGAGTAGTTGGACCTCATTCAATATTTTTTGCTTGCAAATATTCCTCTATCTCCTTCCTTTTTCTATAAATATAGGATCATAAGCCTTGAATGCATGTGAATCCCTCTCTTTGGCATCACTATACTCTACCAAGATTAATATTTTTAAGCTCTTGAAATGAATAAATGATTGTTTTCAAATTTCATCATATTAATCTATTGAGTTTATGTTAGATTAATTTGCATGTGGTAGAAGTTTCTCCTTTATCAAGTCCTAATCTCACCTAGCTAGTAATTTATCTTATTGTGTAGGTCATGTTTAGTGTTTAATGTCACTTTATTAAATATATTAAGTGGATATATTAACTTGTTAAGTGCCTTTAATTAGGACATTCCATCACTTCCCTCAGGTTTTGATCACTTGGTAAACCTCTATATGAAATACTGATGCATAATAGACATTTCAAGTTGTATATTCAATATTTTTCTTATCTCATTAGCATTTTTATAAGTTAAAATAAAGTGTATGAACAATAAATTCAAGTACATCACCAATATTAGCTTAGATTTCCCTTTTAATTATCTTTCTTTCCCTTTTTGCCCCAACAATTAGTAGGTTTTAGTAGAACTAAGTAAATGATACATCAGAGGAGCTATCCTCATTAAAAATCCTAGAGGTTTAACCCCACCATAGGTAACCCATATCCTAAGGTTGTTTCCATGTTAGACTAGATTTGGGTAGAGGATCTGAACATTCCTTTGCTTAGCTAGGGTGCAATCTAAATCTATAATAGTTACGAAACACTTGGTGGGACTCATTGGACCCAATCTTGGTGAAATTAGAGTTGAAATAGTGTTTTTCATCAAGACTTTGGTGAATTCCATCTCAATAAATTATTTTTAATAGTCCAAGCACATTTTTCAAGTAAGTCTATTTTTATTACATTATCCTTATGTTGTTTGTATGGCTATGTACGAGGAAAAATATGCTATACTTCCATATCATCCCTATAATGGATAATATCAGCCTTGTCATGATCCATATAATCCTTATTATGAGCCTAATTAGCCTTACTATGAGTTTTATCAAATCTATGATGAGCCTTATCAAGTTTCTAATGATCCTTATTATCAAGAGCATGACTCTTACTTTCCTTATGAACCATATCAATATCATGACCATATTTCACCTTTCCCATATGGATATGATGTTGCACATGAGCATTCAAATTCTAGATGGAATCGTTAAAGCTATGACACCAATACATTGACTGCTTAAGTTACTTTAATCAATATTTTCTAGCACTTCCCTTAGGTTTTGATCACTTGGTGAACCTCTACATGAAATATTGATGCATAAAAAACATTTAGATTTGTAGATCTAGTCTTTTTCTTGTCATATTAGTGTTTTCATAAGTTCAAAAAGAGTGGATGATGATAAAATTATTGGTTCATCACCTCCTTTACATGTTTTCATGCATTTTTACCCATTTTTCTCTCTTTTCCTAGTTAGAGTTTAGTTTAGGTGATAGATCCATAAGGAAGATGGCCTTATCTCAGGGTTTGACCTAGTATTAGGTGACCCATACCATAGGGTCATTCCCATTTTGGACTATATTTAATTATGTAATATTCCCAAATGTATACCAACAACATATAATAGCTTCCTAAGATATCAGTGCAACCAAGAAGGAGATGACTGAATATATGGCATCAACATTTGAGAAAGAGATACCTTCCCAAATAGGAGATCGTTACCAATGAGGAACAATAACAAAGGGATCACAACAATTAAAAGGATCACCATTATTTTCTAATGACATTACCACACTAAACAACAATAATTAATTAAGGAGATCATTACATTAAAATAATAGTCTTTAAAATAAAATTAGTTATTTATTAATTATTTCATTAATGTGTTAATAACATTATTTCAAAGGAAGGATGCTACCCTTGTGGAATTCAAACCTCTTCATGTAAAGTTGAGGGTATAAATAAGCATTTGGGAATAGAATGAAAGCATAAAAATTAAATTCTATTATTCAAACATTCAAGTGCAATTATGTTATTTATTATTATATTCAAAGATAAAAACCTTTGGTAGAAAATCTAAGGATGAAAACCCTTGTGATAATTATTTTAATAATCAAAGGATGAAAACCCTTTAGTAATTTAATTTTATTATAAAAAAATTATTATTTATATATAAATTTATATTTTATAAAATTAAAAATAAAATACTCATAAATTTCATTTTATCAAATAATATTATGTTTAGGAATATTATAGTGGTATCAGATCTCTCATCCTCCCATCCTATGGAAACAAAATTCGTATGCAAAATTACTTATATTATGAAAGAAGAAATAAAAGCAAGAAAGTAAATCAACCAATGAAGGAAATGAAAAACAATAAGGAAGAGAGAAATGGAAATGATAAATGGATTGGTAAACTCACCCAAGGCTAGGAATAACTGACTAACACCATGAATCAATTAGCTCTCATAATGCAATATATGTCAAATCATGGATATCAAAATGATAGAAATAGTCATTATAACACTTGTCATAATAAAATATTTCATAAAACAACCATGAGCTCTTTTAAAAAACCCTTTCAACTAAAATTTATTTCAATAAGGGAATCAACTATAGAAGAGGAATCCCAAACATCATTTAGAGATGACCTTATATCATAATTCAAAGAATATCAAGCCCTTTTGGATGATTTACGAAGTGAAATTTCACTCACAAAATTCATGGACATGAAAATAAATTATAACGGCACCAAAATAGAGTGTAAACCCCAAAATAATCAAAAAGATCTTCAATATGCATTAGGGAAATTAAACCTAGAAATTTTTGATAGCTCTAATAAATGCATGACTTGAGCATGGATCTAAAAATTAGATACCTATTTATCTCTTCGACCCATGATGGAATAAAAAGTGATAAAATTTTCAACCCTTCATCTAAAAAGGTATTGCTCATGAATGGTGATACCATGGGTGGATTATGCAAATGCATGATCTTATTAAATCTTATGATGAATTTACAAAAATATTGATTGAAATATTTGATAGAAATGACCCTTAAATCCATTTTAGGGAATTATAATTATTTAAACAAAATAGCAATGTGGAAGAATATGTGGGAAAATTCCAAAGACTCTCTGTGATGGTTCCCAATATTATAGAAAGGAAGCTTATAGTATTATTCATGGAAGGATTGATCAAACCACTTAAAGGTTTATTCAAATCCTTTAATCCTCCCACCCTCCAAGAAATGATCAAAAAGTCATTAGATTTGGAAACTTCAACACTGAGGAATAAAAGTGTGTCATTTGTGTAGCCAAAGATAAATACTAATGGAAAACCATGAACCATGCCATCAGGGCAGCAAGGGATAATACCCTATAGTCAATAAAGAAAAACACTTCTATCTAGAGGATTCTAATCAAACAACCCACCTAAAATAGGAAAATAAGTAGAAATAAGAAATGATCTAAGGAAGAAAAATGTATGATTTATGTGTAAATATCCTTGGGGACAAGGTCATCATTGTTTGGGAAAAGGACATGTCCATTACATTATAGTTATTTCAGATAAGGAACCTAATGAAGAAGAAATAGAAATTTAAGAAAGAATACTTGAACCTAAAGAAGGAAAAAAAACATGGGGAAGTACTCTTACAACATTATCTAGAGTGCAAAGCTACCATCCCTTTAGAGTAAGAGTAAGTCTTCCAGGCCAAAAAATCAGCATATTAATAGATAGTGGGGCCACTCACAATTTCATTGATGAGGGATTGGTGACAAAAATGGGTTTAAAATTAGAAGATTTAGAAGGTTTTAAGGTAAACATTATAGATTTTTTTACCATACCATGCACTCAAATAATCCCACTACTCCTTCTCACTTTGGGAAGGCATCAAATTAATGATGATTTCTATGTGGTGCATATTGGAAAAATAGACTTGGTACTAGGTGTGAAATGGTTACATTATTTGGGGGAATTTACCCAAAACTATCAAACCATGGAATCAAAATTTTAAGTAGATGGGAAAGAATTAGTCTTTCAAGGTATGGTTAGTGAGGCCCCCAAAGTGATTACCATCAAGAAAATAGAATGAACATTTAGGAAGAACCAAATGTCATGGGATACACAATGTTTTATAAGCTCTAAAAAATCAAAACCACATAAACATCATGTTGATATTCAGCCCATACTTAGCAAACATGCTAATTTTTTGATAATATCCCACATGGATTGCTACCTGATAGTGGGTTTCAACATATTTTTGAATTAGAAAATGGTACCCAACCCATAATAACCACACCTTACCACCATCCCAAAATTTATAATGAAGAGATCAAAAATTCCATCAAAGAGTTATTGGAGATGAGTCATATTAGACCAAGTTTAAGTCCTTTCACCTCATCTATAATTTTAATTAAGAATAAAGATGGCACATTCAAAATGTGCATAAACTATTGATAATTGAATAAAAAGACAATAAAAAATAGATATCCGATACCATGAATTGATGAATTAGTTGATGAGCTACATGGAGCTATTTATTTCTCCAAAATTGATTTGAAATCAGGATATCATCAAATATGGATGTGAGATACCGATATTCAAAAAATAGCATTTAGATGTCATTATGGGCATTTTGAATTCTTAGTCATGCCCTTCAGATTGACCAACACTCCAGCCACCTTTCAATAATGCATGAATCATATATTTGGTCAACATTTAAGAAAAATTTTGTTAGTTTTATTTGATGATATATTGATATATAGTACATCATGGGAAGAACAACTAAGACATTTAGACTTAGTCTAGAAATTTTAGAGTAGTAATCTCTTTTTACCAAAATGTCTAAAGTGCAAGTTTGGCATGATGAAAATATTATACTCTATACATATTATCAATATAAAATGAGTGTATGTTGATAAAGATTAAATTAAACCAATATTAGATTCACCTACTCCTACTAACACCACCCAATTAAGAAGATTCTTCGGATTATGTACTTATTACTGAAGATTTGTTAAGGGGTTTTCCAAAATCACTGACCCTTTAACTAATTTAACAAAAGATGGAGATTTTCAATGGTCTAAAATTGCTCAATAAACATTTGAAAAACTTAAGAAATAAATTATTTCATGTCCATTATTAATGGTACCCAATTATTCATTACATTTTGTCTTGGAATGTGATGCTTCAGGAAAAGGAATCAGAGTTATCCTAATGCCAAAAGGTCACCTTATTGCATTTGAAAGTAGGAAATTTAAAGAACATGAGTTTAAGTATTCTACATATGATAAGGAAATGTTGGTAATTATGCACTCATTGGTCAAGTTTCATCAATACTTGTTATATGGAAAATTCATAGTAAGGACATATCATAATAGCCTTAATTTTTTATTGAGTCAAAAGGATTTAAATAATAGAAAAAAAATGGGTAAGGTCCAAGATTTTGATTTTGATATTGAATATGTAAAAGGGAAGAATAATGTTGTAGTGGATGAATTATCAAGAAAACCCTCCTTCTGTTCCGTATATACCATTGTAGCTGATTGGAAAGTCCTTATAATGGTTGAATATGTAAAAAATGAATTTAATATTGAAATTATAGAAGGACAAAATGGGGATGAATAGTATAAAGTATTATAAGATCTAATTTTTATAAAAGTAGAATCTTCTTGGTACCCAAATCCAAAATTAAACATAGAACGTTGAAAGCTATTCATGACAGTCTGTTGGTAGGCCATCTGAGTTATCTCATAATATATAAACAAATGAGAGAGTTATTATTTTGAAAAAGGGCTTAAGAGTGAAGTTCTTAAGTATATTCAAGAATTCCCTACTTGCCAATAAAATAAAATTGAGCATAAATTTCTAGTTGGTTTATTACAGCCTTTGCCCATCCCTATTCTCAACTGGGAAAGTATTTTGATGGATTTTATTACTGAATTGCCAATGGTTCAAGGGAAGAATTGCCTCTATGTGGTTGTTGACTATTTAATGAAGCATGCTCATTTATTTCCACTACCTGTCAAGTATGATTCACCCTTGGCAATTTGGATATATTTTAGAGAGATATTCAAACTACATGGATTACCATAAATCATTGTTAGTGATAGAGATTGCTGATTTATGAGTTTATTTTGGCAAGAACTCTTTCACTTAGTAGGTACCTAGTTGACCCTAAGCATGAGCTATCATCCAAAAATAGATGTTCAAACTAAAGATATCAATAAATAGATTAAAGGATATTTAAGGAATTATATTTCAAGGAAACAACATGTGTGGATCAAATGGTTACACTTGAGATAATTTTGATATAATACTTCCTATCACATGTCAATTGGGATGTCACCTTTTAAAGCTTTAAATGGGTAGATGCTCAATATTTTTTGAACTTAATCATTTCAGATAGTAGAGTTCTAAGTGTTAAATACTTAATTTAATAAATTCAATATATCCTTAGAACTCTCAAGGATAATCTTTAACAAGCACAAAATAAACAAAAGCTATATGCAGATCAACATAGAACAAAAAGGATTTTTGAAGTTGGTTACTTGGTGTATTTGCATTTACAACCCTACAATAAAAACTATATCAAGAAAAGTGGATATGATAAACTTAAACCACATTTCTATGGACTATATAAAGTCATACAAAAGATCGGGGAGGTTGCTTATGATTTGGCATTACCTGGAAGTAGTCGAATACACAATTTTTTCCATGTATCATGCCTAAAAAGGGCACTTGGCCAATATATTATTCCTTCTATCAAGCTACCACCATTTTAAAAAGAATTTAAGTTGATATTAATACCTAAATCAATCCTTGATGTGCGTAAGAAGAAGCTAAGGAATAGAAGTATCGCTGAATATTTGATTCATTGGAAAAAATTACCTCTTGAAGATGTCACATGGGAAGGAGCCTCAATCCTTGAACATCCTAACTTCCAATTACTTGAGGACAAGTAATTTTGGGAGGGAAAAATTGTAATATTCTCAAATGTTTTCCTACAACAAATCACAACTTCCTAAGACATCAACACAACCAAGAAGGAGATGACTGAATATATGACATCAACATTTGAGAAAGAGATCGCTGCCGAAATAGGATATCATTGACAAGGAGGAATAACAACAAAGGGATCATAGATATTAGGAGTGCCACTATTTACTAAGGATATTTCCACATTAAACAACAATAGTTAATTAAGGACATCGCTACATTAAAACAACAATCTTTAAAATAAAATTAGTTATTTATTAATTATTTCATTAATGTGTTAATAACATTCTTTGAAAGGAAGGACGTCACCCTTGCAAAATTCATACCTCTTCATGTAAAATTTATGGTATAAATTAGAATTTTGGAATGGAAGGAAAGCATCAAAATTAAATACTATCATTAAAACATTCAAGTGTAATTATGTGCTTTACTATTCTATTCAAAGATGAAAACCTTTCATATAAAATCCAAGGATGAAAACCATCATGATAATTATTGTAATAATCTAAGGATGAAAATCCTTCAGTAATTTAATTATATTATATAAAATTATTAATCAAATATAAAGTTATATTTTATCAAAATAAAAATAAAATATTCATAAATTCTATTTTATCAAATAATATTTTGTTTAGGAATATTATAGATTAGGAGGACTTGAATGATCTCCTTACTTAGTTAGGGTGAAATCTAGGATGCCAATAGTTCTAGTATGCTCAGTAGGACTCATTACAGTTGGTCTTTCTAAAATTCTAGTTTCATTAATGTTCTTCATAAATAATTTGCTGACTTCAGTCTCAATCAGGTTTTTGTGTTCCTTATTCTCTTGAATTTCTTAACCAAACTCAGTTTGAGCCAAGAGAGATTTATATTTGTATTCAAGAGAACACTCATATGAATATTTTAGATCCTATTCAAGAGACTAAACTTTATTATATTCCCCCTTATTCACCACTCATCCCTCAAGTTCAAGTTATCCATGAGAATAAGAAGATTTCAAATTTGATGAGGTTATGGCCAAGTGAAAGGACCAGAATGTAGAGGTCCTTAAAAATTTATCTTTCTCTTATCCAAAACTCCATAAATGATTCCATTTCCCTCAATATCCCAATATTTTAACATGATCAACCTTCCAAGCTTCATATTCCTTCTCAAACCAAAGAATTTCACCACCCTCCCACCATCTCCCTTCTTCAGGAGGAGCTTGTTCTACAGGAAATAAAGAAAGAGGTTATAGATGTAAGTCAAGTTCTTGGAGAATGTGAAGATGATGATTTAAGTGTGTATGATGAAAATATCCTCATTTATACTTAACTTTAGGTAATAGTCAAAAAATGAGGTTGTAGTTGATCTTGAAGAAGTTATCTCAATTATATAGGAGAAGGTTGGTCTTGTTGTGGAAGAACTCCATGAAGAATTATTACTAGTTGAATTCATGAATAAATTTGAGATGTATCCACTTGAGAAAGATGAAGATAAATTTCAATCTAATCCTATTCAAATTTATCAAAATGAGGAACAAAAATATGATTGTAGTTATAACAAATCTCTATAAGAGATTAAAGAGCTTTGTAGGGATATGTTTCCCATTGGAGAACATTTTTATGAGAAATTTCATCAAGAGTCACTAGTTCAAGATTATGATGCATCTTGGATTGATTGTTTGAAAACTCTTGTAAGAGATTGATTAACTTGAAATAGTTGATAAGAAAGATAAGGTCACTCAAGGATAATTCATATATGATATATCACTGGACAAGGTTGTAGTTGACAATCAGGATGAAAAATATCTTAAAGTGCAAGATGAGTTTGTTTTTGTTGGTTACTGGTTGATGACTCATTTGAGGATATTCTAAGAGAGTTGGTATGCAAGAAGAGTCACTCATCAAAGGTTATGTTCAATAAACACCTTGCTTTACAACTTGTATCATCTCTTAAATAAGTGAGTCTAGAAATTTCCTTTTTGATCCAAGTGGATCATGTTTTGTCTTGGTTAGTTAGACTATTTTATTTCTATTTTTGTCCCAAATAAGTGCTTTGTTTCCACATTTGTTTTATTAGGATAGTTTCCCTTTAATGTTTTTTTCTTTCCCTATTTGTTGTAATTTTGTTGTCTTTACAAGTTAGAAGACTTATTACATTCATGGGATTAGAATAATCTTTTTGGTGAGTCCAAAGGTCATGTAAATAGTTTGGTGTTCAAACATATTAGTCATGTTTCCTAGATGAGTCGCTAAAGATGTTGGCCAATTTTGGCCTACATGTTCATGATCTAGAATAAGAAGCTAAGTAGGGTCTTGATTAAGAAGTGATCTAATGTCACAAGAAGTTTATGGACTTAAAGAGATCACATAGCATTTAAAACCATCTAAAACACTTTAATCATCCTTAATGTGTGAATTTGATGATCTTAAGGAGCTAAACCATCATAAGGACATCATGCACAAATGAACAAAGTGATTTATTTTCACATTTAATAGATATAATTGGGAGACCACTCAGAGCCAAATAATTACATAGACGTGATGCATTTCATGCCAAGAAGACCCTTTACAAATTTTATGTCTCGATGAGTTCTCTATCTTGAGGTACAAGCCTTCAAAGTTGATCCAGTAGAGTAAGATGTTCATGTAAAGTCAAAATAAAGCCACGTCAAATAACTATTTAGGGTTAAAAGTGTGATGGTCATGTGAACATAAGTGATGATCACATGAATTTCAAATTATAGGCACATAGATTTCAAAATAAAACTTATCAATTAAATCACTAGGGTTTAAATTATGATGGGCTTACATATGTTAATGAGGGCTTGTAGATGTCAATGTTGAGGTCTTGGATGTCAATAATGGGGTCATAAATGTTGAATTTAAGACACAATAAATAACCATTGGGGTTCAAATTTTTACAATCATGTGGATGTCAAAGATGGTCATGTGAATGTCAAATACGACCACATGAGCATCAAATTTGGGCAAGGTAAATTAACCAATTAATTTAAAATGAAGCCACATCCAAGGACATGCATTTAATCATATCATGGGTATATAAAAGTGCAAAAAATATCAAAAAGTCAATAGGCCAATTCAATATCAATAACCAATGAAATAAGTTGACCTAAGATCTTTTTTGTGTAGAATTGAAGAAGCAATTTTTTATGGGGAAAAGTAAATACATAAGACTAAAGTTCTAACATGATAAGGGATGAACTAGAATAGACATTTTAGGATTGGGTATCACCATTAAATCTTTTTAGAGGTAAAACATGTCCCTTAAAAGACTAGTACTTATCGAAGGTTGGTGACTAAGTGTCAAAAAAAGGACCATACATTATGGGAAAACCAATAAATAGGATTAGTTTTGAATATATAGTTAGAAATAAATTTAGGTTCTAAAGTAAAGGAAGAATAGGTACTTACAACGGCCTAAGGTAGATCAAGCATGGCTCTACTAGTTTCAAGATATGAATATTTTGTCTTCATAACTAGATCAAGTAGAAAGTGGCATAAAGTCCTAAGAAGGAGACCTGGTGGTTAGATAAATATCATGGAGTATTTAATTATTTTATAAATCTTTTAAAGTTTGTTCCTTCTTTATAAGATCATGATTCAACATCCTTAGATTAATTCTAATCCATTGATAGTAGTTAGACCTCATTCAATGTTTTTTTCTTGCATAGCTCCCTCTCTTCCCTTCCTTTTTCTATAAATGTAGGCTCATAAGCCTTGAACACATGTGAATCCCTCTCTTAGGTATGACTAGACTTTTCCAAGATTTATCTTTGTAACCTCTTGAAATGAATAAAAGATTTTTTTTTCAGATTCCATCATATTAGTCTAGTGTGTTTATGTTAGATTGATTTGCATAGGTGGTAGAATATTCTCCCTTGTCAAGTCCTAATATCACATAGCTAATAGTTTATCTCATTATACAATTCATGTTTAGTGTTTAATGTCAATTGATTAAAACTATCAAGTGGATACATTAACTAGTTAAGTAACTTTAATAAGGCCTTGCCATCATTTCCCTTAAGTTTTGATCACTTGATGAACCTTTAAATGAAATATGGATGCATAAAAGACATTTGGAGTTATAGATCTAGTCTTATAATTATCTCATTAGTGTTTTTATAAGTTCAAATAGAGTGGATAAATAATCAATTTAGGTGCATCACCGATATTAACTTATATTTCCCTTTTAATTATCTTTCTTTCCCTTTTCACCCCATCAATTAGTAAGTTTTAGTGGAAGAAAGATAAATGATACATTAGAGGATCTAGCCTCATTAAAAATCCTAGAGGTTCAACCCCACCATATGTAACCCACATCCTAGGGTTATTCCCATGTTGGACTAGATTTGGGTAGAGGACATGAACACTCATTTAATTAGCTAGGGTGGAATCTAGATCTACAATAGGTAGCACTAAGGAACCTACCCTTCATTTCCTTCAATGTCCACATCCCTCTAACAATTTCACAATATGATGACATTCCAATGTTAGCTCTTGAAAGTGTTCCTTCTTATATAATAGAATCTATCATTACCCCTATTGAGCACATAATGAAAATTGCTAATTTTTGTAACATACGTAACATCACTAAGGATAATGTTTTTATTAGGTTTTTTAGTGTTTATTTCAGGGGTAAGGCCCTTGATTGGTAGTGGACTTTGGATCCCAATTCTATCACTTTATGATACCAATTAGGTCTCTTTAAGGAGGAGATTTGAAGACAAGAGTGACCACTTATCTTTGACTGAGCAACCAACTACTACAAAGAGAGAACCTCAAGAATCCATACAATATTTCATAAGACATGGGATATAATCCCAATCTTGGTAAGGATTACTACACATCATGACATTCTTAATTATCTTAAGGCTTTTAGTAGTGACATATCCATGATGATTTAATCCATGGGAATGGACACACTACCTAATGCTTATGAGACTACTATCAAGGCTAAGAATTATCTTATATATGCTAAGACAGTCTATCCTACACCCCCTTGACTTTATTTCCTAATGTGAAAACTCCTATGCCCACAATTGTTCTTATACCCACACTAAAACATAAACAAGTTGCCTCTAATCAACTAAGTAAATTAAATGATGTAGATGTGATAAAGGATATTAGAAAAGAGATCCAAAACCTAAAGAGGCAAAAATAATATAAAAAATATAAATGCTCTCAAGGTTATTATCAAGCAAATCATCCCTATCATTATTATCAAGCTCTTATACCATATTTTCATGGCCATTATCAAGGATAAGGGTAGCTAACTCAAGCAAGAAAATATAATGGTCAAAATCATAATGTTCTTTTTACTTCAAATTTTGAGTACCTATCCAAAATAACCTTGTTCAAGATAATGGAGAGAAACTTCTATGGGATCAACCTCATGATCCATCTACCTATGCAGATGAGACATTCAACCAATATTTAATGGCACAATAGGGAATAATGCCTACTATGACCCAAGATGATATACCTAATTGAGGATAAAGTAATGGAGAGAATGATCAATAAGAGGCTACATTGGTGAAAATCATTCAATAAGATTCATGTGCAGTCAATCACCAAGGGAACTTAAACATAGACTTAAATCCTATAGCTTCAAATACAATGTCAAAGAGAGAAGTGATCAAATAGGTATAAGGGACAACTCAAAGTCAAAACATGAACTCTAAAACATCCTAAGGGGAAGGTTTGCAAAATATAACCCCTATTTCTCAAGTAAATTAGATATTTTAGAATTTTAGAGCTCCTCTTATGCTTCAAGTAACATAAGGCATTGGTAGTGTTATGGCTACTAAAGGGCATGACAAGATTGGTAGATCTCTTATGAACATTTTTTATCAAATGAATAAGGTTCATGTAAGTATCGAAATGTGTGAAAAAATTTCTATTCCTAGACAAAGATATTTACTCCAAAATGAGCTCTTTAAGATCAATACAACACCTAGGAAACCTAGTGATAGAGGGGTAATTTTAGCAAATACATTGAGGCCTAATGATAGGAAACTAGATAAAATAGAGAAAGTAGATAAAACTCCTCCATTTTACCTCTCTTTTGTCATTAGAGACTCATTGGTTCATAAATATTTGATTGATAATGGGGAAAGCACTTTAGTCATGCCCAAACAAGTAGCTAAAAAGATAAATTTGAAGTATGGACCAAACTCCAATAGCGTGTAACAATTAGATGGATCAGATACCAAAATAGTTGGTATCATCGAGGGTTTTCATCTAACACTTCATGCTTGTCCTACCTTTTCTATCTAAAAATATGCTATAGTTATAGATTTTCCAACCCATTTTTCTGTATGTGTGTCAAGGGATTTTATTCCTAAAATTTGGGGGTATTTTACTTCATATTGGTCATATATGGCATCTAAGATCAAGTATGGTGCTAAGGTCTCAATCAAATCTAAACCTTTAACTAAATTTCATGTGAAAACTTATTTATAAAACATATCTAACATGAATGTTACTATCACTAAGGAGGGATACCATCCTAATGATCAAGAATTTATAGCAACTCTTTATGACAAATTTGATCTTTTATTTTGGGGAGTTGAATATTATGGATTTGATTCATATAAAATCATAAAAGAGATAGGTATAAGAACATGTATTATTCATGAAGAATGTGATAAATTCCCTAAATTATGCTATGATTATACTTTTCAAAAGGCTATATTGGGAAAATATTTTTTGTATATGGATGATGGTGATGTTTTATAGATAGTAAAGCAAGGTAGTCAAAATGAGGATGCAGTTCTACCTACCAAACAAGAATAAATTAATGAGCATGAGACTTAAGGAGGATATGATGATATCTAGAAGTATTATTATGCCATAATGCAAGAATTTGTAGAATTTATTGGGATTTAGCCTCCTCAAAAGAGATAAAAACTTGATGATGGAGTGAATGATGTGTCTAGTTATCATAAAAAAAGTGTATAAAATACATATCAAGTAGAAGAAAACCCTAGAAGAACATGATTAGGTAAAGATATAAGTTAATGGGAATGATGATAAAATAGACACCAAGCTTATCTTAATTAATTTACTAATGTGTTTGGAAAATAATAATTTAATCTTCATGACTCTAGACACCTATTGCTTCATAGTACAAATGAGTGTGAGGTTGTGAAGAGCTTTATGATCCTTAAGGAGAAGATTAGGAAATACCAAGTGGGCATAGAAAAGGTTAAGTAGGCTATAATGTCAAATAAGCCTCAAATATATCTATTTGAATCATTTAGAGGAGATCTATGTTATGTTCTTATAACTAGTATAGGTTTCAAAAATGGTAAGTCACTATATAACCCTAGTGATCAAGTTGTGATTAAAAAAATATCATCCTATGTTGGTTTGTTCTCATGGAGAAAAAAGGATTCTAGAAGCATTGTTTTTTATCCTAGTTAAATTTAAGGAGATTTTTCATCTCCTAAAACATATTTTGAATATTTGTATATAATAGGTTTGTTGTGTTTGTTTTCCATAAGTGCGTATCAAAAAGTTTTGTGTGAGTTTATTTTTGTGTGGTTTTCCCTAAATGCCATTGGCATGTTGTGTTATTTATTATTGTGTGGTGTGGTGTGAGTTTGAATCTTCATGAGGTATATTAGTTTCATATTGCATCATGAGAGTGACTCCATTTACAAAAGGCCACTAATCTATCAGCATTAGAGGAATGCTACCCTTGTGAATTGTTAATTTGTTAAACATTTTGGCCCCCAAGTCAAAAAGGTCAACCCTTATAGTTTTAAACTTTTTAATAGGACTTCCAAAGCTTGTATATGGTCACCTTGGTATTTTAATATCCTTCAAGTGGTCAATTGAATCCTTGTTTAAAATTATTTAAGGTTTTGGTCTCTTTATGTACTTGTATAGTTTTGAAGTCATCCAAGAACAAATGTTGTTTATCATGTGTGTTAAAGGTTATATGATTGTGATGAGTCATAATATGATTTTTAGTCTTGCCTTTAAGGTCATCTACCCATGTATTAGTCTTCCACCATATTTTTTAATGCACCCCAAGGTCTTTTAAGTCACTTTCTAAGCTAAAATTGAGGAATTGTATGTACTTTTAAAAAATAACAAGCACTTCAAGAGATATTAAAATGTGCATAGTGTTAGGAGGTGGTTAATGAATAGTTAGATTTAGAAGAACTTGCATTTCAATGTCTAAATATAGAGAATAATTCAAAATAGGCAATTTTTAATCCTTGTATAGACATGAGGGTCCACATTAAAGTGAAAATGCATATGATAGTGTATTTTAAACTTATTTAGGCCATTCAAATTAAAAATGAACTTTCATAAGTTTTAGGAGGTAAATAGATGCATAAAACCATTTAAAATCCTAGTTGGGTGCTTCACAAGCTCAAGAAGGCCATAAGTTTTTCCTTGGTTCATGAACATATAGAGGAATTGGGTCAAATTATTGAGGAATAATAGGGACCCATCATGGGTTTAGGATTAATGAAAAGAGTTTAGGGTTTAAGGAGATGAGTTTTATGAACCATCACTAACAAGATAGGTAGTCAAAACCCCCTATTAAACCCCACAGGCTAATGTTTTACACCAATTTCATTCCATTTGAATCTCATTAGAGCATGGTGATTATTTTATAATGTCTACATGTATATTCAAAACCATTCCACATTTTTTCCATTAGACTTGCACGTGTGAATAATCAAGGATCAAGAAGAACCTCCATGAGGGATATGTCATAGGTTTGCATTTGGAGTTTTGGAGGATTTGATAGGTTTAAGTGAATACAAGTGATGGCTAAAATTTTCCACCATATTATCATCACATCCAAATCTCTCTAATATGATTGGGTCACTTTGTAGTAGTCCTCCCAAAAACATTTATGTTCTCAGCCTCAAGACTGAGATATGAGATTGCCTACACAAATGGTTTTAAAAGGTATTGTATTACATTGTTAGAGGTGTATGAGGGTCATAAAATCATGATTACATGCAATTAAATTAATAGATAAACATTATCAAGATTGATAATATTGTAAATTGCATTATGTGAAGGTTAAAGGCATGAAAATATAGAGGTATAGGTTTTTAGGCCTATAGGTATCTTTTCAAAAAAAATATTGAAATATGTATCAAGAGTGGAAATTTTAAGGCCTAAAATGTGAGAGACATTTATTATCTCTAAACATGGATTTTTAAAAGACTAGTGGAGAAGGTGTGACCTCAAAACTCAATGCTCAACATACCCTAATGGCACTTACAGGAAAAATGACAAGTTTTGAGAAGTTTGAGGCCTAAAGTCAGCAGGGAGAATTTATGAAAATGTTGATATGAGATGAAAGGGAAAAAGGATATTTATTCATCTAGATTCTAAACCCCCATAATTCTCTCATTGGATGACTAATACATTGAGAAAGTGAAAACCTAAATATGCCTATTATAAGCAAAGAAAAAATAAGCATACATGTATCATCAAGTAGAGGAAAGTGCTAACAAGATTGAAGAGGCATAAGTTTGAATCTGAAAGAGACTTAAATAAATTTAAAATACTATCAAAGTGTCAATAATATAGCTAAATAAGGCCATGATTTGAAGCTTAATATTCAAAAGACTTTTAGCCCATCACCTACAACCATGTCTTGAGTGGATACAAGAGAGAAGATGTAGGTAAGTAAGGATCTAAGGTATTAAAATAGTTTTATATGTTTAAAAGAGAAAAAATAAATTATCAATACTATGAGAAATATATTTTAAATGTTCAAAGACCTATATAAGAGATCGTAAACTCTATAATGAAATCAAGACAACTAATGACTACCTACATGATTGCTTGAGTAACTCAAGACAGTTTTCAAACATGAGAAGAGGATACAAATGCATAAAAATGTATTTTTGGTTGATACGATTAAATAAATAAAATAAATATAATCATAAATAAACTTAATAATAATTATAGAGAAAGTGATGAAAAGAATTACACTTCAAGTCTTGTAGTCACATAGTCAAGTTCTCCTATAGGCTTGTATAGTTTTTATGAAAGGTGCATATTTGGTTTGGAATATAAAGGTATGTGGGAGGAATAAATTCATGTGAAAATTAACATATAATTTTAGTATGATTCCATATGAACCTCAGAGTCAATCAAAATTGTGTAAAGGTTGATAGGTTTGTTTAGGCCCGGTAAGCTGAAGACCAAAGACATAGGCATATGTGTACAATTGTGAGAAGAGTGGTTTAATGAAGATAAAATAAGAACATTATGGAAATAATAAGTGAATAATGGTGTCATATATACTATATGGATGTCCATAGGTAGAGGAAGAGAAATAAAGTGACCATTTGGCCTATAAAACTCCTCAAGCCTTCTAAGTACATGATTATAGTTCAAGACATATTTTCTCTTGCTCAGTGTGACTATGACCTTATACATGGGATATAATGGTTTTTATGTATGTTTTTTTTTTTTTTAAAAATGGGTTAAAATAATATTAATAAGTAAAGAAAATCATTAAAATAAGAATGGGGGGCAAAAACCCCCAGAAGAAAGCAGCAAAAACTAAAAAACTAGGCACACGCCCAACTAGACAATATTATGAACCTCCCTATTAGCCTCTAAAATTATTTCCAAATCAAAATGAAACATCAAGGAGAGAGACCCCCTATCCTCAATTTTTCCACCATCCAAATGGTCTGATGCCCATTTAGCCAGTAAATTTGTTGCCCTATTCCATTCATACAGAATGTGAGCAAAAGTAACACTATCCATGAGTGAGCAAATACACAAAATCTATTGCATAATTAGAGATAGTTGCCAATTGACATCCACCACTTTCATCTTAATGAGTAGGTTAATCAAGACTTGAGAGTCTAATTCATAGATATTTCTACACCAACTTAATACCTGGGCCTTCTCAAGGGCATAAAGAATGGCCTAGCCTTCCATCATGTTAATGGTTTGTAGCCCCTCAGGAACTGTAAAAAGAAAAATCATCGTACCTTCAAAATCCCCTCCTATCCCTCTAGTACCCATGGGTCCCAGATTACCTCTAGAAGAACCATCTGTATTGATCTTGAGAATCCCACTAGGGGGCATTGCCACTGACTAGTCCTGAGAATCTACTCATTGACCTACTTACTCCTCCTGACACATGCTAACTTACCAGTTAACTACTGGAATCTAAGTCATGCCATCACTTGAGCATCATGTTTGGTCAAAGGAAGGTAGATCATGCTCTTTTCTTGGACAATTTCTTGGATCATCCCCACCACTTTCTACCATACTTGCTACACCATGACCCTCACCCCCTAGAAAATTTGCCTATTTCTCTCAAGCCAGATCTACCAGAATAGAAAAATGGGGCCACCCAACCATATGTCCTATAGGAAGGGTGTCCTTGAGGGGGGTTCTCCCATTCCATTCTAGAAATTAACCATAGATTGAGCATGAAAACATGGTAACTACCAAACATCCCACCAATAATGCTAGAGTTGCAAGGCAAAGGGGCATCACAACAAAAGGTGTGAGGAATCCTCCTCAGCCGCTTCGCACATAACACATACTGAAGGGCCTTGGAAATCTCTCTTTCAGAGATTGTCTCAAGTCAAGCACCTATTCCAAGCTAGCATCCAAGCAAAATAGTTGCATTCTCGCCATGTTAATTTATTCTAGACCTGTCTCCACTAATGCACTTCCCCCTACCCAATCTCTGAAGAAGTAAAGCCTGATATCCAAATGAAATTGTGTAAGCTCCCTTGGGATTGGGAGACCAAGCTAGCTCATCCTAATCCTAAAGAGGACTACAGTTATGCCTAGAAAGGATGCTCAATAGCTCCTCATTCTCTTCTTACATCCCATTAATAGGCTAAGTTTTGGGAGCTTTCTAGTGAGCTACCTCCACCTGTCTTTGTGTAATGTAAAGTTTGAAGTCACTCACCTGAGACCAGCTAGCATCAAGGAATCTCTGACAAAGGTTTAACAAATTTGGAAACTGAGAAATGATGGAAGGATAACCATCCCAAGAGTCAGACCAAAAGAGAGCCTTGGATCCCTATTTACAAATCTAGAATAAGCCATCCTTGATGAGAGTAGCCCCTTTTTTGAGAGTACCCCATATTGCTGAACCTTTCCCAATAAGTGGATAGTGAGGAATGTCCCTCTGAATGGCTCTAGAGTAGTACTTCTATGAGATAATTTTGTCTCAAGCTTTGTCTTGTTCGATGTGCCATCGCCAGTAAAGTTTGGCTACCAAAGTAATACCATTTAAGTCTGTTTGCCTCAAATCGAGCCCACCATATTATTTGGGGCTGCAAACAATCTCCCATATAATAAGGCTCCATTTAGTGGAGTTCAAACTACCAGCCCATAATAATTGTCTAGTAACCAAATCAAACTCCTTAACGATTCCCATTGGGGCAACCTAGAGCATACACCTGTAAATAGGTAAAGCCTGCATGACAAATTAGATAATTTGAACCTAGCCCATAAAGGATAACCACCTATGTGTCTAATGATTCACTTTCACCCAAAATTTCTCCAAAATAGTCTACCAAGATTCTTTGGATGTATAACTAGTCGAGATAGGGATACCCAAGTAAATAAAAGGGGGAGTCCCAATCTAAAAATGTAGATTCCTCACTATCTATTGTTGAATAGGGATCAGAGTTTTAAAGAAGAAGATGGATGACTTATCTTCATTGACCTTTTGTCCTGAGGCCATTAGAAAAACATCTAACACCCTGTGTAAATTAACAACTTTAGTCATTGTGGCCATGCCCATAAGGGCAGTGTCATTAGCAAATTGTAGGTGTGATTGCACCAATAATTACCCTCCCCATCACCATCCTTGGATATTTCCTTCCTCTCTATTCCTACTGATCAACCTCCCCAAACCTTTAGCAAGGAGAAGAAAAATTTACAGAGATAGAGGATCACCTTGTCGCAGCCCTCTTGTAGCACCAAAAAGCTCTATGTGTTCTCCATTAATAAGCACTAAGAAAGAAGTCGAGGAAATGTATCTCATGACCCATTGAGTCCATTCATCCACAAAGCCAAAAGCACTAAGAACCTTCTATAGGAATGACCATTTGACCCTATCAAAGGCTTTGGCCATGTCCAATTTAATGAACATCACCTTATCTTTTGAGATGGCCATAGAATGAATGGACTCAATAGCAATAACAATACCATCTAAGATTTTCCTGCCTTCCACAAAACCACTCTGCTCTTCTGATATCACATCACTCAGCCCTCTTTTTAACCTATCTACAATGATTTTAGATATTGTTTTGTAAACAACATTACAAAGGGATATAAGTTGGAATTGACTTAGCCTATCAACACCTTCACATCTGGGTATGAAAGCAAGATAGGTTACATTTGTAGCCTTAATCATTTGCTTATTCCATTGAGATTCTTGGACAATAGCTAAAAGGTCAAGTTTGATGATATCCCAAAATTCTTCGTAGAATTCAATTGGGAAATCGTTAGGTCCAGCTGCTTTCCCTTTTTTCATCTGAATAATGATTTCCTCAAGCTCTCTAAGTGTGATTGGTTTCATTAAATATTCATTCATTTCATGTGTCACCAATGAAAAAATGTAGAAGAGAACTTGAGTTTCTTCTAGTGATTCCCCTTTAGCATCTTCCCTAAAGAGAGTAGAGAAGTAGTACACTACCTCCTTTGAAATTGCCAGAAAGGAGTTAAGTCGCTCACCTCTTTCATTGACCAGGGCCAAAATAGAATTTCCATGTCTCCTAGCTTTGGATGAATTGAATAAAAAGGATGTATTTTTGTCCCCCTTCTCGAGCCATTCAACTTGAGCTTTCTACTTCGAAAAAATTTCCTCTCGTAGCTTGCATTCCTCTAGGTCTTTCACAGCTTATGTTTCTTCTTGCAGTAAGTCTTCAGTTAGTCCTTCTTCCCTTATTATTCTCATAATGCCATCAAGCTTGGTTTTTAAAATAGCCTTAGCATGGAAAATGTTCCCAAAACTTTGGTTATTCCATTTCTTGAGCTTGTACTTCATATATTATAGTGTTTTGTAAAAAATGTACATTATCGTACCATGGGCAGGCCTACCCCAACGCCACCAATTGGTAACACACTCATGTAGAGATTGATCCCATAGCCACATGAGTTGAAATTTGAAGTAAGGAGAGCATGGATGATATTGTGAGACACTATTAAGCTTGATGGGCCAATGGTCTGATCCTCTTTAGTCTAAAATTTCAGACCTCATAGACCACAAACCTCCAACCCAAAAAGCTGAGACCAAAAAATGGTCAAGTCTCTCACCTATGCAATGTTTCCCACTCCTATGATTATTTTAGGTAAATTTTCCATTATTAGGCCTGATGTCAACTAAATTCAAATTTTCAATGTAGTTGTGCATTAGCAAAGTAGATGGGTCCACCCTTGATGTGCCACCACTCTTTTCAGTCAAATCAAGAATAGCATTAAAACCACCTACCATAATCCAAGGGTAGAAGGGGGCTAGGCCATGAACAAAACTTATGTGGCCCCAAAAAGATTTTTTACCCTAGCAATCATTGGGAGCATAGATATTGGAGAAGAGAATGACTTCCTCCATCTCAAAGCTAGAAGTAATCATAGTCATGGAGTACTTAGAAGTCAACCAGCCTATGAGGCCAATCCTTCATGGGTTTTATAGACAAGCTAACCCTCCTAAGTATCTGATAGTACCAATGCATTGACATTCCCTTTGCCTCCATAACTTGGGCACTAGTCTGGACATTTCTTCAACTGAAAGCTTAGTCTTTAGCAAGAAAAGGACATCTGGCCTATGACATTTAATCAAATTATGAACATCATTTTGTTTGGGACTATTGTTCAAACCCCTTACATTCCAAGATATTATAATCATTTCAGAGGGTTCATCCACCAAAGTCTCTCCCATAAGCTTGATCTTTTTTAGGTCCTTTTTTCTACCAAGCTTGCCAAATTTCTCTCCCCCTCCTTTCTTAAGGTCTTTTTGTAGAAGTCTAAGATGAGGAGAAGATTTACTACTTCTTACTACCCCTGAGTCCCCAATTTTCTTGGTAAGGGGCATATTTCCATCTTCTTTAAGGGGAACGACTGAGGAAGTCATTCCTTCTAAAATTATCAGCTACTGGTCCATATCCATATGAAAATATCTAGCACCCTGTGTTTCAATTAAAGCCCCTAAATCATTGGTCTTGTGAGCTGGTCCCTCAATCCCCTAGTCCAAAATCATCAACCTGGGATTCACCTCCTACTGATTAAGGTCATCCAATATTTCAAATCTATTAAGTGAGTCATCTAATTATCTTTCCTTTAAGGACCATTTTTGGCCTCTATTTCTATATCAGCCTTTAACCGACATAAAACCATCAATTTCAAGCATCTCACCTAGAATTGGAACCCTTTCCTTGTCAGTACTAGAAGGAGTGTGAGTAGATTGCACTGGCTGAGGTGTAGTGGATTTTGAGGTGGGACACCATCACTATAAATGCCCATAAGCATGACATAGATGACAACAGAAAGGGAGGGTTTCATAATCTAGCTGTTGTACCCATGAAAAAGGGCCTGCACTCATTTCAACAACATCTAGTAATGGCTTACTAAGATAAATTTCAACACAAATGCAGGTATAAGTCATTACCATTTTCCCTAAGAGTGACATTGAGGAACTGATTGGCCTTCCCAGCAAGGTGCAAGTAATTAGAGAGTGTCTTCTCGACAACATTCCACCAGAAAGTGGGGCAGATGCACCCACACTAGGACATGGTTTGGTAGTTCCTCTGAAGGTAAGAAATTGGCATGCCAGGGCTTGATAAATAGTCTCACTTGATTATGGAAGTAAGGACCTCTAGCAGAAACTCTTTGACAATCTATTATACAAGTAAAAGTGACCATGAAATAGCTATTGGCCAGCAATGTAATATCCATTTCTCCTTCTGGTGCCCACATCCTCTGAGCCCATACTTCCAAGAATAATAGTGATGTCCTAAGCCCTGAAAACTTGTAGTATAGGGAGTGATTGGAATAGTATTCAATGTCTTCAACAATCATTTCCATTGGTATAACCAACTTGGGCCTCTCCTTGCATCTTTCCAAATAGCTATTAACTTTGGGGATGTGCATACTTGGTTTCTCAAGATCAACAAAAGAACCTAAACCTTACAAAAGTGGAGCCTTCCCATTTTTGTGTGCTCCCTAGGATGCCTGCTATAGTCCAAGCACTTCCCTATAGCTGCACCCTACTTTTTGCCCTATCATGCCCTGCCCTGTCGTGCCCTCCTACTCGCATTCATCCATCATGCCCTATCTAAAGGAAATTCAGTTTTTATGTTTGTTTAATGAGTATAAATACTCCAATATTATTGCACCAGACATTAGTTTAACTCCCTAGCCTATATGAATAATTGTTAAGACTATAGAGGACTCCCACATGACATAAAAGAAACCTAAGGAGCCCTTTCTTGAGCTCATAAATGTATGGACAAGATACATGAACTCATGAGAAACTAGTTATAGTTGAATAAACTTATACACTTCAAATTTTTTATATTTTTTCAAGAGTTAAGGCCCTATGGCTTAAGAACAATTGTTAATAACTTGAGCCACTCTAAACCCTCCTAAAACCCTAATAAGAACCCAATGAGAGAGATTGGATTATGAGGTGCCTAGAATGATTTGTATGTATATTTAAGCAACTTTTAAATCATTATTCACTATATTAAGAGTATCACCATGACATTTTATTATACCTACACCTATATGGATGCACTAAATGTTATATATTTGTAGGTATTTGGGCATAAAATAGGGTGTTTAAACTCATGGATAGATGTAAACAATTGGTGAAGATGTATTGAGGTGTATTACACATCATTAGGTTTAAAAATATGTACATGTCACCCTATAAATGTGTTTGAAATATTGTCATTGATGTCAAAGGTTTAGCATTATTAGTGATAAAGCCCCCATTGCATTTAATGTTGTTTGTAATAAATATATCTTGGCTAATATGAGTTAATATTTATTTAATATTAATGAATATATTTTTGGTTGCATATGAGACAAAAGAAGGGCCCATGGAGAAGTTGAAGAGCCAAAAGATAAAGACAAAAGAAGGATGGGATGCATTTTCCCATGAAGAGTCATCTTGGGGAATACCAAGAGTCACCAAGTGAAGACAAAAGAGTAAAGGCGCAATTTCTCATGAAGGGACACTTTGAGGAATACGAAGAGTCACCAAAGATAAGGACAAAAGTGGGAAGGATTTTTTTGGTCATGAAGGGTCACCACATGACTTTTCAAATGCTTGGATATGAAGGGTCATCCAAGATTGGTGCCATTTTCCATGAGGAATGAAAGGTCACAAAGGGGGAAGGCCAAAGGTCATTTAGAAAGCTATAAATAATGGCTTGAGAAGCCATTTGTAATATGAGAGTGAGAGGTTGATTTTATATTTTAATATCTAGCTTAGAAGAGCAATTGTGAGAGATGAATATGATTTTTATTTGTTATATCTAGCTTAGAAGAGCAAAGGTGAGAGAGAGAGGAAGGAGATGTTGTATTGATCTATCATTTGTTAAGATATCAACATTGAGAGATAGGTGTGTGGTATACACAAAGGGGTTGGTGCTCCTTTGGGTTGGTACTCATGAATTGTTGCTGGGTTGGTACTCGGCAAAGGGGTTGGATCCCCTATGGTTTCATGTTCACGAATAATAGCTAGGTTGGTGCTCAACAAAGAGGTTTAAAGCTCATCTGGGTTGGCGCTCACAAATTGTAGCTGAGGTTGGTACTCGATAAAGGGGTATGGTGCTCTAGTGGGTTTATTCTCATGAATATACTTGAGATTATTCTCCATGGTTTTTCCCACATTGGGTTTCCACGTTATATCTGGTGTCTCTCTCTATCTTGTGTGATGTTTATTGTTTGAGTTTTATTTCATATCTTGAATGTTTGATTAATTGAAATTTGATAAAGGGAAAGTTTTAGAAGATATATAATATACTGATTCACCCCCCCTCTCAGTATATTCTGTGATTAACAAAATGATCCTAGAGGTTTGATGTTGAAGGTAGTGTAAATAATCTTTGTGAAAGACAAAAAAATTTAACCATTTCATGGTTCTCCTATCTAAACAAGCTTTCAAAAGCCATAATTTTGAATCCATCTTTTACATATGGTCCTAAATTTCAATATAACAATTATTTTGAGTTTCATATGTGTGGGAGAAGCGTGGAGCAAAATCTGAATTTTTAGGCCTAAATACCTAATTGGAGAGAAATCATGTGAATAAGTTACTTCTACTTAGAATTGGGTCATTAAATTTGTCAAAGATATGTAAAGACATACTACATACTTAAAAATATTAATATTTCCCTAGTCTAATTCAAATATTTTATTACATAAGGATCTTTGTGTGTTTTTTGAGCTATAAGGAATTAAAGAAAATGCAATATTTGGGTGAAAAATGTGGTCTCTAGGAGTGTTTTATGGATCAAAATGTGTTGATTCAAGTCTATTTTGACTGAGAGAATCATTTCATGGAGATGGAGTTCACTCATGAATATGAAATCAAGTTTTCAGGATTTTGAGCAAGGAGAGGTGTAGTATAATTAATGGGTTTAAAGACACCTAAGGAACTATGTTATGATCACCAATAAAATGGCATCATAATAAGTCTTAAAATAATTCAAGGTGTCAAAATAAAGGGTAAAGGGTAGTTCATAAATGATTGAATAACACGGAATGTCAATTGTCATTCCTCACAATCCAATATGGGTAGTTTTGAATGAATGATGAACCATTGAACTCTCCTACACCAAATCCCTTGAAAATTATGATAAATAAATGCAACACATGTCAAAAAAGAGTTTCTAGGACTATTATCCAACTTCATTCTTGTTTGTAACTAGTTCTTTCATGAGAAATACTTCTCTCTCTCTCTCTCTCTATATATATATATATATATATATATATATATATATATATATATGTTGCCTTTATGACATTTATAATCCATCCATGGTGAAGCCCTCATGAGTTAAATACTGATTTACCTTTGGAATAAATAATTCACACTAGTTTTATCTTTCTCAAATCTTGAATTAAGTGTATGAAGTAGTTTTTTTGTTGAATCATAAGTGATAGTTCTTTCCTTTCCTTCATCTATCTCTTTCATGCCTTTGTGTGAGAAATATATCTTTTGGCAGGTCATATGATGTGTAGTTGACATTGTTGTGTGATTTTAATTATAAGGAAGATTATTAGTTCTCATTATCATGCCTATTAGTCATCCACCTTGAAGACTACATTGAATTTTACCTTTATATTAAAACACTATTGTTAGAGGAGCCTTAGATTTTGAGATCAATTTTGTAGTTGTTTTCCATAGTGAAATTTAAAACATGTATTAGATTTTAAATTGGTGAATCACCTTCATTAGATTAGTATTTGATCCCATTATATCCATTTTAATTAAAATCAAGTATGTTAGTGATTATTTTTAGGTTTTTTACATGGGGGCTAGCCCATAATATATATATTCACCTCTTATTATGTTTACCCATAGCATATGAGCTGATCCTATGTTATTCCAAATTTGAGGAGGCTTGAGTAGCCCTCCTTAGGATACAAATTTGGTTGACAACATTAATATTCCATAATAATTAATTATATTTAGGGATGGGCATCACATTATGCCCTAAATTTTGAGGTGATATGTGGATAGGCATCACAAGATATGGTGCCTATGAAGAGGTTGTATGATGCACTTTGGAGTAGGCATGTGAACTAGGTGATCCTTTAGTTCATGTGACCTAAGAGGTTTATATTGGACAATTAAATCCTCAAATTTGAAGTTGTTAATGTTATATATCTTTTCCTTATTGGTATAGTAATAAGTATCAATTATATTTTAGATAACATTAGTAAATGAGGTGGAGGTATGGGATAATTGTTTTTGATCATTAGGTAGTTGATGTTGATGTGAATGTGGTTCATTAGATTATATTTGATAGGCTTTAAGATCATATTTACAATGCTATTTCATGAGATTATCAAGATTAAAATGTGGAATAAGAAAGGAAGTATGAACTAATCCATGAAGATCACAAAAAGACTCGTGAGAATAGCCTATAGTAGCATGACACCAGCAAAACTTATCACAATTGTACCATTTTGGAGGAGGATTATAAGGATCAAAGCTCATGGGTTTAGAGGGTGGAAATTTATTCTTAATTTTTTCTAAACTCAAAGGAGGGTGGGTTGGTTTAAACTTGGTTGAATTATATGTTGCATGTTTAGGTTAGGGAGTGTTATATGAATCAATGTTATGAGAAAATGATTGGAAAGGTTCCATAGTATTTGCTTAAGGTGATTAAAATTGAGTCATAATAAATTCTTTCCTTTTTACTTGGTTTAAGGCTTATTATAAATTTTAAGGGGAAAACATCCTAATTTTCTATTGATGAATCGATTTAAGAGTGGTAACAAATAGATTTAAAAGGGTATCATAATTCTTATTATGATCCACTTTGTGAGCTACAAACTTTCATTGTTTCATTCATTATGAAGTTGCTTGGAATTTATGAAATGGATAAGGTAGTTTTCTAAAAGGTCATCATGTTGGAATTTCTTCACTAGATCATTGACTGAATCCTCTAGTTCTGAGATGGAATGTATAGTAAGTAGGTTGTACTATTCAAGTGCATCACCAATAGAGGTTTTGGATACGATATTGGTGGTAGAAAATGTGTTAGTTTTGACCATTCCTTATAGATATTACCAAAATATTTATAAAATGTAGTGGGATATTTATTTTCATCATATATAATAGTTGTATAAATGTTTCTGATGTATATGGATTCAATTATTAGAGCTAAATTTTCATTTTGAATATGTTGAAGACTTTTGTTTTGCATGATTAGTTTACAGATGATATTCCCATTGGAATATCTTAGAGGGGGAGGGAATTTTTTTTTTTTTTTGATTCAGGATGAATTCAAGTGGTTGAATATCCATGTTTAGCATTTGATATTGCATTTACATCCTTTGGGAATGGTTATTGGTTTGCATAATATTCATTTTTTGAATAATTTGAGAAATAATTTGAGTTGTATTACTAGTGGCAAGAGGTGGGATGTTAGTGTTGGTAGGAGGAGCATTCCCTATATTTGTAGTATGGGATGTATTATTGGGTTAAGGGTTCTAAACATTTTTAGTAGGAGGAGGAGTTATAGAATGAAGAACCTAGACTATATTACATTATGTAGTAATTTGTTTGGGATTAGGAAGATATGAAGGAAGAAATTGAATAGTTTTATCTGACATAATAAAATAAGTAAGGTTTTGATCTAAATACTTAATTATGTAAAATAATACTAGATAGATAAAAATAATAAGAAATGCATAAATAACTAAGTCTAATAGGTTAACTTAGTTCTATAGGAAAGCTAAGTAAAATAATTTGTAATAGAATAAATCAAGCCAATTGACTGTGTTCTAAGGGAAGGTAACATGTAAAATACAAGTTGACTAGGTTGACTTTGTTCTGAGAATAGGTAAATGTTTTCAAGATAATAGCTAAGAAAATATAGTTTAGCACATAAACAATTATGTCAATGTGTTTCATCTAATTATATCACACAACACAAACCTTATACTAATGTTGGTTAGTACAAGTTTTATAATACAAAATAAAATGATCAAAGAGAAAGAAACAAAACTTAAATGTAAATGTTAAGCTAAGTAGTCATTATTGAGTGTTTTTAATTTATAATAAATTTTGAAATTAATGTGATAGGGAGTTAGCTATAAGGAGGATATAAAAAAGCAATTTATGGATATTTTTAGGTAGTTTAGGGTAAAAGGGATTTATATTGGTGATAGTATAGGATTGGTATTAGACGTTAGCCTCTCACTTCAAACTCTTAGAATGATAAGTGATTAATGGATTTGATAATACATACCATCAACCACATGTTTATACTTGGCCATAAAACCAAGTTGGTTTCTCCCTTCATGATGAAATCTAAGTAGGTACAGCTTGGGAATAAAAATATTTAATTTTTTTTAGTATAAATTAATTTATAAGTGTATGAAAAAAATAAAAATAGTATAACTAAATTAGTAAATTGAAAAACCACCTAATTAATCTATGTTTCATACTCTAAGCATGCAAGCAACTGAAATGAAAAGTGAACTAATTACTAGTAGAATAAGTTAATTCCTTTGACTGTGAAGAGTCTAGAGTTAGTTCATGTGACACAATATGAAAATAATATAGAATAGATTGATAAGGTCACTAATGTTCTACATAAGCAAGATCTTGAAGAACACAATAAATCTATGTCTTGTAGAGATAAGACATGCTATAAAACTATGTCGAACTAGTCAACCCTGTTTGTTGTCAAGTTGAAATTTTATAGAGTTCAAACTTGTGAAAAATAATATTGTAAATGAAAAATAAAAAATGATAGAGAAGGTAAGAATGAACCTTGGTGGTTTTTAAGATGCTTAGTTTTCAAATGTTATTATGTGTTGTTTAAGTTCTAATTTAAATATTCTTTTAACAAAGTTAGTTAGGTCGATGGAGTCTGCAAAACTTATGTACTAAAAAAGAATACATAAATAAAGTTGAATGGATTGAATATGTATGTAAACCTATCTACTTAAAATTAATAATAATGAATAGAGTCTATGATATCGACTATATATGCAATCATATAACTGAAGAAGAAAACTATGTTGAGCTAATCAATATAATCACTTCTATTTGGAGAAGACTTGCATACATAAAACATATAATTTTGGAGAGACTCTATTTTAAACCTACACACAGACTTTTAGAATTGTATTTATAGGTTAAATACATTAGTTAAATAGAATAAAATATATAATATGATGATAGAATGAATGCATGAAAGAAAACCTATAAGGGTTTGATTCATGTTGGGTTCAACAAAATGTATACAAAGGAAAATGTAGTTTACCTATTAATCAATCCTAGTTCAGAGAAGATAAATCCTACTTACACTTTCATTTTTTGATACATTAGACATTTAGGATCATGGCTAAGATGGATTTGTTAGACCTAACTAAGGAGTTTCTTACTACAATAATATCACTAGAGAGGGTTCCAAATCCTCTAGTCAAGCAACACCATGCAATAACCCTAGCTAGGTCCTATGTTTTCATATTCACTAAGTATAGGAACATTAAATTAAAATCTAAGATAGTGTTCACTAAATCTTATAGAACAAATTAAGGTTAATAAACATAAAAATTAAACATGTATATAAGATCTATATTGAATTCAATGTATAATAAAACCTGACAAATAGGAGATAAGTACAAATGGAAATATATTTACTTTAATAAAGGAGAAACAAAGTTAGGAATACTAACCTTTTAAGATGAAGCTATCAAGCCTAAATCTCTCACTTGGCCAAGGTGCTTCACATGAGGTTGTTGTGGTATATAAAGATAACAAGGATGAGTCATATCTAGGATACACAACTTCTCTATGTATCCAAAAGATTTTTCAATAAGATAAGTTCCATATCTCAAAAGAAAGTATTGAAACCTTAATTAATGCCCCTCAAGTAGAATTATTAATATTAAAATGCACAATATAATATTTTTCTTCTTCTCTTCCCTTTTAAATGAGGTGAATTGATACGTATATATAGCTGAATCTAATTGTAAACCTTTACAAAAGTTTATCTAATGGGATTGGCCCAATTTGAATCTATATCATTAAATGAGAAAAACAAGTTAGTTCCCAGTCATGGTGGGTGAAGGCTAACCTAAACATATAATGTGAAAATATCAATTAAAATACAAGGTTGTCCTAGGCTGAAATTGTTTACTAAATGTTAAAAAGGGTTTTAGGCTTAGCTACAAGCTAATTAAGGTGATGAATTACTTAGAGGATTTTCTAAGAAAGGAGGTAACACTTAGGGAAGTGTATATGAGATGGTTATGTAGATAAAAAGTGGTGGTATAAGGGAAAATAATCATATGAAGCACCAATGGTTTGCCGATGCCTTTCCTAGTGCACCCTTTAAGGCATGCACTAAATGAGATTGAAACTTGATAGTTTCCTATAAGAGATAATCTATTAGTAATTGGTAAAGTTAATAAAAATATTATGTGTATACAGTAGTAAGGTTAGATACCAAACAATTCAATATGTATATAATTTTATTATTAAATAATCCAAGCTTAAGATATAAGCCTATAAAGAACCATATTAAGATTTTTGATGAATAATGTTTTCATCATTGGTGCAAACATTAGTAATGAATTAGTTGTGTGTGTACATTTTCTATGTTTCATAGCTAAATTATACCTTGATGTTTCACTATGTTTTGTGTTATTTTCTTTTGATTTTATAAAACAAGTATGATTTAAAGAAAGGGAAAGGTATAGATTAACCTGGATATAGCTGCATGCTCTATGATCCAGATGATTTGAAGAAATCTTATTTGGCTTGGGAGAAATGACCTTAAATAAGAATGAGAATAGAAATAAATTGATATTAAGATATGAGGGTGGATTGCCTAGAAAGTGATAGATTGAAGAAGTATAAGACTTCACTGGAAGGATGTCAATCCATTTGTTTAACAAGTTAAGCTCTAAAAAATTCTAAGAGATGTTTGCATGGAGTAATGAAAAGTACTCTATCATAATGAAATAAATTATTTTAAAGATAAAATGATTGATTTTAACAAAATTACATTAATATGTTGAAAACTAATGCTAAAAATGTTAAAATCTGATTCAAAAAATTATTTATGACTCTCTGTTATGACATAAGTTAAAAAGATAGATTTTGGGTGAGGGTTAATGGGTGATTTTAACTTTCTATTTCTGGGGAAATAATTACACAAAGATCAATGTTAGTAACTATGTAATTGATACCTATTAAGGATAATTGACATTGGTTAGGGGCAACTGATGTCAGTCAATGTGATCAATGTTGGTCATTGTGGAAAGTCACAGTTTTGAATTGAGACAAAAGTGGATTTTTGGGCCTTAAAAAAGGGGTTCTATTGGTTATTTGTGGTTGGTTGATGGTCATGGAGATATAATGGAGTCATATAAATATTTAAACAAATATATTTAATACCTAAATGATAGGAAATGTTTATATTTGCATAACTCTAATGCAAAGAGACTATGGCGAGAGATTGGGATTGGATTCAAGAACTAAACTACCAAAACTATATGTTGAACTTGTGAAAAGTGAAAAACACTTAGATTTTGTTGGATTTGTTGGCCTAAAGATGTCCTAAAGTTGAGTTTTAACCACTTGGAATCCTATAATAAAATAGATAGAGTAACGATGCTTGAGTCCTCATTGTTGAGGTGATAAAGAACTTTTTGATCTCTAGAATAGTTCTCTAATTTACTAGGAAGATCAGATTTGCATGAGAGTTATAGTTCTCACACAAATCTTTCAACCTCTTAATCAAAGGTCTTCAGGTTACCTTAAGTAATTGATGTTTGTCTTAGTTAATCAACATCAATTGAAGGGTGACCGACATCAATCAAGGTATAAATAGTCTAAGTTGCCCAAAATAGCAAATTATACTTAAATTTTGTCATTAAGACCTTTGAAAATGTTTTAATCATGTTTAAGGCATCATGGGAATGCAAGAAGAAATGGTGTAAGAGGTTAAGACATGAAATGCCAAGGTAGGAAATAGTCTTAAGGATAGGTGTCACTAAGTTAGCCATGGGTTTGGGAGTGAGGTGTAAATGGGATTAATTAAAATAATTAACTAATTAATTTAGCTAAATGTGTGTAAATGGGTAAATGGGTGTTTTCAAGGGGCTTTAAGAAATATTCTAACCTAAGGGGACTAAAGGGGGTTGAAATAAGCATTGTATGACAACTAGAATCATTGGTGTGGTTTTCTAGTGTCCACATTTTGCCCCTTTTTCTTGCATAGGTTTCATCAACAATCTGTAAAACAAAAACAATTGATGCATTCAGAGTTTGGATGCCATAATTATGAGAGGTGGTGTTTCCCCTAAAATTGAGAAGTGATGAGGTGGAAATGAAGTTGGGTTCAGGTTTGAAAAGTGGGTAAGTGGGTGAAAAAATGGTTTGGGTGGTTACGTGTGGAAACTTGGTAGCACTTAGGAGGACAAGTGATAAGTAAACTAGGTTACAACATTAAGCATAGTTTATATGGGTTTCACGTATAATTGCAAGTCTCCATGATGAGGTATTCATGTTTATAGGGAGCTAAAATTTGGGTGATTTTGAGAAGATGAAATGGGTTCAAATTATTAAAATTGTAAGTGGGTATATTATATGGTAGTGAAAGGGCTACACACAAAATTTGCACATGTGTATAACATTGTCAAGCATGACAAGATGATCTAAGTGGTCATTATGAATAGGTTAAGGTTGTCACATAAAATACATGAATAGCTAGTAAGAGTGACTAAGTTGAGAGGAAATGGCGGTGGGATATGAAGGAAATTAATGTTATATATGAGTGTATGCATAACATATAGATGCAAAGTGTGTTAGTGTAATGTGAAAAAGGATCTCTTGGGCTGGGAAAGGGGTCTAAGGTTATGGGAGGAGTTAGGGATTAAACCCTAGTTTTTGTGATTGATGCTAGTTGGGAGGAGGTAGGATTGATTGATCTTAGTCATCCCAACCCTAGGGGTGATTGGCATCAGTCACTAACCAAATCCTAGAAAAGGAAGATGATGACAAAAAAGGTCAAAGATTATTGGCATTTGAAATTTGCTGCTATTTTGTTGCATTTGTCTATAGTGAAAGTGACCTTTATGGAAAAACATTTGTCTTGAGTGGTTGATTTTGATAATTAAGTGGATCATGGGGCAGGGGGTAGTGGGATAGTGTTGGAAAGGGTTCCAAGTAGACTAGTTATTAGGTTTGGATAGATAGAGTCAAATATGTAATGATCTTGAGGATAAGTGTGGGGTGAAGGGTGAGTGGTGGATGGGCAGTGAGTACCACCATAATAGTGATCATGAGATGACGTATGCATTCTTTTGTTTTTTGTTTTATTTTAGTTATACATTTTTTATCATTATTTGGGTAGATTAATGTTTTAAGATAGGGGAATTCAATGTTTTATGTGAAATTATATGGTATAGAGGGTAGAGGGGAGGGAGATAGATGGTAGTTTATAAGTTATAGTTAGGTAGAAATGAAAATTAGGGTTTTTGTGGTTCAACCCTAACACAGTGATTGATGTCAATCATTGTCAACCAATGTTAATTAACAAGGAGGCAGTGGTGGTCGAGAGGTGACAAACATTGGCTCAAGAAGGAAATTGATGTTGGTCGATAATCAATCAATGTCAAATCAATAAAGAAGATAGTGTCAATTAAGAGTTGATCAATGTTGAATCAAGAAAAAATTTGGTGTTGGTCAGGATTTGATTGATGTCAGTCCTGGGGTAAAGGGTAAGGAGAAAGTTGAAAAGGTGGGAAAATGTGTTTATATATGTTGGCTTCATAGGTGGTTAGGTAAAACAAGAAAGGGTACAAGGCTTAGGCTTAGGGGTAGTTAAATATTAAAGTGGATAAGGGTTACGATAAGTAAAAGGATCTGAAGGGTAGTTAAACATGATTGGTGGTGTGGGAAAGGGATGAAGTTATGGGAGTGCCTAGGTGTAGCAACTAGGGTAATTTAGATGAAATGTATGTGTGGTTTTTAAAGTATAAGCTAAACTAAGTTGTTTACCTAACCTTGAAAATGAGAGTTCTATTGATGATATAGGATTAGGTGCTTCCACTTCTTGAAGAACTACATATAGATATTACTAGGGCTAAGTGAGCCTATATGATGGCAATGGGTTTAGGTGGCATATGGTACTATCAGTTCATTCCCTAAGACATAGTTATGTTGGTATCCCTCTTTAAGAGATGGGACTTGGATACCAATAGATTATTATTGCTAATAGGAGAGCTTACCTATTAGGGTGTGGAGCTAAAAGCTTCACCAAGGAGCAGACTTAAACAGGTTCAGGTCTACACAGACACCGGTGTCGGTCAGGAGCGACCGACGTCGGTCAGTTCCAGTTATAGAGGCGCCGACGTCGGCAGTATGGTCAGCCAGCGATGGTCACAGGTGAACAGGCAGGAACTGATGTCAGTTACCTGTGTGTCCAGAAAGCTATTTCCGTGGACAGAAGCGAGTGTTTGCATGATAAGTTTGAGTTGTGGACTCAAGCTTGCGTCTCTATTATTAGCATTACTATTTTTAGAGCCCTTGTTGAAGAGGCTTAACTGTTTGTTGTAAAAGCATGCTCAAGTTTCCTATTTATATATGTAGGAAAGATCTTCTTAGCTTAGGATGTTGAAATGTAGAATGTATCAGTAATAGTAGAACATTGTGAATGTTTGAAGGACAGTACTGAGTTGCATCAATCCAGGTTGTTGGATTTGATTGTACTTGAGAGAGAGCTCTTGAGGAATAGAGATCTAGTGAGAGATCTTGTGTGCATCTGAGAGAGGTGTGGAAGAACGAAGTTTCTTCAATTGTATTCCTACTGTAAAGAGCTTTAATACAAGTTTTCAAGGTGTTTTCTTGTATATCTTGTTCTGTGCTATTTATCATTTCAGTTACTTATCTATCTGATTTATTTTCGCATTTATTGCTTTCACAATTGTAATCTATTGTTGGTTTGATCCCCCAACAAGTGGTATCAGAGCCTTGGTTACAGGTTCAGAGCTTGATATTTGGTATCAAAGCTCAAGTTCACTAACAAGTGGTTTAGATCTGTGTAGTGTGTTTGGATTATAGGTTGCTCACAGGGGTTTCTACAGGGATTTCTGTTTGAGGGGGAGAAGCAATGGCAGAAGAAAGTAAGTTGAGAATGGAAAAGTTTAATGGCAAGAACTACCAACACTGGAGAATGCAGATAGAGGACTATCTGTATCAGAAAGATCTCTACTTACCATTAGGTGGGATAGCAAAGAAGCCCAAGAACATGGAGGATGAAGAATGGGAAGTTCTTGATAGAAAGGCTCTGGGGTCTATAAGACTGAGTCTGGCCTCCACTGTGATATCTAATTTGTCACAGGCAAAAAAAATGATAGAGTTGATGACTACGTTAGCAAATATGTATGAAAACCCCTTAGCTTCAAATAAGGTATATCTTATGAAGCAGTTATTTAATTTGCATATGAATGAAGGTGGATCTATTTCTACTCATCTGAATGATTTCAATGGTATTGTGAATCAATTAAGCTCAGTAAATATAGTGTTTGATGATGAGATAAAAGCTCTTTTAATATTATGTTCTTTGCTTGAAAGTTGGCATGGCTTAGTAATGGCAGTAAGTAATACTGCATCTGCATCAAATATTTTGAAAGTAGAGGATGTTGTTAGTGTTATCTTGAATGAGAAAATATGCAGGAAAAGCACAGAAGAGGCATCTAGGAATGCTTTAAGTTTTGAGAGCAAGGGAAGGCAAAAAGAGAAGAGCAAGAAAGGTAGAGCAAGATCCAAGTCTAAGGGGAAAGGCAGATCTAAATCCAGAAATGGCAGGAAGCCACAATGCTGGAATTGTGGAAAGATGGGGCACATAAGCAGAGATTGTTGGTCAAAGCCTAAGGAGGACAATCAGCACGAAGGAAAGGAAGAAGCCAAGATTGTAGGTATTGCATAGGATGCTTTAATTTTCTCTCTGCATAATAATATAGAATCTTGGGTATTAGATTTTGGTGCATCTTTTCATGCTACTCCTAACAGGGAATATTTCAGTGACTATATCCATGGAGATTTTGGAATAGTGTACTTAGGGGATGATGAGCCTTGTAAGATTACTGGCAAAGGTAAAGTGCAGCTGAAGATGCAGAATGGCAACACATGGGTGTTGAGAGATGTGATGCATGTTCCTAGTTTGAAGATAAATTTGATTTCTACAGGTAAGCTAGGTGATGAGGGTTGTACAGTAACTCTCACAACAGATTCTTGGAAGGTGACCAAGGGTGCACTTGTTATGGCCAGAGGTAAGAGAGAAGGTACTCTCTATTTGTGTAATTGTGTTATTAGCAAATCTCCTTCAGTTTTATCTACTTCAGATGTGGATGCTAAATTGTGGCACTCAAGGCTTGGCCACATGAGTGAGAAGGGGATGTCAATTCTTAAGTCTAAAGGTATGCTTTTAGATTTGAAAAGTATGGATCTAGAATTTTGTGAGCATTGTGTATTTGGAAAATAGAAAAGGGTTAGTTTTCTCAAGACTGGGTCTACTAAGAAAAGGCAGAAGTTACAGCTTGTTCACACAGACGTGTGGGGACCGGCTCAGGTAGCCTCTATTGGCAGATCGCGGTACTATGCTACATTCATAGATGACGCCACAAGAAAGGTATGGATCTACTGTATTAAAAAGAAATCTGATGTTTTTGAGACTTTTAAGATTTGGAAAGCTATGGTTGAGAATGAAACAGGCAGAAGATTAAAGTGCTTGAGATCTGATAATGGCAGTGAGTTCTGCAGTCTTAGGTTTAACTAGTATTGTTACACTCACAAAATTCGAAGGCAAAGGATGGTTCCAAGGACACCTCAGCAAAATGGCATTACTGAAAGGATGAATAGAACTATCATGGAGTGTGCAAGATGTATGAGATTGCATGCAGGGTTGCCCTTAGAGTTTTGGGTAGAAGCAGTTGACACCGCAGCGTACCTGATTAACAAAGGACCCTCTACAGCTCTAAATGGTGAAATTCTAGAAGAGGCATGGACAGGTAAAAAGGTAGATCTCTCATATCTCAAAGTTTTTGGTTGTGAAGCCTTTGTGCACATAGATAAGGAAAATAGAAAGAAGCTTGATGCTAAATCTATGAGGTGCACGTTTATTGGCTATGGCTCAGATGATTTTGGTTTCAGATTTTGGAATCTAGGAACTAACAAGGTAATTAGGAGTCGTGATGTTGTTTTCAATGAAAGAGTGATGTACAGTGATCAGATTAGGAAGCTAGATCAATTTGGGCAGAGCAATAGTGAATTGGACGAAGTTATGGTCCAAAATGAGCTCGCGGGAAAAAGAAATAATCACTTACAGGAAAACACAGAGACCGACGTCGGCAGGATAGGAACCGGCGTCGGCAGTACAGAAACTGATGTCGGTCATACAGAGACCGACGTCGGCAGACCAGGCACCGATGTCAGCCAGGAAGAACTGGCGTTGGCCAGTAACAGGTCTATAGGTGGCCGAGGTCGGTCACTGTCAGAAAATTTGGGTGGACAGATTGTTGAGAACGAGTCCAAGACACTCATCAGGAGGTCTGAAAGGGTAAGTAAGCCTCCAATTAGATATTCTCCTTCCTTATTTTATTTATTGCTAACCGATGGTGGAAAACCAGAGAGTTTTGAAGAAGCATTACAGGTGGAGTCTAGGAGTAAGTGGGAGCGTGGCATGGTTGAGGAGATGGAGTCCTTAAGAGAGAACCAAACATGGGATTTGGTTGAATTGCCAGCTGGTAAGAGAACACTGAAGAACAGATGGACCTACAAGTTGAAGGAAGGTGAGGATGGATAGATGAGATATAAGGCCAGATCAGTGGTAAAAGGATTTTCACAAAAGCCAAGTATTGACTTTGGTGAGATTTTTTCTCCTGTTGTTAAGATGACTTCTATAAGGGTTGTATTGTCTTTGGTTGCTTTTGAGGATTTGCATCTTGAGCAGCTAGATGTTAAGACAATGTTTCTTCATGGAGATTTGGATGAGGAAATATACATGGAACAGCCAGAAGGATTTGAGGTCAAGGGTAAGGAGAAGTTAGTGTGCAGGTTGAAGAAAAGCTTGTATGGCCTCAAGCAAGCTCCAAGGCAATGGTACTTAAAATTTGACAGGTTTATGACTGAGCACGGCTACAGTAGGTGTCAATCAGACCATTGTGTGTATTTCAAGAGATTTGATAACGGTAGATATATTATTCTATTGTTGTATGTAGATGACATGCTGGTTGCAGGATCTCACATGCAGGATATCTCTGAGCTTAAGGTGAAGTTAGCTCAAATGTTTGCTATGAAGGATTTAGGAGCAACTAAGAAAATCCTTGGCATGAGCATTAAGAGAGATAGGAAAAATCACAGGTTGATATTGTCTCAAGAAGATTATGTGAACAAGGTGTTGGAGAGGTTTAATATGCAGGATACAAAACCAGTAAGTACACCTATGGCTGGACATTTTAAGTTGAGTAAAGAACAATGTCCTAATTCACATGAAGAGGTAGAGTACATGAGTAAGGTTCCATATTCTTCCACAGTAGGGAGTTTGATGTATGCAATGGTGTGTACTAGACTAGATATTGCCCAAGCAATGGTAGTAGTAAGCAAATATATGGCCAATCCAGGTAAGGAACATTGGAAAGTGGTTCAATGGATCCTTAGATATCTAAGAGGAACCAGCAGCAAGCATTTGTGCTATGGAGGTTCAGATACTTCTCTACATGGTTATGTAGATTCAGATATGGCAGGGGATTTGGATGGCAGAAGGAGCACTACAGGTTATGTTTTTACTGTAGGTGGAACGGTGGTTAGCTGGATATCTAAGTTGCAGAAGGTTGTTGCCTTGTCAACTACAGAAGCAGAGTATATTGCAGCCACAGAAGCTAGCAAGGAGATGATATGGATGACACGGTTCATGGAAGAGCTTGGAAGGGAGCATGAGAGTTGCAGATTGTATAGTGACAGTCAGAGTGCAATCCATTTGGCCAAGAATTTGGCCTTTCATTCAAGAACAAAACACATACAGCTAAGGCACCACTTCATACGGCAGGTATTGGAAGATGGTGAGTTGAAGCTGGAGAAAATCCATACAGACAAGAATCCTGTTGATATGCTAACAAAGCCAGTTACAAAGGAGAAGTTGAATCTTCATTCAACTTCTATTGGTCTTCATGATTGAGTTGAAGATGGAGGAGCTATAAGATGTTGCTGTACAGGTATTGGTGCAGCTGGTTTATCTCCAAGTGGGAGATTGTTAGGGTGTGGAGCTAAAAGCTTCACCAAGGAGCAGACTTAAACAGGTTCGGGTCTACATAGACGCCGGCGTCAGTTAGGAGTGATCGACATCGGTCAGTTGTAGTTACAGAGGCACCGACGTCGGCAGTATGGTCAGCCGGCGACGGTCATAGGCAAATAGGCAGGAACCGACGTCGGTTACCTGCGTGTCCAGAAAGCTATTTTTGTGGACAGAAGCGAGTGTTTGCATGATAAGTTTGAGTTGTGGACTCAAGCTTGCGTCTCTATTGTTAGCATTACTATTTTTAGAGCCCTTGTTGAAGAGGCTTAACTATTTGTTGTAAGAGCATGCTCAAGTTTCCTATTTCTATATGTAGGAAAGATCTTAGCTTAGGATGTTGAAATGTAGAATGTATCAGTAATAGTAGAACATTGTGAATGTTTGAAGGACAGTACTGAGTTGCATCAATCCAGGTTGTTGGATTTGATTATAATTGAGAGAGAGCTCTTGAGGAATAGAGATCTAGTGAGAGATCTTGTGTGCATCTGAGAGAGGTGTGGAAGAACGAAGTTTCTTCAATTGTATTCCTATTGTAAAGAGCTTTAATACAAGTTTTTAGGGTGTTTTCTTGTATATCTTGTTCTGTGCTATTTATCATTTCAGTTACTTATCTATCTGATTTATTTTTGCATTTATTACTTTCACAATTGTAATCTATTGTTGGTTTGATCCCCCAACATTACCATTATTTTAGAAGACATTCACATGATTTTGAGGCTACCCATATAGGGTCAAATAGTGGAGTTAATTGATAGTGAGGAGTAAGATGCATTTATGGACCTATTATATGGAGAACATGTAGTAAAGGCCTAATGGCATGGTGGGGGATTCTAATTTGAGGATGTTTATCAATGGATATTAAGGGGAGATGACTAATGACTATGATGATGATAATAGTCACATGTTATGCATTACCCAAATTAAGTGGTGGGAGATTTCCCTAAGCTCTAATAGGCATTATAGTGGAGATGTTCAAGGTTTAGATAGTATATGCATGGCCACCAACACTATTGATTTAGGTCTATTAGGAGCTATGGGTATACCGAGTACATAGACTATATGGGATTAATTTATACTTCTTACTCCACTATTAAGAATATGATCATATTACTATCTTATAACTAGTTGGATTACCATGGATGAAATGACACCAAGCCATATTCAAAGCTAGGTTTCTGAGGTGGATATTGAATATGGAGCCACCATGCATAGGTGGGGAAGTTCTAGAAATAGCATGGTTTAGGTAGTGGTTGGATGTGTTGGTTGATGGTGAGGTTATTTGGAGACTATACACATGTTTCTAATCATGGAGGGGGATGAGTAAACAGACTTTTTCCTTGTAGAGCATCAGATGGATCTATGAGAGGAGGGAGAATGAGATAGATTTAATAATATTTAACCACATGAGGTAATAATATGGCTTGGTGTGGGGTGTCCCAAGAGTATTCATAAGATATAAATGCAAGGATACAGATGAAAAGATGTATAGGTACCATTGCCTCTACCATAACCAGCATAAGAGGAGCCATTATATGAGGAAATACCAACTCCTTCAATAGTTGAGGATGTTGGTGTAACTCCTAATTATATTGCTTATTGGTAGGGATAATAACTGATAGTAATTAGGGAAGATATAGGATAGGGTCTAGATGCAAGAGGGAATGATTGACAATAGTAGGCTAAGGATGTATAGATGGAGGAGGATGAGGAGTTACCAATGAAGGGTGATGATTCTAATGTATAGATAATTACTACAAAGAGGGATAATATGAGATAAGCACTAGCTACCCTACTAGTGTCACTAAATTTTATGACATAAGAGAGAGACACAACATGGGAATAGCTAGCAGTAAAGACCCAAGAGAGAGATAGTCTCTAGGTACAATTAGCTATCATTACCCAAGAGAGGGATGGTTTATAGTCATAGTTGACCTTGGTATCAACTTATAGAGATACTCTGAGATAGGTAGGAGGATGAGCATAGAGTGGAGTAGTTATGGGACCACCTCAGACCATCTTAATGATGAAATATTTTATGATAGTATAAGACTTGACATATTATGAGATACATGTTATTACAAGGCTTCCAAATGTGCCATGATACACAGAGTACCTAGAAGAGTGATTCCATTTAGGATTTTTAGTATTACTACACCTAGTGGTGACATAACATCTATAGGGGCATATACAGGATGGAGAGATGGATAAGATCTAGGGAACAATAGTGCTCTTATAGCATAGATTATTGTCTTTTGGTTTGAGTTTATGTTATTATTGATGATGATGTGTGATTTTATGGTTGATTTATTATTCCTTATATGATGCTCATGTGATGATTCATGTTTATGATGTTATGACATGTATATATTATAGTTTGGAATTTTTCCTATTAATAGGTGTATGCATGATTTAATTTATCAAATGTTGATATTTAAGATAATGAATCTATGTGATCTCATATTTTGATGCATATGTGATTTAGATAACAAATTGGGTTGATTCATTTATCTAGCTTAGAGAAATGATTAAATTTTACTGATTCACTCATGAGAGAAAATTTGTTATCAATTTTATGTGATACAATTAATTTGATTTAGGCATGATGATAAGCACGATTTATTATATAGATGAGATGTTAAAATAATACTATGAGATGTTGATTTTATTTAGATGATTTAGGATTTGTTTATGGATATGATTTAATTATGCTAATTATGAGGAGTAGAATGTTCTCGTGATAATAAAAACACCCAAATAAATGTACATGGTTAATAGAATCTGACAATCATATAATAAACACATAATGTTTTGAAATGTATTTAATGTGATGATGTCATTTATTTGATTAAAATGAGAGATGATTTAAAATATTTTGAAACACCTTAATCATGTAGATTAATTGGGGTAAACATTTTATATGTAATAAGAGGAAAGAAATGAGAAAATGATGTTAAACAATCAAAAGACAAATGTATTAATAGATGTATCAACAAATAGGTATGATGAAAAATAAGGAGACATGGTTCTCTTTCATTAGGAAGGACCATAAGAGTAATATGGATTTGATTATGAATATAATACCTTCTTATGCTTCACATTAGAATTCTTTAGTTTGTTAAGAAGTGTATTGATCATGTAGTGTCAAGCAAGCTGAAAATCCCTTATTTTTTAGAAGGTAAAAAAAGAGGATGGGTGATAGTGGAACATTCTTGTGGGGATATCTTTCCCCTTCTGTTGGTGACCTAAGATCCATTATAAATAATTCTATGTATAATTTGGTGTAGATTGATCAATGCAGAAAATCTACTATTGACTTTTGCAAATGTTGATTGCAACTTTCATATATAATTTTTTTGTTTCTTTAATTTTGACTATGGGTCCTTTAAATGTTATTTTTGAGAGGTTGGGGAAGCTGATCAATGTGTGAAGCTTCCATGTGATTGATTTATTTGACAAATTTTTGACTTATCCATCCTTCAAAGGAGTGGTCTAGGATTTTTTATTTATTTGATTTGGATATCTATCCTTCAAGGGAGCAGTGTATTTTATTTTAAGGAATTCTAAGTTATTTTGGTAGATGTCCTTCAAGAGAGTAATATATAATTATATATATTACCCATAAGATATATGACTTTTTTTAGACATAGACTTTCTTATATAGACCTAAGGTTTACCTTTATGAAGGCAAAACTATATCACAAGAAGGTTGAATGGTGGGTGAGAGGATGTTATAAGAGACAATGACCATGAGAATCCATCATATAAGGGAATAAAGTATCCATGAGAATCATAACATGGGTAGAGCTATGATACCCATATTTAAGATCTAGGTTAAAACCTTTGATGGATAATCACATGATTATTTACTTTAATCAATTGTCCTCAAAGTAAGGTGATGAAGATGATAATTTAGTAAAATAAAGGATGAGCTTGAGTTAGAAATAAGGTGATGTAAAACTTGTTTTAACAAAAGAGTGGATGCATATGTGAAGCATTAAAGGGCTTAGGGTCTAATTTCCCTTGAAGAGATGATAATTGGTAAGATCCCAACCCATACTTATGTGTTATGATATATGGTCCAATCTAATTGAAAGTAAACTTGCCCTTCATGATTCTTTCCATGTTGGTTACATGTTGATTTTCCTTAAAGATGAGGTCTTTGATATTAAAGTCTCACTCTCTTATGTAATTTTTATAGGTTTGCCTGATTTATTCTTGATAGAAACAAAGATGGTTAAGCATGTTTAAATGATTCTTGTCAAGTAGCTCAAGTTGGGCTAGATGTTCTTGATGATAATTTCCCTTTGACGTGATATCTTTTAGGGATATAAGAATGGAGGGAATTTTGACTTTGAGAGGAAAGATAGCCTCTACTCCAAAGACAAGTGAGAAATGGGTTGCACCCATATGGTTTTAAATTATATTTTAATATGCCCATAGGGTGAAGGGAATGTATAAGTGCCAATCCCTACGTGATTCATTGACCATTTTAGTTAGCATTATATTAATTTTTTTATTAGAGGCTTTAACATGTCCATTAACTTGTGGATGATATGGAGATGAAAAGATTAAGTTAATTACAAAGGTGTCACAAATATTACTTAATTATTTTAAAATGATTTACCATTGTCGGTGATGAATTTTTGCTACAAATTAAAGTGACAAATGATATAATTGTTAATGAAGTTGACAATTTTATCATATTTGGTTGAGATGAAGAGAATAGCCTCTACCCATTTTTTTAAATATTCTATCATAGTTATGATAGAATTATGTCTTTACAAATAATTAGGTTTGATTTCACTAATGATATATAATCATCACTAAGAGAAGGGCCATAAATCCTTAGAAACTTGAAGTCCATGACTAGGAATGTGATGTATGTTAACATCTTGATGATACGTGACACACTTCTTGACATAATAAAAATAGTCATGGTTAAGGGTAGGATAATAGTATACAAGGTAAAGGATTCATTTATAGATAATTAAACAAATAAAGTGTCCTCCATAAATCCCATCATGCATTTCTTTGATTGTGTGAGATATTTTGTGACTATGTAGGCATCTAAAAATAAGACTATCAAAACCTCACTTTTAAATAACTCCCCCAAGTATGGTATAGTGAGAAGTACTCTATATAAAATATCATATACCATTTCTAGAGAGAATGGAAGGGATGACAGATAAGGTAAGGTAGTCAAATATTTGCTTATAAAAAATTTCAATTTAGGTTTCCTCCACATTGCATATGGAAGGGAGGTCTGATTTGGTGTAAAATAAATAGTTAAGGCAATGTATGGTGACAAATATTTTCAAATAAGAATGTGTGCATGGTATTTTATAAGAAAGATAATCCATGGTATTAGTGAACTTGTTCAGAGAACGTAGAGTGGCTAGAATAAGGTAATGATTAATGACATCAATAATACATTTACTAGTTATTTGTATTTATGTATAACATTATTTTTACATTGGTGGGAATAAATTATTTAGTTGACCACAAGTTGGTATTCACCAAAAATGTTTATTGATTTAACTCCCAAGGATAAAGCTATTTAGAAATTGAGATATAGGGCCTCATGCTCAGCCATATTATTGGAATAATCAAAGTCAAGTCTAAAAGATAAGGGAAAAGTCTCACCTTTAAGGGGGGTAAGGATGATTCTTATACCCCCACCAAATTTACACTCTGATCTATCAAATAGCATGGTCATCTGATAAGCAATGTTTTCTTGAGAGAGAGAGTTTGATGGACTCATCAAGAAACTCAAGGTTATAAGGTTAGTTGTTGGCTAAAGTTACTTCATCTAATTGATCAAAAATGATTTTACATTTTACTAAATTTTGATGAATTAAATCAAGATAAAACTCAACTAAAACCATGAACCATCTAGCTATACACCAATTTTGATATGGCTTAGAATGCATGTACTTGAGGGGGTCAGTATTGGTGATAACATAAGTTTTATGGTTAAGGAGGTGGTGATAGAGTTTGGAATCCAAAAAGAATAAGTTAGGGCACATTTTCTTGGTATGGGTGTAATGAGTCTCACACTCTATAAGTGTCTAGCTTATATAGTATACTACCACTCCATATATTGGTCATCACGATGTGTAAGCATGACACCTAAGGAGTGGTCTATGGTAGAAATGTAGAGGTAAAAAGGTTGGTTCTCTTTTAGAGGGACAAGAATAGGTGGGGAAATAAGGTATTACTTCAGTGAGTCAAAGCCATTTTGACAATCTTTGTTCCACTTAAAGGAGATATCCTTCTTAAGGTGGTGACGAGAGGATTGACATCTATCATATAATTGAGAGATGAAGTGATGAATAGATTAAAGCTTCCCCTATAAACTGTAGAGTTGCTTGAGGTTAGTCAAAGGAGGCATGTTAAGGATTACCTTGAATTTAGTGGGACCAACTTACATTCCATGAAGATAAATAATCAAGCCAAGAAGTTTTGCAGACAAGACCACAAAGATACATTTTTTTGGGTTAAGGTGAATATGGAAGTGAATAGGAATTCAATGATATCCTTAAATATTTACAAATGGTCCTTATAAAATATAGACTTTTCAAATAGGTCATCTACATATTCTTCAATAGTTTTATGGATGAGGTCATAAAATATGTTGGTAATGGCATGTTGATAAGTTACACCCACATTATTTAGAACAAAAGGCATGGCCCTATAGTAAAAGTTTCCCCATAGAGTGATAAAGTTAGTTTTATGTTGATATTTTGGGTAAATAAACATTTGCTTATAGCCTAAGAATCCATCCATAAGATATAACATCTCATGATTGAATTTTAGATCAACAAGATGGTCAATTATTGGTAAAGGAAAGTTGCCTTTTGGATAAAAAAATTTAAGATCATGAAAATATAAAGTCTCCCTATTTATTTAGTGACATGAATGACATTCAATACCCATTAGGGATAATCAATGGGTTGGATGAAGTTGATGGATAAAAGATGTTAAAGTTATTCCTTAAAAAAAGGGCAATGTGATAGTACATCCTTCGAAGCTTATGCCTAATAGTTGGTAATGGCATGTTGATAAGTTACACCCACATTATTTAGAACAAAAGGCATGGCCCTATAGTAAAAGTTTCCCCATAGAGTGATAAAGTTAGTTTTATGTTGATATTTTGGGTAAATAAACATTTGCTTATAGCCTAAGAATCCATCCATAAGATATAACATCTCATGATTGAATTTTAGATCAACAAGATGGTCAATTATTGGCAAAGGAAAGTTGCCTTTTGGATAAAAAAATTTAAGATCATGAAAATATAAAGTCTCCCTATTTATTTAGTGACATGAATGACATTTAAGACCCATTAGGGACAATCACTGGGTTGGATGAAGTTGATGGATAAAAGATGTTAAAGTTATTCCTTAAAAAAAGGGCAATGTGATAGTACATCCTTCGAAGCTTATGCCTAATAGGATTGGAATCAAGTTTGGTCACAATGTTATGGATTAATATGGAAGGTTTGATTCATATCATATCATCATAATACCAAGAAACTTTTACTCTACTATCATGTAGAAAAAAATAAAAATCTTGATTCTTTGAGGAATCTAAGGATTGGTTGATTTTTATTATATGGGGGTTATCTTTAGTGCACAATTTGATGTCAATGGTAGATTCATTCAACATGTTTTATGTCTTAGGAGGAAGGGATTTATGAAGGGAGGAATTTTCAACACCAAGATAGGTGAGAAGAGAATCATCATCCTAACACTAAATAGTATTAATGGTAGGATAATCATATTCTATCATCTCAAGATGACTGATAAAAAGTTTCATAGTTTACCCATCCATTTGATAGGTCAAGGGTCCAAAAATAATCGTATTGATCAAAAAAATTCTAAGGGTGATGGAATCAAGATCCTTTGATTTTAAATAAGAAGGGGTTGGTGAGAACATGATTTGTTGCTCAATGATCATGATGGAAGGTGGATTGGTTGGATATTCTCGTGGGATGAATCTAAGACCATGTTGTTCATGAGGATTTTTACTTTTACATGGGAGAAAATCATGTGGTCCATCTTCGTAATGACCTAAAGTGAATACTTTCCATTCACATTAATGAAGGTATGTTTGGGAAAACTCTAGTTTATCCAAGAAAGATAAATCGAAGGTGAACATTTTCATAGAAGAGGATGAATTGGAAGTGAGAAGTGGTTAATCAAGTCCCCCATAGATAAAATTAGTTTGTAATTTGAGAAGACTAAAAATAATTATGGTTCTAATGTTATAATCATATCTAGGATTCTAGTCAACATTTTCATACTTGTGGGGAGTAGGAAGTGCATTTAGAGTCAATAAGAAATACTTGTCAAGTGAGAGATGTTAGAATGTAGATTCTAAGGGATATTTCATAGGGATTTGGAAGGAAGATATGGATTCTATTGTAGAATCATGGTTGATGAATGATGAAGGTGATGCATCCTTTAATAAGATGAGAAAATCATTATCATGACAAGTCATATTACATAACTTGAAAGGATTAGGGTCGAATAGTTTGACATGAACTTGACCCTCATATTCAATATTGAGGCACCTATTTAGTTTTGATGGCACAAAACCCATGGTATAGATCCAATGGCATCTAAGCAATACATTATATTGAAATATTCCTTCTATAATGTAGAAGAGATTAGGAAGAGTGCAATGGCCCAAATGTATATGAAGGATAACCATTCCCAAGGTAGTTTTCATTGTATCATTAAAGGATCAAAGTAATTTGGTGGTTTCAAACATGATGTTATTAGGGATATTAAGTTGATCATATGCATGGGAGGAAATGATATTGATTCTAGCTCCCTAATGAATCATAACCCTCTTGATCTGGGTTTGGTTGATGTGGGAGGTGATAGAGGGGAGGATCTAGATCATCTAGATGGATAGGGGGTATCTCTTAATCTTGGAACATTATGAGTTTGGATAGTTTAAGGGATATGACTAATGCTTCTAGTGGTTAAGGATATTTAGTTTGAACCTTGATTGATTGTAAGGCTTCCATCATAGCTTGATAGTATTGGGATGAGGCTTGGATCAACTCATACAAAGTCATCTTCACCAGGGTATGGTGAAGTTGTTTAAAAACTAACCTATATATTAGTTTGGATGGGTTGGATTGTGGTGTACCCAAGATAAAAGTCTTGGGTTTCGATGAAGGTGATTGGGGTACCTCTATAGAAGAAGGGTATGTCCAAGGGATGGACACTTTAGATTTCCCTTTATCCTTTTGGGTTTGGGATCATGTGACCACATGGATATCATTGATTTGGAAATTATGTGGGATATTATGTTGCTTCAATTCCTTTGTAATATTAGATGAGTGTTTGGGGACAAGTTTATGTGGGGTGGTAGTTTTGGGTTTTTGGCTTGGAGGTGGGCTAATGGGAATTTCCTCTATTAACTGATCATCCATATCACATAGTTTTTGGATTATGTCTTGGAGAGATTTTTAGTTCTCCTTGTCATGTCCTAGTTTCTTCTTGTATGCACAAATTAAATTATCATTGAACCAAGTTAGTTTTGTATTATGGCTTGATGAGAGGTAAGACTATGTAGGAAGTTTGTAGAAACATTTTCAAGATGGTAGGAGAGGATTCTAATAATGGTGGTGAAGAGGTAGAAGTATTATCTTTGACTACTAGGGTGGATAAATTTTTAGGGGTAGGCTCAGTGGGAACTTTGGTTGGTGTAATGCTTTTGGCTTATGGTGTTGAGGTAGATAGTTTTAAGGTTGAGGGTTTGGTAAGAATAGGTGGTGGTATAGCTAGAAGTCAAGGTTAGACTTGTGGTTTATTTAGAAGGCTTGGTATTTTCAACAAGGTGGAAGAGTAAGGTATTAAAATGGATGAGGGATATGGCTATAGAATTTAGGGTAAATTAGAAATGAGAGGTAAGATGGTTTTGGGTTTCTAAATCCTATATGGTTTAATTCTCCTTATTGGTTTGGTTTGTGGATTTTTAGGTGGGATTGGTGGTGTCAATTCTAATTTCAAAAAATGATGGGTTATAGTTTGGGTGAGAAGGACACCTAGGTTTTTAATAGGCTTTAATGGGGTAGTCGAGGTTTCTTTGTTTATTTTTAGAGTTGGGTTGGTTGGTTTGTTTAAAGTTTGGGATGTGGAGGTTTTTATTAGTTTGTTAAGGTAGTGGTGTTATCATTTATGGATGTTGAATGTTGGGTGGATAATGGTGTGGGTGGTGACTCCCTAGTTGGGTATGGAAGTATAATGCCATGTCAAAATGTTGCCTGATACAGGTTTGGTTGAGATAAAAATTCTAGATTTTGGACTAACCTTGAAAATGGTTTATAGATAGGCTTGGCCTTCCTCATGGTAGTTTCTAAGGATAATCTAAGTGGTTTTAGAAATGGGATGGTAATTTTTTCCTTTCCTCTATCAATGGTTATAAGGATTTGGTGGGTTATTCTTCCATGAAAGGAGTAGATGATGTAATGTCTTCCTTAGTTATGCTTTCTAAAGGAAGGGTGGATTGTTATAACATGGAATAAAATGGCATGGGAGTGATGGTTTCCTCCTTCATTATGATTTTTGAAGGAGAAATGGGTTATTACACTATGAAAGTAAGTGGAGAAAGGATGGTGGTTTCTTCCTTTGTTATGCTTTACAAATGAAGGGTAGGTAGTTCCATTAAGGAAGTGAGTGGAGAAGAAGCAATGGTTTTGGTTATGGGTTCATCAACTATGAGCTCATTAAGAGCAAAATTCACCATATGAACCTCATGTTTATGGGATGTTTTTTCATTTGTATTATAATTATTTGTTGGAGGTGGGTGCTTTGGGAATGGTTTTTAGAAGATGTTAAGTGCTTGATTGGGGGGTGCATTTGGGTTATCCATTAAAAGCTCACTCTTGTCAATCAAGTCTTTGAATATGTTTTTGAATGTTTTGAATCTATCAACATTATGTCTAATGAAATAGTGGAAATTACATATCTCATTTTCCTTATACCAACTTGATATAGGATAGGAAGAATAATTTTTTGCAGTAGTTTTATTAGAGGTAGTTGGATTATGGATGCCTTAAACAATTTCTCCAAAACCAAAGTGTAAGACTCCCCTAACAGAGTATATTACTTTTACACAAAGTGGTTTTGGGATTTATAATTTTGGTTCAAAGAAATGGATGGGTTGCTTTTATTGCTTATTAGAGGAAGAGCAATTTTTAGTAAAATGGAATTAGTTGTCCTTTTGGCTTTGGTGTGGTTTGAGGGTTCCAAGGAGGCTTTAATAGATTTGAAACTAGCATTTTTATTCCTCAACTTAAGTTTACCCTCATCAATTGCTCAAATTTCCATCTTTCTATCCATGATAATTTCCTCATGAAAGGTTTAAAATTGTAGGGTGGATGAGATGTGTTTATCAAATGCCTAAGAGAACATTTCAAATAACTTAGGCTAGGTTAAGGAGAAGGAGAGTTTGTTGATTAACCCTCTCCAATGAGCAATGAAATCAATAATAGATTCATCCTCAAATTTTTGAATGGAATATAAGTTAGTTATAAATAATTTCTTGGAGATATTGATAAAAATGTAGTCAAAACAAGTTTGATAAAGTTGAGAGAAACAAATAAGGGATTGCCTAGTGATGGCACTGTACTGGTCTAACATGGGTCCCAATAATGATATAGAGAAGGTTCATATTAGAAGAGCATCATCATATGAAATTAGATAACATGCATGCCTAAATGTTATTAAGTGTTATTAGGGTCTTCCTTTCTTTAGAATTTGGAAAATTTAGGAAGCTCCCATTGTGAGGGGTAAGGACAGATTGGTACAGAAGGGTGGATGGGCTCATTGTAAATAGGATCATAAGATAAGATATTATGGGCTCTAAAAATGGATGTATCTAGAATGCTCATCTTTTCCATCAACATTTAAATGAGGTTAGTTTATGTGTACCCCCATAATTATAATTTATGTGTTTTAAGGGTTTTGAGGGTGAAACATATTATTAATTGGTAGAAGGTTGGGTAGAGGTGACATATTGGTAACTAGCCATGGAGGGTTCAGAATATATAGGCGGCATATATCCTTGTGGGTTTGGGATATATCTTAGGTTAGGTGCAGGAGGATTTTATTGGGTCATGGGCATGGTTGGGTTGGTTCATTTAAGATGTTTATTCTCCTTGGTGCTTATGGGTAGGAGAGCATATGGTATCAGAACCACTAAGTTTTGGAAAGGGGTAGAGGATATTGGGTTTTGAGTGACAAGAGTTAAGGAAACAATACTAGTGGAAGGAATCCCAATGGTAAATGGTGTTTGGGTTACCTTGGGTTGAGTTTAACCTACAATTTAATGGGTAAGTAATGGGGTTAGTGGAGGTAGAGGGTGATTGGGTATTAGTTTGTGGAAGGGAAGCTTGGTTTTGGGTAATGGTGATTACATGGTTATTTGTGGAAGAGGAAGCTTGGGTCACCATGGATTGGGTGGTAGAGATAGAGGAAATTGAAGTATCATCCATAAGGGAAGTAGGAATACCATAAGGTGATTTAAAAAAAGGAAACAAAGTAGAGGTACAGTTAGAAATTATGGAAATAAATTGTTGGAGGGCCATGAGGTTATTATCAAGGTGGTTGGTAAAGTCCATATCTCCTCAAGTAAAAGACCGAGGCATATCGGGACTCTTAAAATGGTTGAGAGAACTTTATACATATAGAGTGTGCTCCATGGATGAATAATAAAAAGATGGTTGATAGAGGAGGTTGGTTTTGGTTTTCTTGGTCTCTAGCTTGTTGCCTTGTCAAGACCATGTGATGAATGGTGGAATATGTTTGGAAGTTTTTGTGGAAACAAATTTACACACTTAAAAAGAGAGAAAATAAAATAAAATATTCAAGCAAATCACACACACACACTAAGAATACATTAGATCCTAGAGTTATTTTATCTCAATTTTAGGATTATGCCTCATTTTAAAAGTTAATGAGACTCCACTTGGATTGTAAAATAGGTACTATAATAAGAAGTCTATGGATGTTTTTCAAGTTTGTTTAGACTCTCAAGATCTCTATACTAAAATTGGTATGTGGCCTTATATTAGTGCCTACCCCCTCACTTCACACACCATAGTGTTAAGGGTCTTGGGTTCTTAGCCAAGATATATCAAGTTTCTATAGTTTCTACTTAGCTAGTGTACTTAGTTCTTGTTTCTCCCCTTGGTAGTGAAGTCCAAGTGGGATAGTCAAGGGCGAAGGTTTATCTGTAGGTGATGAAATCCTAGTTGGGCCTTATGTCAATGTTTGATGAATTAAATGTATGAGTGGTTAGGTATGTGTGTATGACAAAACTGATTTCTATGGTTGGTTTATCACTTAATTAATCTATATTATTTAACCATGTAAGAAATCAATGAATGAAGGTTGATTTTAAACACAAAAGGAAATTTTTGATTTCTTTGAATGAGTACAAAAATAACTAGAATGCACCTAAATGCAGAATTAGGATGGAATTCATATCTTAGGATTAATGCCTTTTCACTTTTTATAAATAAAATAAAATGAATGATTTTGACTTTTCTAAGAAGTAAAGAAAAAAAGAACTTGATTTTGATTTTGGAAAGAAGGAATTGAAAGTTATGGTTTTTAATTTAAAAAATGAAGAAAATAACATTCTAATTTCAGAAACAAATAAGTGCAATGAATGATTATTTCACTAATACAACTAGAATGTCCTAAAATAATTATAAACCTAAGAAAACTCTAGGTTCCCACCAAGTGTGCCATAATGTTTCACTATATTTTGTGTTATTTTATTTTGCTTTTAAAAAATAAGTAAAACTTAAATAAATGGAAAGTATAGATGAACCTAGATGTAGTTGTGTGCTCAATGATCCAAATGATTTGAAGAAATCCTCTTTGGATTGGGAAGAATGACCTATAGTAAGAATGAGACTAAAAATGGATTTATTAGTAAAATAGGAGGGTGGATTACCTAAAAAGTGCTAGATCTAAGAAGTAAAAGACTTCACTAGAAGGTTGTTAATCCACTCATTTAACAAGCTAAGTTATAAAAAATTATAAGATATGATTACATTAAGTAATGGAAAGTACTTAATCACAATGAAATAAATTATTTTCAAGATAAAATGAGTTATTTTAATAAAATGACACTAAATTGTTCAAAACTAATGCCAAAAATGTTAAAACTTGATTCAAAAATTTTATTTATGATTGTATTTTGATAGAAGTCAAAAAGATAGATTTTGGGTGAGAGTTGATGGGTGGTTTTAACTTATTGCTTTTGGGAAAAATAATTACAAAGAGACCAGTGTCAATCACTATGTAACCAATACTAGTTAAGGATAACTGATTCTAGTTAGGTCAATCGATGCCGATCAAGGGTGACTGATGTTAGTCACTATGGAAAGTCATAGTTCTAATTTGAGGCAAAAAAGGAATTTTGCGTTGTTGTAAAGGGGTTTTATAGGTTGTTTCGGGTTTGTTGATGGTCATGGAGATAACATGGAGTAAGTTAGATATTTAAACATAGATATACCTGAGTGATATGGAATATTCAGTGAGTGTTTGGTGGAAAAGGGAGTGTTTGGATTTGTAGAAATATAACACAAAGAGACTATGGGGAGATATTTGGAGTGAATGCAATCACTAAAATACCAAATCTTGATGTTGAACTTGTGAAAAATGCAAAATACTTAGCTATTGCAAGAGTTTATAGCCTAGAGATGTCATGAAGTTGGGTGTGAGCCACTTAGAAGCATGGAATAAAGGATAGAATAACGATTCTTGACTCCTCAATATTGAGGTGATAGAGCACTTTTTGAGCTCTAGATTATTTCTTTGGTTCACTAGTAATCTTATATTTACACAAGTTCTAATTCTCACTCAAATGTTTCAACCTCCTGAGCAAGGTTTTTAGGGATACCTTAAGTAATTGACATCATTCCTGGTCAACTGACATTGGTCAAGGAGTGACCAACATCAGTTAAGGTAGATGTAGTCTACATTGCCCAAAATAGTAATTCACGCTTAATTTTTGCCATTAAAACCCTTGGAAGTGGTCTAATGATGTTTAAGGTAGCATGGGAATGTAATAATAAATGGTATAGGAGGTTAATACATTAAATGTCAAAGTAGGAAATAGTCTTAAGGCTAGGTGTCACTAAGTTATCCATGGTTTTGGTTAGGGTCAGGTGTAAATAGGATTAATTAGCTTAATTAACTAATTAATTTATCTAAATGTGTGTAATGGGACAAATGGGTGTTTTTAAGGGGGTTTAGGAAATATTCTAACCTAAAGGGGCCAAAGGGGGTCAAAAGAAGTGTTTTATGACAACTAGAACCATTTGTGCAATTTTCTACTATCTACACTTTATTTTATAAATCTATATGTAGGAAACTCATCAAAGTAGACCTAAATCAAGGGAATAATTCCTTAGGATTTTTTTTTGTGGGTTCACTACATGTACTTCCTAGGTGAATAGTGATGGGATTGAGGAAGCCCAAGTTTTTCATTACATGAACCTAATAAAATTGACCCTATCAATATGTACTTATGAAACTCTTACATGCACTTTGAAAAAAAATCCAAAAAGTAAAAGTATACAAGTGTAACATCTGACAAATATTTCATTTCAGTTAATATTTGATGGATATTGATAACCTATCCCAAAACTCTCATTTTGGTGTGTGATAGCAGAATGTTGCTAAATAATGTTGGGTTTTACTTTACATATACAAATTACATTATTTTAATGTCAAAATTTTTTAACAATTTCTATATAACCCCTTCACTTATATTTCAATACATATTTACAATCCACTTATACATTAATCACATTGAATGTAAGTTGATGGAATGTATATAATTAAAACATTTTATTATGGAATGGATGAATAATAAAATAATAATATATAACATGATTCACAATATTATTATTATTTGGTTTAGAATTGGTGCACATGTATTTTTGTGTGTGATCCATTAATGTCAACAACTCCATTAGATGTTGATTCTATGCATAAATACATAGGTAGCTTATTGGAATGAATATTGGTCATGGGAGTATGTCCTTATTATTTTTAGCTTATGTAGTCATATTTTAGGCTATCATAATTATATAAAACTAAAAAATAAATGTTATGTACTAATAAGAAATGCTATTGTGCTATGGGGAACTAGTGGTATTGTGCATGGTTGAAAACATAACAATGTGTCCCAATTTTTAGCATTTTTTATACACAAAAGATATACATGTAGACATCAATAAAAATTACATTTAAATGTATGAAACAAACATAGACATATTTTTATGAGATTATATAAAAACACGTGTTTTTCTTTCATATGTTAAAAAACATTAAAAAAATGTTAAGTATTTTTAGAATTTATTTACTAGTAATTTTTTAAACTATTTTTTGCCACCTGGTCATAAATAATATAATTATTTTGCCCATATGTAGCACAAATTTTATTTTAAAATATAGAATAAGGTGTTTGACTTATCATTAGGTATGATTATGGGTTAATTAGGGTATGTATCCTAAGGTATTATTATGGTTTGTGCTCT